>JAUTXW010002320.1:0-423518 GCA_030620095.1 Kuschelorhynchus macadamiae
CATTTGGAACAAATGATTTTCTTGTAGTAGTAGATTACTTTAGTAAAATTGCGATAGTTAACAAAATGCCCAGCAAAACAGCAGAGCAGTAATATTTTCCCTAAAAAATATTTTTTCTATTAACGGACTTCCGCAGCAAATTTTTTCTATAATGGCCCCCTTTCCATTCATACGAATTTCAACAGTTTGCCCTTCAATATGATATTGAGCTTTGTACTTCAAGTCCTCACTATACAAGGTCAAATGGTATGGTAGAGCGCATGATACAAACAGTAAAAGGGATACTCACAAAATGTTACCAAGAAGGTGAGGATCCCTTGCTAGGAGTTTTAAATTATAACACTACACCTAAACAAGACTTGCCATCTCCAAGTAAATTGTTAATGGGTAGGAAAATAAGAAGTATACTGCCTGTTGGTCAGACTGTATTAGAACCAAACTTTGCACTAACCGGGGTCAGAAACCAATTACAGGATCGTCAGAACATTCAGAAGAAATATTTTTACGTTATTAAATAAAACGCCGTGTCTCAAAGACAAAAATGTTATTTAATAATTAACCAGTTTACAGTTCGAAGTTCGCTTTCTTACTACTTATCCTATTTTTCAATATATATCGGTATTCTAACGTGCCCCTCTAATCTAAAACATATAAATCTAAAAAAAACTATTCATAACAAATCTGGCTGTCAACGTCGAAGATATCACGTCACAAAACCCACTTGGCAAAAGCTAATAAACAGACCCTTTCAACTTGTGGGAACTTAAAGATAAAATTCTGTTAAGTCTAACGTAGTATTAATTTCTTAAAATCTAAATAACAATTCGGCCATCCTAACTTCTTTTCCGCCCTCGGAAAACCAGGCACCATTTAGCCTTGCTCAACACTCTTCAGGCAACCCCTGTAATCAAAAGAAAAATAAGGCAGTACCATGATTTTTCCGAAGCCGATTTGATCTTACTTTAAGGGAGATTTTTCTTTTTTTTTTCAATTTTTAAAGTATATACATATAAACACATCTATTTCACAAGGGATCTAATGTTATTCTATCATGACTTATAAAGCCCAACTTGTAATTTACTTTATTCAAACACAGGTCCATTCTGAAGCCGCCCTTGTACAGCTATTATCTCAGCACAGGTCCATTCTTAAGCCGCCCCTGTACGGCTATCAACAACAGTCAATATATCGAAATACGATGCACTTTTATAATTTCCAGAATCACAGGCTACCTTTTTAGTCGTCCTGCCCGACTCTTTTAGTTTAACTCAGGTTACCTTTATAGTCGTCCTGCCCGACTCTTTTACCTTAACTCAGGTTACCTTTATAGTCGTCCTGTCCGACTATTGTACATAATCGCAAGATCAAACCGACTATTGTAAATAATATAACCATTAACTTTCTAACAAATCGATCAAGTCATCTCTATCTTGCACATTACTTTCAGAGTCACTACCTGATGAAGTATTATCTTTCATCGAACTACGGAAAGGTCTAAGAGAGTCAACAGCAACCAGTGTACTAAACTTTTTGTAACCCCTCATTCCTCTTACACTTGTTATTTTGTATCTATCTTTATCAAACACTTTTCCAATTATATACGGACCAGAAAATTTTGAACGCAACTTATTATTAACACCTGTTTTACTACAAGAACTTCCACCTTTCCATAGGACCAGGTCTCCTTTCTTATATTTCTGCGCAGGTTTCCTCCTTCGACCGAAAAGAACTTTCATTTTCTCTGCTACTCGCTTTAAGTTTGAGTGAGCTTTTTCCCTTTTCCCTGTAAAGTCAACAGAGGAAGATGCACATTCTAGGTTACCCTGAAGGTGGCCTTTGTACCCAAATAGGAGCTCAAAAGGACTATGCTTAGTACTATCGTTAACAGTGTTATTAATACCCCAAACAATTTCGGGTACTTTATCGCTCCAGTTTGTGTCATTGTCGTCAGTCATTGTTCTGAGAGAATCCAACAAAGTCCGATTAAATCTTTCCACCTGCCCATTCGCTCTTGGAGTCGCAGTAGTCATTTTTATGTGCTGAATCTGCTTAATATCAACAAAATCTCTGAAATGCCTACTTGTAAAATCCAAACCATTATCTGAAATCACTCGCTTAGGATATCCCAAAAATCCTCCAAAAACTTCCCTTAAATTTCGAATGCACTCCGCAGAACCTAAAGTGCGTGTTGGTTTAGCTACCATGTATTTTGTAAAAGAATCGACAAGAGTTAGAATATATGAAAATCTAGACTTACTTTTTGGAAATGGCCCGACATGATCAACATGAACAGTATGCATAGGAATATTTGGCTTCGAAATTGGATGCAGTTCGCCTTCGGCTTTTCCATAATTACCCTTTTTGTAACCACAATCTAAACAGCCATTTACATATTTTTTTACAAAACGGGTCATTTTTGCAAACCAAAATTGATCCTTGATTAATTTCAAACAGCGAGCAAATCCAGGGTGACCAATCGAATCATGATATTTTTGAAGAAGTTGAAATCGCGCAGATTTAGGAATAACGAGTCTATCACCATTTAATGTTTTTCTATGAAGGCGATTGTTTTTGTAAACATATCGCCTGTCCAAGTCAAGGTTGATTTTATTTTTAATTTGTTCAATTATTATTTGTAAGGATTCGTCCTGAAGTTGAATGGCTAAAAACCAATCCTCAGTGATAATTTGCATTATGTGGGTAATAGGATTACGGCTTAAAGCATCGACGTGCTTCATGCTTACACCTGGTTTATGCTGAATTTCGAAATCAAAGTCTTGAATGGAAAGTCACCACCTCGCTATTCTGGGGATTAAGTCTCGCTTTGAAAACGTATATCGAACAGCTGAGCAATCAGTCACAATTTTAAAATGATATCCAACAAGATAAATTCGAAAACGCTTTAAACTTTCCACAATAGCTAAAGTTTCCAACTCATAACTATGATATACCTGTTCTGCTGGGCTTGTCACCCGACTAAAATAAGCAACCGGTTTCAAGTTATCGCAGTCATGAACCTGAAAAAATATACCTCCTAGACCCTTTAAACTAGCATCTGTGTGAATCTCAATTTGTAGATTAGGATTAAAAGGCATTATAATTGGCTTGGCAATTAACATATTTTTCAGTTGAGAAAATGCTGATATCTGAGGTTCTTTCCACTCGAAAGTGGCATTCTTTTTGGTCAGTTGCGTGAGGGGAGAGCAATAGTTGCAAAATTTTGTATAAATTTGCGAAAATACCCGGCTAAACCTAGAAATTGACGAATTTCATGTGCATTAGCAGGTTGTTTAAAATTTTTAACGGCTTCCACTTTAGCAGAACCTGGTGATATGCCATTTCCACCTATTTCATGACCTAAAAATTGAATAGATTGTTTAAGAAAAGAACACTTTTTTAAATTTAATTTAAAACCCGCCTCGCTTAAAAGCTGTAAAACTATTTCCAATAAATCTAACCCCTGTTCGGCTGAAACGGTAGGTATCAATAAATCATCCATATACACAAGAACCTGCTCGTAGCGTAAATTACCTAAGGCTTTGTCAATGGCACTCTGAAAAACAGCTGGGGCGTTTACCAGACCGAAAGGCATTTTTAGGTATTCGTAATGACCGTCTGGAGTGACAAACGCGGTTTTCGGAATTGAGTCAGGAGCAACTGATATTTGATGAAAACCCTGATTACAATCTAAACTTGTAAAGAAAAATTTTCCTCCTAACAAATTCAATTGTTCTTCAATATTTCTCATAGGATACAGTTGTTTAATACTTTGTTTATTTAAAGCCCTAAAATCGCAACATAATCGAAAATCATTATTTCTCTTTTTCACTAACACAATTGGACTAGCAAAATTCGAATTAGACTCTCTTATAATACCTGCTTTTAATAAATCGTTAACTTTCTCGCTAACTAATCTCTCTTTCTTTCAGGCGATCTATACGGACCGTAGCACACTGGTTTCGACTCGCTTTTTAACTCAATATTTAGCTCACAACCCTTTACGGTTCCTAACTCCTCTGTTTTATTACAAAAACAATGCTGCCATTTATTCAATATATCCAACAGCCTACTTTTTATTTCACTGTCTAAATTATTATTAATATCAATATCTTTCATATCTAGATATCTCACACTTCCTACATTTCTCTGAATCAAACTTACCCTCTGACATTCCTCTTGTACGGTACCATCGCACTTTAAGCCTCTGCCTAGCAAACGTCCGCTTTTCCATGTTATCGCGTCTCCACTCATGTTGGACACAGGTAGTGTAGAGCTGGAACCCCTAAACACAGTTCCTGGGATGCAGATTAGAGACCTCCCTAGCTGGAACCGCTTGCCCTCCATGAATACGTCCTCGTCTTCTCCAGTGTTTGAAATTCGAACGTCAACCATAGTTGTCGTGCGTGGGCGGATGGTTATTTCTTTTTCTAGGAAGATAAGTGGTCGAACTTCTTCTCCTTCGAGTGTCAGTTCCTCCAACATTGAGGTAATATCTTTGGTCAATTTCACCTCATTGGCATGGACAATTAGAGATATACCATTGGCATTAATAATGGGTTGGCCAATTAGTACATCAAAGTCACCCATCTCCAACTCAGTGACCAAGGCGTATGTCTCCATTTCAATGTCATCCAGTTTAATATTAAATTTCGCTCCCTTCTCTAGTGTGTAAGTGCTACCTCCAAATGCGGCTAAAGTTTTAGCAGTAGGGTAGGTAGATATGTTCAACTTTTGGACAACACTAGATTTTATAATGTTTTCTTGACTGCCACTGTCCATATATGCCACAATCTGATATCCATTAATTTCGCATACCTTCTTGTATATTTTGTTAATCTCAATTCACTAGATTAACTGATTTATTGGCTCCCTTAGACTCGGGAGGTGTACCAGGCATATTAAAGTTACGATTGCGTAAGCGGCAGCTTTCCTTTTTGTGTCCAAATCGGTTGCATAAATAACAACGAAGTGAACCTTTTAAGCGACATTCCTTTGCTATATGACCAGGTTTTCCACAATTATAGCATTCCGAGTTTCTTTTAATATTCTGGTGAGATGTAGACATTTCATACCTGGGTCTTTTTGGCCTAACATCATCTCTGGGGCTCTGGTAGTTTTCTAGGGGAGCTATAAATCCGGAGTAAAGCTGATCGATAGTGGAGCATTGAAAAGCACGTGCATTTGCTTGTAGTTCCAAAGGCAAACCCTTGATAACACATGATAACGCTGCCTCATTGTCTAGCCTGCATTGTTGAATTAGCGACAACTTTTCATGATAGTAATGAGTCATTGTTTCATTAGGTCTTTTCTTCCGGGCAACTAATTCCTCCAAAACTGTGGCATAGTCTGTACACCTGGGAAATGCACGCGTAAGTGCGGTTTTCCACTCGTCCCATGTTTTCCTATAGTCGTCCAGTCGATTAAACCAACTGCGAGCTGACCCTTTCAATTTTTGTTGCATGTACGCAACTTTATGGTAATCTGTCCAACTGTGTATCTCGCCCAATTGGTCAATTTTTTGAAGCCACCCTGTTATTGTAGAACTCCTATCGTCTGGGTCAAACACAGGAATAATATCCCCACGCACTACCGCTGCACTTAGTTCAGACACCTCACTGTCACATTCTCCACTTTCATGTTCATTTCTAAATTTCCTCTTAACTGCCTTGTTAATTTTAAGTTCAATGTGCTTTTCCAAGAGGCTTTGTTAAAGCTGTTGTTCGTCGTCACTCATTTTCACCGAATATCACTGTTTTTACAAGTTTATTATCCAAAAATTCCGCACACAATAGCCACCAAAATTCGTCACACACTGTACATTCTAAATATGCTCAGTTTACCGGCGCGGCGCGATTGAGTTCTTTATCCCACGTACTGATGTTTTACGTTATTAAATAAAACGCCGTGTCTCAAAGACAAAAATGTTATTTTAATAATTAACCAGTTTACAGTTCGAAGTTCGCTTTCTTACTACTTATCCTATTTTTCAATATATATCGGTATTCTAACGTGCCCCTCTAATCTAAAACACATAAATCTAAAAAAAACTATTCATAACAAATCTGGCTATGAATCATGTCAACGTCGAAGATATCACGTCACAAAACCCACTTGGCAAAAACTAATAAACAGACCCTTTCAACTTGTGGGAACTTAAAGATAAAATTCTGTTAAGTCTAACGTAGTATTAATTTCTTAAAATCTAAATAACAATATTATGACTTTGCAACTAAGCCACTGACAGATATAAAACCAAATCAAAATGTTATAATCCAAGAAAAAACCAGACAGTGGAAACCTGGCAATATAACTGCTAAAACTGGGGTCTAATGATTAACTTGTTAATTGTAATGTATTTCTCAATAAAACACACTCATATGATTTCATTTAGGTTATATTATTAGTCTGGTAGTTTTCACATTAAGGAAACTTAACTAAGTTTCTACTAGATACGACCCGATACATCATAACCGTGATCGCGGGAGCTCTCAACTGACTCTACTAACAATGTTGCCATAATTAGGTAGTATTAAATCCTTACGTTATAATACATATATGACATTAACTATAATGATTATACAGTTTAGGATTTCGATTATATATATAGGTAAAATCTGTTTATTCGGCACTCCTGGAAGTGTGTCGCTACATTGGAGGTAGTTGGCATGTAATTCCTCCCTTCGTAGAGGTGAACCTCGGGATGAAGGCGAACTAGATGACAATCTGTCCCTGGTTGGCCTCAACTGTATCGGTTGTGGTTGACACTATCTTAGGTGCCTTGAAGAACTTTGTGTAAATATAGAAACTCGCGAAGCTAAAAATCACAATATATAATAATATAGTCCATATGCTAACACTATGCAAGTCGATGGGTCCAATTGCTTCGTTTTCTAATTCTTGTTGATGCTGAGCAATTAGGCTCGGGATATTTCTTAGCTCATCCAAATTTATGGAGTCTAGTTTGAATGGTTGGAGGTCGATGTAGTTAGGATTGACATTGGCTTCAAAGGTTAACTTAGGGAGCTGTATGTAATGAAATTTGGCTCTGCTGTCGTGGTAGCTTCTGATTATATGGTTCTGAATTTGGATAGTATAGCTGGGGTTAAGCTCCAGCACATATGTTCCTTTCACTGGGATATTTTCTTTGTTGGGGCCACATTGTTGAATCGCAACGGTCTCTTCTGGTGATATTAACATCAACTCCTCTCGTTCTAGTTTGTGAATTTTTAGTGATTTAACTTCTGTTGGTAACAATTGGCAATTAGAGGGGTGATTAGAATATAATAAAAGTTGTACTTCGCATGGAGGGTCCTGATTGTTATTCAGAGGACTGTTTTCTTTGCAGATGAAGTTACTAGGTGTAATTTCTTGACATCTGGTCTCAAGAAGCATGTAACTTTGTTCATTGAGGAGTAGGTATTTGCTTTGGGGAATGATAATTTGGAAGTTTTCGTTAATAGGAATAGGAAGAGGGTATAAGCGATATAATACATAATTTTCAAGTTCAACGATAGGTATCTCTACAATAAAAACTACTTGATTCTCTTTAGAATAACTTTTGACTTCTATTACTTTTTCAAAATTTAAAATATTTTCTAATGTAACTTGAAATGGCAATTTACCTATAGTTAAATGTGGACTTATAAGATTAATTTCATTTAGAAGATCTTTTAAGTTTATTATCGAGCTATGAAATATGATTAGCTTAGAAAAGGTAATGGCAATTTCAATATTTCCTAATATGTCATAAATATTCTGAAAGACATTTATGATTTGAGACATAAGCATTTGACTTAAGAAATATCCATAAGAGTTGGTATTATTTATTTGAATTTCTTTAATAACCATGTTAGCTTGTTTGATATGTTTTTCTAAAATTTCTTGGTTATGTGATAAATTTTTACTTAGGTTTTCAAAAATATGAGATGACTTCTCAACAATCGTGATTTGTTCTGTTAATAGTGATTTCATTTTGTTTTGGCTATTAGAGAGGGTTAGAATAGCCCTATCATATTTCTCAGCGTCATTTTGATCGAGATTTCCTGTAAGAGTTTTTACGATCGTACCTAAGCCATTAATAAGACCTTTTTTACTGCGGGTCATATATGAGGGGTTAATTTGTTTTATTTGAATTTCTATCTATTTTATCTTTAAGGGACATTATAAGATGAAAGGAGTTAGAAAA
The DNA here is from genome assembly GCA_030620095.1 of Kuschelorhynchus macadamiae. NCBI lineage: Eukaryota > Metazoa > Arthropoda > Insecta > Coleoptera > Curculionidae > Kuschelorhynchus > Kuschelorhynchus macadamiae. The sequence continues at coordinate 8,186 of JAUTXW010002320.1, forward strand.
GTCAGGCTGATTAGAGGATACATTTTCGATAGAACGTTTTAGTTGTAAAAAATGTTCTGGCATTGATGAGAATTCTCGGATAATGTCACTTACATCGAGAATTTGTACAAATGACCAATAGTCAGCAATATTTTGAGCATACCGATTTTTAAGGGAAGGAGTCCTGGGTTTTTGTTCATATAATGGAGTTTGGGACTGTCTATTTCTGCTTGGACGGTGATGAGGTGCCTGTAACAACAGGAATTTTCATTTCTTTTGTGTGAATTGTTTCAATTTTATTGTTAGCTTTATTCTTTATTTTAACTTTGTTATGGATCATAAGTTCCGTGATTTCGTAGGAACCTTTAAATTTATTATCTTTTTTGTTCCGTTTTTTATTTGTTTTATAGACTATTTGACCAACCTTAAATTGATATTGTTCGGGGCCTGAGGTATTATGTTTTCCTAATATTTTCTTTTTATTATCACCAATTTTTTCGACAACCTTCTCGTATAAAATGTTAACTTTATCTTTGTGTGTTGCAACATATTCGTTGTAAAAGGCTGATTCGATTAAATTACACGAGTCTCTGGAATTTGTGTGCCCAAAGGTTAGTTGAAAAGGGGTGAATTGTGTGACAGAATGGATGGAATTATTGTAGGCAATGATGGCGTAATTCATAAGAAGAATTATATTTTCGGAAGGGTGTTTCTGTCTGAGATTTCTTAAATGTTCAATAAGTGTTGAATGAAGCCTTTCAACGGGGAAGTTCGATTGATGGTGGAGAGGGGTCGTAAAATGAATATTTATTTTATGAGCTTTTAAGAGTCCTTTAACTGTGTCATTTTTAAACTCAGTGCCATTGTCCATGGCAATTTTATCTGGAATTCCATAAAATCTGAAATACTGAATTAGGGCGTTGAAAATTTCAATCGCAGTTTTCCCTTGGATGGGGATGGCTTGACCTAATTTTGTGAAAGCATCGATAACTGTCAAAAAGTCTTGACCGTCGAATTTAAATATATCTATGTGTATAAGCTGAAATGGTTTCCCTACGGTTTCAGTTAATACAAGGGGTATGTACGGGTTTTTCCTAGAGTATTTTGCGGTTTGGCAGATTTCACAGTCATTAATGTATTTACTTACGTCGATTTTCATGGAAGGCCAATAATAATTTCTTTTAAGATGTTCTAATGTTTCATTAATACCTCGGTGATTACATTTGCCCTCATGTTGATATTTTATTAACATAATTCGTTCGTCCGCTTCTTGAACAGAATTCACTAGTTTAGTGCATTTTATTAATTTAAGGCCCGATCCGTGGAAGTGTTTCAGATAAACATTAAAGTCTATGTACATAGAATCATCATAAAAACAAATATAGCAAGTTTCATTTTCCGTAGTGTAGTTTTTTAGCAAGTCTATTATTAAGGAGACATTTGATTTTGGTATTTTTACTTTTAGTATTTTGATGTGTTCAAATTTTTCGTGAGTTAGTTCGAGCTTATTAAACGGATTTTTTGTTATTATAATTTGATTAGGTTTATTGTTTATAATATCGTCAAGTATTGTTATACCGTCATTCAGAACATCTGGGTCACTACAAGAATACGGTGTTGCCAGACTATCTTCAGGGATTTTTGTTGTAGGAGGTTGTATTTGAATGTCTTGTATGACATTAATTTTAGGACATTGGGTGCTTGAATTAGAGATATCGGGATTTTGTGTACTAGTAGAAGGTTGGGGATCTTCGCCCTGAAAGGGATTTTCTGCTAGATCGCGCAAAAAGCTAAGTATATTGTTGTTTACATTTCCGGGACTGTTGATGATACTCTCATTTTCAATTGCGTTTATCTGTATTCGGGATAAGGCGTCAGCATTAGTATTTTGAGATCCTTTCTTATAGATTATTTCGTAATCGAATTCTTCTAACCTAAGTCGCCATCTGACTAATTTGCTGTTGGGTTCTTTAAGACTAAAAAGCCAGACGAATGGCCTGTGATCGCTATAGATTTTAAACCTTTTTCCAAACAGATAAGGGCGAAAATATTTGCATGCCCAGACGATGGCTAACAGTTCTTTTTCAATTGTAGAATATTTGCATTCACTATCGTTTAGAGTTCTGCTTGCATAGGCTACTGGTTTGTCGTGAGGAACATTTCCCTGTGATAAAACAGCTGCTATTGCATAATTGCTTGCATCAGTTGTCAAGATAAATGGCTTATCGAAATTAGGGTACTGGAGTATTGGGGCGTTGGTAAGCAAATGCTTACAGTGTTCAAATGATTTGACGAATTCAGGGGTATTAAGAACTTTTGAATTTTTTTTTTAACACGAAGTCATAGGTTTTGTGATCTTAGCGAAGTCTTTTATGAAGCGCCTGTAATAACCTAGAAGTCCTAAGAAGGATTTTATTTCCTTGGGATTTTTCGGAATTGGGAATTTTTGAATTGCAGAAATTTTATCTGGGTTCGGTTTGACACCTTCTGATGTGACGACATGACCAAGATATTGGACTTCTTTTCTAAGAAATTCGCATTTATCTAATTGGACCTTAAGGTTAGATTCACGAAGGCGTGAGAAAACTTGACGAAGTCCATAAGCCGTTGGAATGTAGAATGTAGGGGCATTTTTTAACCCGAAGGGCATCCTGCGGAACTCATAGTGACCAAACTCAGTGGTGGAATCCATTTGCAAGTCTAAAGTAGTGAAATATTGACTGCGACCTAACTTATCAAGAATATCAGTGATATTAAGAAGACAGTAACGATCTCCAATTGACCTTTCATTGATTTTTCTATAATCTGTAACTACCCTCCATTTTTGCTTTCCAGAAGCATCCATCTTTTTAGGGACAATCCAGATGGGACTGGACCAAGGGGAGACCGAATTTTGGATGATTCCTTGATCTAACATTTTTGAAATTTGATCCTTTACCTCTTTTTGGGTACTTCAGGGTAGCGATATGTTTTTGTAAAAATAGGGGTGTCATTTGTTAAGTTAATTTTGTGTTGAACTTGATTTGTAAAAGTTAGTGGAATTTTGTCGCAATAGAATATGTCTCGAAACACGAAACAGAGATTCCTGACACTAGCTTTTTCCTCTTTATTGCAGTGGTCTAAACGAATATTTTGTAAATTACTTTTTAGTAAATTATCTTGATCCGATGACGAGATTTCATCCGTTTCCATTTTTTCGCAAAAATTAAGATCGAGAGTATTTAGAATTTCTATTTCGAATGGTTCATTCATCTCAATTTTGGCAGGGTTTTCATTGGCATTTGTAATTGTTGTTATCGCATAAAAATTACTGATGTTAACAAGGGCTTTAGGCATTTCTACCTTTTTACCAAAATTTTTATAATTTAATATTCCTAAACCACTTTCTGTGGTGACAGGAATATTTACAATTTGTTGTACCCTCGGAGGAATGATTATAGAAAAATTCTGAAAATAATGCTTACTATTTTCAATATAATTTTTATTCTCAGTTTGATAAATAATAGGTATTTCTGCGTTTTGTGTTGAAAGTTTACAGTTTTTTAAGTCTATTTTAGCATTTAGTTGTTTTAATAAATCGCTGCCTATAAGGCCATCAAATTTTTTTGAAAATTTAACCAAATAGAATTTATGATTTCCTTTAATATTAAAAATATTAAAAATAGGAATATTGGCAACCTCATTATGGTATGTCATTGCATGAGCTGTCTGTATATTAAATACCTCATTAGTAATGCGATTCCTAAAATAAGTATAAGCAAGTGTCGGATTCATTAAACTTCTTAAACTGCCTGTGTCGATTAGAAAATAAGCGTTTAGGTCAGGAATAAAAATGTAGGGCAAATCCGATTTAATGTTATTTAAATAAATTACGTCGGCAGATTATCGAACTGCACTTCTTGAAAATTTTGTTGATCATTATTTGAATAAGCAGTGTCCACATAATTGTAATTATGTGTGTCGTTTCCGTCCGATGACATTGGATATGGATTGTCAGCATCAACGTTTTCGTAATAATTATTAGTTTGATTATTATAAAATGTATCGTAATCATATTGGTAATTGCAACTTTCGGAATATGGGTTATTATCGGTTTCGGGGTTAACAAAATTAGGATTTTCGTTATTAGAATTTATTTGTTGGGCAAAAAGTTCTTGCACTGTATATCTTGGTTTTGGAGTTTGGTTTAAAACCGTATTGCCTGAACTGGTATCCATTGGTTCAATTTGATTACGGCGAACTATCGAGCTTGCTCGGCTCTGATTAAAATTTGGGGGCCTTATTGGAAATTGAGGTCTATTATTAATATTAAAATTTGGGAGATTTGGCCTTGTAAAATTATTGAAAGCCGGCCTAGAAGTAAAATTTGGCGGTGACGTAAATCTGAAAGGGTTAGGGGCAAAGGTGGTTCGTGGTGTAAATTAAGAATTAGGCATAAATCTCGGATACATAACTAGGTTGAAAATTGGTTGGTGCTGAAATTAATGGGCGTTATACATTGCTCGGCATATTTGGGTAATTATGGTTGATACGGGGTATAGGTTTATATGTATTTTGTTGCAAATTGGGTTTTTACCTTGACTAAAATACACAAAATTTTCTTCTTCGACTACATATGATATGGCTTGTTCTATATTATTTGGTTTCCTCAATCTAACAACTAATTGCATTTGATAGGGCAATCCGTTAATAAATGTTTTTAGTGCAAAATCTTCGTAATGTTGTATTTTAATTTTTCTTTCGGTTTCATCTGTGACTGTGGTATTTAATTTAGAAAATAATAAACATCTAGCATCTTGAACTCTCATACCAAATTGTACTGGAGTTTCATTTTTTTGACTTTTTAAAGAAATTAAGTCTCGAATTACACATTCTATACTTCTTTGATCTGAGAAAGCTAAGATAAGTGCATTTTTTATTTCAGACCAAGTTTTTAAATCGGCATTAGAACAAATCAGATCGGCAGCACGATCTCTTAATTTCATTAAAATTGTATCTATTAAGCATAAATTTATAGGATTATTAAGGTTAGTTGTACCTTGAAAATTACTTAAAAAGTGTCCACAAGCAGTTAAAAATCTATTTAGTTGCCTAGGATTGCCTTCAAATGGGGGAATATTATCAGTTTGGTACCGGAGTAACCCAATATCTTTGGTACTCATGTTGCTAGTATTTGATTCAGAGGTAGATAAATTAGCCAAAGATTGTATTAGTTCTTCAACTGACATTAAAATTAAAGTTTCACTAAAAATATGATTAACGTACTATATATAAATATTAAAAGGATACTTATAAATAAAACCTAATAAATTATTCTTATATCGTTTAGAAAAAAAAGGAAATTAATGGAAAATGGCAAAAATCAAAGTTTCTTACAATAATCCAACTATCAGAATGTCCATTCCCAGCTGTTGAGATTCGTTGTTTCTTATCTTAATGGAATCGATGTGTGTATTCCAGGAACTTAGTTCTAGTCGTTCTCTCAATTGGTCACTGGCTTTCGGGATGTAGAACCTTGGACGATGCTTGTTCCTTTGACAGTCCTGCTTCCCAATTTGAAGATTTATTACTTTGGAATCTTCGATTCTTCGTGTTCTAACTGTAAAAACAGATCGATAACGGCGATTTCTGCCCGGGACCGAAACACGACTCTACCAACTGCGCCAATTAAATGACAGCGACAGAAAAATTATGTTTTTAAAAAACAATTTATTTCGAGAACGTTACAGATATGTTAACTTAACTAAGGTCTTAACTATAATGATTATACAGATTAGGATTTCGATTATATATATAGGTAAAATCTGTTTATTCAGCACTCCTGGAAGTGTGTCGCTACATTGGAGGTAGTTGGCATGTAATTCGCGCAATAAAAAATGTTTGAAAAGACAGTATACTAAATAACAATGTGTGGAATTAAACTGGGTTACACTTTACTATGCCTAATGAAAGGAAATATGCATAACGAGGGAAGTTCCGGATAAAGGAAATTTACTGATTTTTAAGGTTGAATTCGGTATATACTTTATCGTCACTAAGATAGTATAGTAATTTTAAAATTATAGATAATAAAAAGTGAAAAATTTCTGTTTTCTGATGTGAACCCATAACCTCGGTCATACCAAGATGCCACTCTCCACTTAAGCTGTGGATAAACTGCTTTTGGTTATTTGACTATCGGTACGATTACAGCACACAACTGCATTGTTTTCTTTAAAGGGATCTACTGAATAATGCCCATAGAAAGATTAATAAGGTCCTTGTTGTTTCGTCAATTAAACAATTTGCATTCCAGGTAATAAGGATAACTGCGATCACTTTATGTTTAGTTCTAAAATGTTCAGTAATTTTAATTATGAACCAGTCTTAAAAAAAAGTAGTGAAAATAAATGTATTTTTTATGAACATGAAATTGTTCTAATTCATTTAACGTTTATATAAACCTTTTTTGAAAAAAGCCCTGTCAAGAAAAGCGTCATGCTTCATATAATTTGATTTATTCGAAAAAGGGCAGGTTTTTTCTATATGGCAGATTTGTAACGAATACAGTTCAAGACAGACAAATGTGTTCCCATCTGAGTTAATTTGGAGAAAGATGGTAAAGTTAGAATTTATCAGTGAAGGTTTATTGTGGCAAACCGCGACATTATTTACATAAGATATTTATTTATTTAATGTTTTCTTTTAGAACAAATGGGGTTAAAATTTTATAAATATTTACCGTAATTTTTAAATAATACGGGAAGAGTAATAGCTAGAAAGAAGACTTAAACAATTTATTTCAGATAGTCTGCAGACGATAAGATGTAAATCTATTTTACATTTAATATTAACTATGATTTATTTAAAACCTTTTACACAGTTTACTCGGTAAAGTAAAGTACACCACACAGATCTAAAACATCGACAAAAGGGGGAGGTATGTCAAAAACAGGCCGTTTCCGTGGATATACAGAGTTGTAGCCAATCGCGAATCATCATTGCACCGTTCCCATAGTTACTCACATTCCTTTCGTAGACTCAAATTCGTGTGCCAAAATTTAGGCGTTTCTATAAGGATATCGTCAGTACCGAAAATAACTAATATCTAACTTTCTTAATATTCGCTATATTACGCTGCTACCACTATTATTATTACTGGCAGTGCTACTACCAACATTTCTTCTGTTTTGAATAATCTCTATAAGTGGGTGTTAAAAAATACGTGAACACCCTGTACTCTATATAAAGCAACTACTGAATGTTTACTATGCGCTGGCTAATATTCAATGAAAATATATACCGCTTTACTGTGGACAGCAGCTAAAATAAATCGAATATTTGTCTGGCAAACATAATTTTTACTATACGGGCTATATAGGGAAAGTATTATAATCCCAAAAATGTTCCATAAATATGTTTGTTTTACGTTTTAAAGTCACTAGAAGAGGAAAAACAGATTTTTAGAAAAAAAATTATGATATCTGTAAGGATGTGTATTTATAAACAAAATTTGGACACACGATACCTTGAGAACAATCAAATCGATTTTGCACCAAAAATTATTTAGGTCCATGTCTGGTGTAAGCGGGGTCATTCGTGGAGTAGTGATCACACGCGTCCCAGATTTATTTTGGCTTACTTATTTAGTCTTTCTCAAATTGAAATTTTGATATTGATAGTTTTAATTATTCTTAGTAAAATTAATTACAAAAAAAAAAACTGCACTGCAAAGACTCTTCTTGGTTTTCTTTAAAGCAAATCCAGTAGTTTTCAGTTACGTCGATGTTATATGAAAATTATTTTTCTATGCTAATAATTGATCTTAAGTGGTATATAATAATTTTAAATTTGGAGGAACTTCTTTAATTAGTGGTAACAGAATACCAAAGTGCATTTTGTCAGAATGGAGGATACAAGTGAGTAAAGTGATGACATCGCTATTTTAGCGTATTGTTTCCTGATGGCACGAAAAAAAGTGTTAAAGATTCTACTCTTGTATCAAGTACGGAAGCTTGATAAGATTAAACATTCCACAATGGTCAATTAGTCAATTATTCTTTACCATCAACAGCAAATTGAACAATATGTATAGGCCGAATGTAATAAAGATAATTAAATGAATGATTTCGAATTATCAACCGGTCAAATATCCAAAGTATTCACTAATCGTCTTTATTTTTCTTTCTCAGCCCTCTGCAGTCGACTTCTGAACATAAACCTCTCCCAACCTTTTCCACTTATCCCTACTTTGAACTAAATTGTAGCATTGTTTGCTAGCAGTCTTACCTCATCCCAAGTCTCTTTTGTCTATTTCATGTTGTTCGTTTTCCAATAGTTTCTCTTTTTTAAACTTCCGACTTTATTTAATCTATTTCTACCCGAGCTCTTAGGGTGATTTCGAGTATGCCTCTTTCAACGGCTCGCTGCGTTACTTTCAGACGATTTACATTTTGTTCTGCTATTGACATTTCTAGCCCATACGTAAACGTATTTGCTTTGTCGAGATTAATTTGGAAGCCGTGTTTAATTTCTCAAGCTGTGTGTGTGTGTGTGTGTGTGTGTGTGTGTGTGTGTGTGTGTGTGTGTGTGTGTGTGTGTGTGTGTGTGTGTGTGTGTGTGTGCGTGTGCGTGTGCGTGTGCGTGTGCGTGTGTGTGTGTGTGTGTGTGTGTGTGTGTGTGTGTGTGTGTGTGTGTGTGTGTAGTTTTCATCGTGTCTCAGATTTACTTGCATAGCTGCGTTCTGGTTTTCCTAAAAGTTTTTTTTATGATTTTGAAAATATCCTAACTCTCTCAAGGGATTTTATTCATAATATTTTGTAGACCATATCGCTGATATTTTTAATAAAAAATTGCTGTACAGATTAATGAGAAAATACAGTTTTTACAGTTAGCCATTAGTTTTATGACCCTTACTGGTCATCCTAGGAACTTGAAAATCATTTCCAACAATTTCTCTTGTGCGCTATTACTGAAAAAAAAAGAAAATTTCCAAAGCTGGATGTTGACTGGTTTCTAAGATATAGCCGGCCTTTTTTCTTAGTTGCTCAAATTTTGACAAAACATCCGTGGTTTTATCGGCAATAATTGCTAGGCAAGACACGTCGTTAATTTCTTTGGTAATTTCCTCGTAACAAACCTCTAGCATCCAGTCCAAAAGTTCAGTTTGTATCTCTTTAGAATATCTTATGCCCACTTAAAGTTGCATCAACCTCTGTAGAAACATTTATCAAACTTTTTATCAAAATTACTTTTAACGTATCAATTTAATGCCAACTGGAAGGCCCCCCGCAGAGTTATCAATTTTTGATAACACGTATGTGTATCAATGTAGAAAAACACAATGAAAACGTAACAAATAATAGTATTTGTTACGTTTTCATTGTGTTTTTCTACATTTCTTCAATACGCTAATTTTAAGTGTGTGATATTAGTTGTCCCTAACGATGCGTTCTCTATAGAGTTACAGCATTTCAAGAGGAAAAGTAAGCGACTACCGACATAAGAAAACTCTCGTGTTCTCTCAAAAGACGAATTTACACGTTTCACTAAAGAAGCTGACGATAAAAATTATTTATTGGTTACGGTTATTCTGCTTATGGGCATTTTGGGAGCGTATTACAGAGGAGAAATGACACATCTTTTAAGATATATTGAAGATATCTCCACCTTTACTAAAATTACCATTCGCAACACAAAGACGAATTTTTAAAAAAAATTTACAGTAAACCAAAATAAGCTGAGCTTCGTCCACTCTATACCGGCCATCAACGCTTCTTTTTGATGGATAGTCAAAGTGTTGCAAACGTTTTATAAGAGTTGATACAATTGGAATAATGCCTAATAAAATTGCCGATATTTTGGATCTTCTTTTTGCAAAAGAATAGGTAGTGCTTAACAACATTTTTGGCTAATGCAGGGGATGGTATGGCGGTACTCAAGCCATATATAGGGTGGCGTTCAAATTCGGTTGTTACAGGCACAGTAAAGGAAATGAAAACCAATGATTCTCCTAATACAAGAAGACGTATTTGAAGCCGATAGAGAAGAAACACATTTTGGAATTATCTAAGAAAATAACAATTACATTTATAAGTTTGTTCTTCGGAATCTAAAAAACTGTAGGGTTACCTTAATTTCTAACAGTTTTGACTACAGATATTTATAATACTCCTAAACATAAACAGACTTTAGGAAAATGAACATTTATAAAATTTCCAAACTGACCACAAATGCTAAATAAATATAAACATAGGGTGTTTCATTAGGAAAAAAAAAATGTTTGTATTTTTTTAGCCTTACTCGTTTTTTTAAGATATTCTTGGTTATTCAACAGATACCCTACGACTTTTGTTAGCAAAAGTTAAGATGTTATTTTTCGGAACTACCAGGGCAAGACGATAATTTTGTTATGTCACTGCAACCTAAGAAACATGCCGAAAACCAACACATCTCAAACTATAAACTGCCAAAGTTGTATTTCGTAATTTATCGTTCCAGGTCAAATTCATTTCCAGGTGGCTTTTATTGCTACATAATCCGAAATTAGCAAAGCTGTTTGGTGGCTGTTACTAAGTCGGTTCGCAGAAAGTTTCTGAATTAAGTTTCCTATGGTAGAGAGTTTAGCACAAAGTTTTAGCGATTAGCGAGGAACAAACTGAACTAATAAATTTTTAGTATAGTGTTAACAAATTCTATGTATTTAGAAGTAGCAAAACAATCGATCAGTTAGCAAATTAATCGATTGATTTTGGCGTTAATTTCCTGAAAGTTAAGTAAATTAAAATCAAATTACAAGTACATTTAACTGAGTGGAGAATCAACCGACTACATAAACAAATAGCTCTTTACACAGAAATTCCTAGGTAGATCTGCTCTATATCATTTGTACACGTCGTCGGACTTCCTGTTGGAAGACAATAGCGCTGGAAAATAATATAAACAAAGTGGCACGAATATGACCAGCTGACAAAGATTTATAGACGAAATTAATGGTTATATTTTTGAAAAGCAATCTAAAGAATATTTGTCATGTAGGTATATATATATATATATATATATATATATATATATATATATATATATATATATATATATATATATGTTATCTCACTATTTGAAAAATTCACTTTTTAAAAAAACACTTTTTATTAAAATAAAATAAAACAATATGTTCACAACTTTGAAAATCAAATGGACATTAATTATTGTTACAACTTAAAAGAATAATATTATACTGTTCTTAATAAAATCTACATAGTCTATTTATATTAAAAATCTTGCTGAGGTACGTGGGAAACCGGCAAGCATCCGCTGGCTTCCATGGAGACTGCTGACGGTGTTTGAGCGTACTGTCGCAATTCTTGGAAACTGCTGATGTTGGTTTCTGTGAATGACGCAACTGTGTGATAATATGTGGCGACATTCTGGAGGCACGTGGAAGGTCATGGGAAACGGATATAACAGCTTCCCCTTTTAGTGAAAAGTTGGTGCTTTGCAGCTACTTTTAGGACTGAAGTTCAAATGCTTCTTCCTCTTCTTGTGTATTTTCTGGATGGATGCTAGTTCGCCTTTTTGGTATTAGTCTTCTCAACTGGTATGGGGCAAAGCGCTTCGGACTAGGCCTGGGAGGTGATGGAGGATCCTGACTACCAGTTATGGACAGTTTCAGTGGCTTCTTACGTCTACACTTACAGAGGATGTAGAGGATTGCCATTCCAACGACCATTGATATTGTGAGTATCGTAAACCAATGGATATGTTTGGTTATGAAGGGTTCTTTCATCAATTTGTCTAGCTCTTCTGAGTATTGGTCTAGGCGGTGTTGAGCAACGTTCAGGTCATCGGCATTGATGTTGCTGAGCTTCAAGGGTTTGAGCTTTGGGATTTGAGACTGTTCTGGGAACTGTTTGCAGCATTCGAAAGGAATCTGAACAGGATGGCTTTTATAGGTTACATTTTTATATTCCTCCACCAGGTACTTGGAATGAATTCTTGTGCTTCCAATAAAAGCGTTACAGTTTGGTTGTAACTTAAGAAGGGAGTTCGTCTTCAGGATCTGGGTTTCTATATTCCTGGTTCCACATTTTACGGTTACAGGAAGTGGCTCGGAAACTGAGATAAGCCAGTAGTTCGTGGAGATCTCTTGGACGTGGTAATCGGTGACTAGCAATATCGATGTTTGACAGGTTTTCGGTAGTATGTTCTGCTGCCTGAGTAGCTGTGCTTCGCAGATAGCATCACTGTCGATTGGATATTGCAGAAGGTCTGAACAGATCTTAGTGTGCGTCTCGAGTGGCTTGCAGCTGGAGATGTCTTGTGGTAGTACATATAGTAAGGTGTCGTCATCTCGCGCAATGTATTTTTTTGTTGTTGGTATTATGTGAAAAAGACCTGTTCGATTGTCCATAATAGGAATAGGAAAAATTCGATACAAAGTGTATGATTCTGGTTCAGTTAGAGGAATTTTAAGAACGAACACAATCCTATTATCGGACTGGTATGATTCTAATTCAATTAAGTCAATATAATTGGCAATATTTGATGAATATATAGGGAGAGGAAGATTATTTTTTGATAGAGAACGCGATATCCCTTGGAGAGAAGTGATCAAATCTCCTGGAGTTATTATAGAACTATGAAGAATTTTCAAACGAGCGAATGTGATGGCATTTATAATATCGTTTAAAGAATCTTCTAGAAAAACATAACTTTCCATTAAAGCTTCGCAAAGATTTAGAGTTTTAATTTGCCCTTCGTAAAACGCTAAGTCATCAGATATGTTCATGATAGCGCTCTGTATAATATCTATGTCTTGGTTGAAGGTTTCTTCATCAATTTGAATCTTTTGAATGGTGGAATTGAAGTTTTTAATTACAGATGAAGTTACCGATATTTGATTTTTAAGTAAGCTTTCAAGTTTGCGTTCATCTCGCGTGATTTTGTTTATACATGCATTGTAATATTCGCCATCGGCTGAATCTAAATTGCCTGTGATAGATTTAAAAATACTACCAATGCCGTTTATTAATCCGCGTTTGTTCCTATAAGATAACTTTTTTGTATCTGCCATGATTTCTCTATATTTTTGATTAACTGCGTTTGAAATTTGGGTTAATAAGCTCAAATGTGTTTTAATTTCTATTTTAAAAGATACAGTTCTAGGGGATGGGTCATTCAACACGTCACTGAGTGTAGTAAGTAATTTGTCGTTGTTTTGTATAGTTTCTTTAAGGGGTTGTAAATCTTTGTATACGAGTAACGTCCACTTATCGTTAGTAATTTTGACAAAATTTTCCTCATGGTAAAATAGTCCAACGGTATTGTTGATTGGTGTGAAGAAGTATTGGGAGAAGACGGCTGGAATAAGCCAAAGGAGTCTGGAAAAAAAATAGACTAGTCATAGTATGTCTTTAGCCTATCAAAATTTATTTTGGAAATTTGGTTTGTAGAAAGGTTTTTAAGTTTAGCTGAAGTTTGGTAAAGTTCGATAATTTGAAAGGGGCCATTGAATTTATTTTCACTTTTGTCTTCAATTTGCGATTCTTTGACATATATTTTGTCACCAACTTTATAATCGGGTTGTTTATCGGAGACTGATTTGTCGAATCTGATTTTTGATTTTTCCTTTTGGGCGTTTGTTCTAGCTCGTGCGATTTTGTAATATGTTTCCATTTTATTATTTAGATTTCGGATGTATTTGGAGATAAGTTGTTCTTGATTATATAAGGTTTCTGGGGGTCGGCTAGACGTATGGCCGAATATCAGCTCATAAGGGGTGAATCCATGAGTTTTGTTTTTTGTGTTATTATAACAGATGACTGAATAGGGGAGGATATTGAATGGGTGTTCCTCAGGATGTTCTGCTGTGTGAACCCTAATCATTTCGGTTAAAGTGGCGTGGAATCTTTCGAGCGATCCATTTGATTGCGGATGGCTAACACTTGAAAAGGTTAACTTGACGTCATAGAGTGTGCACAGGTCTTTCATTAATGTGTTATCAAACTCACGGCCATGGTCACAGTGGATCCGTAGGGGAGTTCCATAATGTTGAAAGAATAGCAGGAGTGTATTGACAATCGTTGAGGCTTTTTTTATCCGATGTTGGGTACACCTGTGTGAACTTGGTTAGCTCATCTCGGATCGTAAGGGCATAGTTACGAGTTGGATACTCGAAGATGTCAATATTGATTCTTTCGAATGCAGTTTTTGGAGTTTCTGTTATGACTAGGGGCGTACTAAGATTTTTCCTACAGATTTTAACTTTTTGGCAGATTTCACAGCTTCGAATGAGTTTTTCGACATCTTTAGTTAGTCCGGTCCAATTGTATTTTTGTCGAATGCGTTTGACAGTTTCATTAATACCGCGATGAAGATTCTTTTTGCCAGTATGGTGTTGATCTAAAATTGTGGGTATTTCATCCGGGTCTGGGGTTCTTACGAGGTTATGGCATATTTTTAAGTTAATATCTTTATCAGAGAAAATGAATGAAAATATTTCGAGGATGGGAAGTTGTAAATTATTTTCGATACAATAGGTTTTAGAAAGATCGAATTTATCTTGACATTTATAGATAATATAGAAAAGCTGCTGGACTACGGTATCAGTATTATACGACAAGGGTATTATGAAATATTTGCGGTCCTTTACACTCTTACTAGACAGGGTGTTTACCGTAAGCGGGGCAAAATCATAGTTTTCCTCAAATAGGTCCTCTATAATTTTAAAATGAAAATCTTCCATTTTAGTTTGCCAAAAGAAAGTGACAATATTTTTGTTTGATTTGTCCAAAAATTGATCATTGGAAATTTCGATTTTGGAATAATCGATGATTGATTTTGTCTTGTATAAATTAACAAATCTATTGTATTCGTCGGTTATTTCATTATCGTCTAGATCGTTTTCGGTTATTATTTCTGAAAATGAATTTTGTTTGCTGGTCGAGGGTCTGTTATTAAAGTCGTCTTCATTTGGGGCGTAAATAGCGATGGTTGATTGAAAATCTGAGCAATTTTTAAAATGGTTAATTTTAATACGTGATAAGGCGTCTGCGTTTTTGTTTATTCGGCCGGGTTTATATTCAATCTTGTAATCATATTCCTCGAGTTTAAGGCGCCAGCGAGCTAGGCGACTGCCGGGATCCTTAATTGAAAATAGCCAAGTCAAAGGGCGATGATCTGTTACCAAAACAAATTTTCGACCAAAAAGATATGGTCTGAAGTGTTTGACAGCCCATACAATGGCTAATAATTCTCTTTCTATGGTAGAATACTTTGTTTCAGCACTACACAGAGTTCGAGATGCATATGCTATCGGAAGATCTTTTCCGATGGGACCTTGAGATAAGACGGCTCCAATAGCGAATGCGCTAGCGTCTGTGGTTAGCAAGAAAGTTTCTTCGAAATTGGGGTAAATTAAGATTGGGTCCGATGTAAGTGCCTTTTTCAGGTCAGAAAATGAGGTTTTGCATTCCGCGTCGAATGTGAATGGGACGTCCTTTTGTAATAACTTGGTCAGGGGTTTTGATATTTTGGCAAAATTTGGGATGAAGCGTCTGTAATATCCAGCAAGACCTAAGAATGACTTTATTTCTTTAGGATTTGTTGGCATAGGAAATTTCTGAATGCATTCAACTTTGCTTGGATTAGGTTTTACTCCACTTTGGGTAATAAGGTGTCCTAGATAAGCAACTTCCTTTCGAAGGAATTCGCATTTATCAGGTTGGATCTTTAAGTTGGCTTTGCGGAGACGCTTGAAGACTTCTGTTAGTCTTGAAATATGTTCATGTATTGTTGGAGAGTTCACGATGATGTCATCCATATACACTAAGCAACGTTCATTTTGAATACCGAGAAGGATGTTGTCCATGACTCTTTGGAATGTGGACGGGGCATTCTTTAAACCGAATGGCATACGGACGAATTCGTAATGGCCATTTTCAACAGAGAAGGCAGTTTTCTCGATGTCTTTTGGATTGATCTCGATCTGGTGGAAACCAGAAGCCAAGTCGAGGGTTGTGAAATATTGACATTTCCCTAATTGATCGAGAAGGTCGGAAATGTTCGGAAGAGGATATTTATCAGCTATAGAAAGCTCGTTCAGCTTGCGGTAGTCTATAACTACACGCCATTTGGGTTTTCCGGAGGCATCCAATTTTTTGGGAACAACCCAAACCGGGGAGGACCATGGAGAGATGGACTGGCGAATAATTCCTTGCTCTAACATTTTATTTACCTGGCTTTTTACCTCTTCTTTATGAATGTGAGGATATCTATATGATTTGGTAAATACGGGCCTTGAATTATTAGTATCTATAGAATGTTTGATCTCGTTGGTAAAAGATAAATTATCGCCTTCTAAATAAAAGATATCGGAAAATTCGAGACATAGGTTAGTTATTAAATCGTTTTCTTCGTTGTTTAAATGTTCGGTGCGTAACTGGTCTTTAATAATTGAGCGCCTATCTAAAACTGCGTTTTGTATAGGGTAGGTATTTAAGTTAAAAATTGTTTCAGTATCAATTCCAGGGTCAAAAGGTTCGATATTTAAATTTGAAAAGTCGATTGTTTTTTCTATAGCATTTGAGTTAATTATAGATGTAAAAAATTCACCGCGTTCATTAACCTTAACCAGGGCATTTGGCAATCTAACATTTTCTTTGACATATGCGTGAAGTATAGAATCCGTATTAAATAGTTCGCACTTGAGTTTGAAAATTTTTTCAGTTCTAGCCTCTATAGAAATTTTATTACGGTTTTTAATGCATTCTTGTACATCTGATATGGCTGTAGTTGTGGTTACTTTGTGAAGGGGCATAGTTTTAAAATTTGTAATAAGTTGTTTTGATTTCAGATCTACAATACATTCATAATGTTCCAAGAAATCCAATCCTAATATACCGTCGAAATCTATATCTAAATTGCAAATATACACTTTGTGTGGATCACCAATAGTAAAAGGTATGAGTGTAGATTGAGATATTGAAAGTTTTTCATCGGTAATTCCCTGAATAGTGACATTTTCGGGAAATCGTGTAGGAAATTTTTGTACGGTGTTTTCCTTAAATATAGAAATGCCTTCACCGGTATCAATGAGAAGTTTGAATTGTTTTGATGCGTCATCGATATAATATAGATTCTTGGAATTTACAGTAAGAAGAGGACTTAAAGAAACGCTTGTTCCGGGAAATTGAGATTTGGATCCATATTCTCTAGATTTAGTGTTTCTATTCTCGATTGGATCTCGGTCATTGGGTTCTGGGGTGAATTGTCTGGAGGGTCGGTATTCGTAAGGGGTGTAAGAAAATCCTGGTAATTACTAGTGTCATTTGAATAGTTTATATCTTGGTAAGATTCTTCCTCTGGTTGGAAAAAATCGTAAAAACCGGGATTGCCGTTTTCGGCGGTGTACTGATCGTATTCGGGCAAATAATTCTCTGAGGAGCATTCTTGTCTTGTATTAACATGATGCGTCTTAGCTGGTTGAAAATTGGGACTTCTTTGAATTATTGATGGCCTAAATTGTGCTTGGTTTGTATTTTGGCTAGGATTATTTGGTCTATTTTGTTGCGAAAAATTTGGTTGATATTGTGATCTTTGAGAATTCGAGTTTATTGCGGGTCTTTGAAAATTAGAATTTGTTATGGGTCGTTGGAAATTATTATTTTGGGGAAAATTAGAAGAAAGTTGCCTGCACTAAGATATTGTATGACCAATTCTGTTACAATTGGAACACTTTAATTGTTGTGGCTGGTGTGGTCTAGGTAACTGAGGACTGGGTTTCGGAATAGTTGGTTTATTAACTTTTTGATTTTCGAAATACGAAAGCTGAAGTTCTCTCCGAATTCTTGATTGTGCTTCTAAAAGTGACGTTGGATTACTAGCACGGATAAGTTGTCCTAGGCGTGGCTCTAGACCGGTAAGAAGTGTATTAAGAGTCATAGTTTCAATTAACATGGTCTGAGCATCTTTTTGTTCTTTTGAATGTAGGAGTGGGGACTTTTGTATGCTGGCATGCATTTTAGCGTTCAGGACCTGAAGTCGATTAAAGAATGTAAGGGGCGACTCATTAGGAAGTTGTCTTAATCGCTGCAGATCGTGTATAAGGGAAGTAAGATCCCTTGAATCACCGAAGTGTAAATTTAACAATTTTTTAATTTCAAGGTATGAACTTGGATTCCTTGAACTAATTAATTGAGCTGCTCTACCACGGAGCTTGTTTTTTATGTGAATAACTAAAAACACTTTTTGTTGCGTTGTTGCCATGTCGTATGCACAATCGCATGCGGTTATAAAATTGCTTAAAGAAATTTGATCACCTTCAAATTCGGGTACAATGGAAAAAATTTCAGAAAGTTTATAAGGTTCAATTTCAATGGTTGTTTGGGTATTATCGAGAGACATTTTGAATTTTAAATGTAGATGCGTTAAAAATAAAAAGGTTTTATCAAAAACGAGTAAAATGAAAACGTTAAGTTATTAAGAATATCTTAACAAAAATAATGAATAGTTTTCCTTTTTGTAATTTAAGAAAACAAATGGTAAGGGAAGTAATAATATGTTTAAATCCTATTTGAAAAATCGAACAGTATAGAAAAATAAAATCAAATACGAGACGATTCTTACGTAATCGTAATCTGCATCTGGGTTGTCTTGTTCTCGATGTGGCTCCAAGCTTTACGAGTGAGGACTTCTCAGGTTCCTTTTGTTTCGTTAAGGGATTGGAATCCGCCGCTACCAGTTAGACCTTTTTCTTGTTCTAATAGCGTTTAAACGAATCCTACCGACTGCGCCAAATTGTTATCTCACTATTTGAAAAATTCACTTTTTAAAAAAACACTTTTTATTAAAATAAAATAAAACAATATGTTCACAACTTTGAAAATCAAATGGACATTAATTATTGTTACAACTTAAAAGAATAATATTATACTGTTCTTAATAAAATCTACATAGTCTATTTATATTAAAAATCTTGCTGAGGTACGTGGGAAACCGGCAAGCATCCGCTGGCTTCCATGGAGACTGCTGACGGTGTTTGAGCGTACTGTCGCAATTCTTGGAAACTGCTGATGTTGGTTTCTGTGAATGACGCAACTGTGTGATAATATGTGGCGACATTCTGGAGGCACGTGGAAGGTCATGTGACACCGATATAACATATATATATATATATATATATATATATATATATATATATGTATCTATATATATATATATATATATATATATATGTATCTATATATATATATATATATATATATATATATATATATATATATATATATATATATATATATATATATATATATATATATAATTTTAAGTAACATTTTGTAGTCGGATAAAAGTCGATTTCATAACAATATGTTGTAAATCGACATAATTATCACTACTGGACTGCAAAGAACCCTCATCGGATTGTGCAAACAAATTTCCTAAAGATCTGGGGTATAAACGTTTGCTGTGATATTTTGGACAACATTTTAGCAGTGCGCCGTGATATCTACTTTCAACAAGATGGGGCACCTATAATGGTCGAATCCTAGCAGAGTATCTTCAACAAGCCTTCACTGGAAAATGGATAGGAACAAATGGGCCGTGGTCACCAAGATCCCCAGATTTTACTGGATTAGATTATTTCTTGTGGGGACATCTGAAGGAATGATTCTACAGAATACCTCTTAACGACTTAGAAGACTTGAAAACGAGGATTACATACAAGTTAAGGGCAATTGACCCTGCTGTGTTAAAATCAGTTACCTCACGTGAACTAATATATCGAGCTGAGTACTGCACCGAGGATAATGG
Source organism: Kuschelorhynchus macadamiae (assembly GCA_030620095.1). Taxonomy (NCBI): domain Eukaryota; kingdom Metazoa; phylum Arthropoda; class Insecta; order Coleoptera; family Curculionidae; genus Kuschelorhynchus; species Kuschelorhynchus macadamiae. The sequence goes on from JAUTXW010002320.1 coordinate 27,953, forward strand.
GGAATACTTTGAACATCTTATAAAATAATCAAGTTTAAAAATTAAGGTTTAATAAAATACCTATATGAAGGATTGGTATTCCTTATATTAATGCATACAAAACATCAATTCCTTGAGCAAAATCTAACTTTCATCATTGTCACTTTTTTCTTATACAAACTGGTAGGATTGGTTTTTCGGATTCGTGCGACCATCATAAATATTTTAATTTAATTACGGACCAAGAATTTATATTTAACTATTCAATTCCTTTTAATCACTTAAATTAAATTATGACAAAAGAGCAATATCATACCATTTGATTTTTTTTTTTTGAGAAAATCCATATTATTTGAAGAATTACGAAAAAACGCCATCTAGTGAGCAATAATTCAATTATCACAACAGTTAACTTCTTTACGTGAAGAGCAAACATAGCGCTTTTTTCTGACACCAAGTTCAATATAATCGATTCATGCAAGAGATATAAACATTTGAAAGAAAAAAGTTTGATGAAACTGATACCGTGCAAAAAGCTGCATAATTGCCGGGACGATACAATGCTTATATTTTCGAAAAATCTTAATGAGGAAAATTCGATAGAAAATTGGCATTTTCATTATGTGAGTTGCTGTTACGCCCCCTAGTGGCAATTTTTCGAACTTGAAAATAATTTAACCGATTTATCCATGAATATATATTCCCCATAATTGTGTGATCAATGGTGTATCTGGAAACTAATTATTGTTGTTAAAAATCCATTCCTTAAACAAAATCTAACTTGTGAAAGATCATTGAAAAGGAAATTTCACGTAGATTACAGATATTAAAAAAAATATAGAGGTTGTCATTAAAAAAATTGTGATCACTTACGGTTAAACCGGAAGTTGTATGAAGTCGTGTCAGATTTAAATGTCCTTGTGTCAACATTCTCCAAAAAAAAATTCAAAATTTTAGTTTTTATAATGAGATATTCCACTGGAACACGTTATCTGAGACACCCCGTCTATATATATATATATATATATATAGATACATATATATATATATATATATACTTAGAGTGAGTTTCTGGACCATTTAAAATATATTCGTAGGAAGATTTTCTTTGGTTTTTTTGGCCTCAAGTTATTTTTTTGGAAAAATAAAACAAATTTATTTTTCGGCACTAATTTTCATTTTGTTTATTGCAAACGTTTCGGCTAAATGCCTTCATCAGTGCTGTTTGACTGAAACTAAAAACAGTACTATTTTATATTATGCGAAGTCAACATTTTTTTTTTTTTTTTAAATGTAGAGACAAAATGTTACATACATATACTTATAGACACATAATTAAAAATACCTTTTTTTTTTTTTTTATATAATAATAATTCGTTACGCTAACTAAAATTCCTAGTAATTTATACTTTCAAACTCACCCAAGAAGGTAACTTCCTGTATTCAGCAAACCAAAAAAGAATAAAATTTTTGTCACGTCACATTTAGTATACAGTATTAGACGCCAACAAACATGTAAAATTTTTATTTATAAAACTACGGTGGCATGTTAGTCTACCGATATATTTTGACTGGAATTGCACCTCGTTTTGAAGCAGTTGCTTGTCTTTCTGATTGTTTTTTACTGAAGCAAAAAATTGTATATTGTGTTGTTGTTGTTTTGGTGTATAGCATGAGGGCCTTTAATTATACTATTTGTTATTATAATCAATTGGTAATTACTGTATTTTTTTTCCGTTTCACTTAACTAAGTAAAAAAAAATTTTTTTTTTTTTCTTATTTATTAATCAAGGAGAAAATTTCGGAAACAAGATAATTATTTTATTACGTTGTGATATATTTGGTTTAAATTTTTAATTTCAGTTCTATCATTTATTGAATTTTTATTTTGCTTAATATAGAGCATTTCTAAGAATTCCCTTTTTCTTTGGTTGGTTTCCGTTTTTAATATTTTTGTGTCTTCATATTTGAATTTATGGGATGTTTCACTTTCGTGCTTAGTTAATGAAGTTTTATTTTTTTTGTCATATTTATGTCCATTTAGGCGGTTTTTAAGGTATTGAGTAGTTTGTCCGATGTATACTCCTGGGCAATCATTACATGGTATTTGATATATAGTGTGTGTTTTTTGACTGGTTGGGGTTGGTGTTTTAAGACAAGTAAAAAATTTCTTTTGAAAAGTGTTGTAGCTTTTGTGGCATACGGTTATGTTTTGGTGTTTGAAAATAGTTTGGATACTTTCTGAAAGACCCTGGATGTAAGGAATAGAGAGGAATTTTTTATCTTTAGTTTTTTCGTTTGGTACGTTTTGATTGGGATTGTTCATTTGCTGTAATCTGGAGTTAAATATTGAATTTATTAATTTTTTTGGGTAACTATTTTGAATTAAGATGTTTTTTGCCTTTTGTATTGCCTGGGATTGATAAGTTAAATTACTCAATTTTATTGCTCTATCGGCAAGACTGATTATTACCGACTTTTTTTGGTTCATTGGGTGTTGCGAAAAGTAATTTATGTATCTGCCAGACCACGTTTTTTTTGTGTACCATTGTGTTTCAATAATATTGTTTTTATTATATAATGTCATATCTAGGAAATTTATTTTTGAGTTGTTTTCAGTCTCGATGGTGAATTTAAGTTTTTCATGGAAGTTGTTAAAGGCATTTAGGATATATTTACATTTATCTTTTGGAATTAGAGTTATGCAATCATCAACGTACCTGTAGAAAAATGGAAGTGATATGTCTAGTTGTCCGATTACATTGCTCTCTAGTTCCTCCATTACTAGTTGTGCAACTACACTTGATATTGGGGAACCCATTGCGCAACCTTCTATTTGTTTATAAAAATTATTGTTGTATGCAAAAAATGTGGATTTTAAAGTTAGTTCAATGGCTATTAGAAATTCATCCAGAGGTATATCCGTGAATTTTTTTATTTCGTTCCATTTATTTTTTATAAGTAGGAGGGCTAAATCAATTGGTACATTTGTGTATAGAGAGATGACATCCAGTGAGATTAAAATATGGTTTTGAGGTACTTGAAAATTATTTATTTTTTCTTTGAAATCCCATGAATCTTTAATGTAAGTGGTACTTTTGTTGACTATATTTTCTAGAATTTGTTTTAAAAATTTAGAAAGGTTATTTAATGGTGATTGTATACACGAAATAATTGGGCGCATTGGAATTCCATCTTTATGTAATTTTGGCAAACCGTAAATTTTTGGTGTTTGGGCATTATACATTTTTAGGTTCTTAGCACAATTAGGTGATATATAGTTTTTCTTTTCCCACCGTGTAACAAGTTCGTTGTTTCTTTTTTGAAAAATATTTGTTGGATCTGTATTTATTTTTTTGTATGTATCTGTGTCGTTCAGAAGTAATTGCATTTTATTATCATATTCTTTTGTATCCATGATAACCGTTTTATTTGATTTGTCTGGGCGTACGATTTTTAGATTTGGATGATTTTTCAGAAAAGTGTTTGTTTTTTTAATTTTTTTAATTAATTCTTGGTCTATATTATTATGTTTTGTTTTATATTGTTTAGATTTTATTTTATTTTGATATGTTTTGAGAGTGTTACAACAATTTGCCCTTATTGTATCTTTTTCATCATTAATAAGGCTACTGATTGATGTTTCGACAGATGATATTATGTCAGGAACAGGGAGTTCATTGGAATTTGTAATTGGATACGCAAAATTAGAACCTAAACTTAGAATTTCTACTGCATATTCCGGAATTTCCGTCTCAGTCAGATTTTCTAGCCACTCTTTTTGTATATTATTTTTTTTTGGGTTTGTTTTATTTTTTTTTGTTTTTAACAAGTAAATTTTGTTTATGTTTCTTAATTTAATTTTTTCGAATAAAGCTTCATATTTTTTATTTTCGATATTTAAGAGTTCATTAAATTTATTTGCGGTGGTTGTTTCCTGTAATTGGTTTTTGATTTGAGATATTTTAGTTTCGATGTTTTTTATATTAATGATGGTGTCGCTAATTAGTAATTTTAACGTATTGAGTTTAAAATTATTTACAATATTTTCATGAAATTTCCTTCTTAGGTTAGTTGATGAGAATTCTATGTGGTTAATTTTAATGTTTAAAAATGCTGGAATTTAAACCAAATATATCACAACGTTATAAAATAATTATCTTGTTTCCGAAATTTTCTCCTTGATTAATAAATAAGAAAAAAAAAAAATTTTTTTTTACTTAGTTAAGTGAAACGGAAAAAAAATACAGTAATTACCAATTGATTATAATAACAAATAGTATAATTAAAGGCCCTCATGCTATACACCAAAACAACAACAACACAATATACAATTTTTTGCTTCAGTAAAAAACAATCAGAAAGACAAGCAACTGCTTCAAAACGAGGTGCAATTCCAGTCAAAATATATCGGTAGACTAACATGCCACCGTAGTTTTATAAATAAAAATTTTACATGTTTGTTGGCGTCTAATACTGTATACTAAATGTGACGTGACAAAAATTTTATTCTTTTTTGGTTTGCTGAATACAGGAAGTTACCTTCTTGGGTGAGTTTGAAAGTATAAATTACTAGGAATTTTAGTTAGCGTAACGAATTATTATTATATAAAAAAAAAAAAAAAAGGTATTTTTAATTATGTGTCTATAAGTATATGTATGTAACATTTTGTCTCTACATTTAAAAAAAAAAAAAATGTTGACTTCGCATAATATAAAATAGTACTGTTTTTAGTTTCAGTCAAACAGCACTGATGAAGGCATTTAGCCGAAACGTTTGCAATAAACAAAATGAAAATTAGTGCCGAAAAATAAATTTGTTTTATTTTTCCAAAAAAATAACTTGAGGCCAAAAAAACCAAAGAAAATCTTCCTACGAATATATTTTAAATGGTCCAGAAACTCACTCTAAGAATATATAAGCAGAATGGATGAAATACTGCCACCGACTGAACAATATGAAACTAACATAACTTTAAGCAACGACAATATTAAAACCCTCTCTAAGAACTATTGTAAACTAGCTAGCCTAAAGAATAGAAGACAATTTTTACTAAGATGTAAAACTGAAAACATATTTCCAGCATTTTTAAACATTAAAATTAACCACATAGAATTCTCATCAACTAACCTAAGAAGGAAATTTCATGAAAATATTGTAAATAATTTTAAACTCAATACGTTAAAATTACTAATTAGCGACACCATCATTAATATAAAAAACATCGAAACTAAAATATCTCAAATCAAAAACCAATTACAGGAAACAACCACCGCAAATAAATTTAATGAACTCTTAAATATCGAAAATAAAAAATATGAAGCTTTATTCGAAAAAATTAAATTAAGAAACATAAACAAAATTTACTTGTTAAAAACAAAAAAAAATAAAACAAACCCAAAAAAAAATAATATACAAAAAGAGTGGCTAGAAAATCTGACTGAGACGGAAATTCCGGAATATGCAGTAGAAATTCTAAGTTTAGGTTCTAATTTTGCGTATCCAATTACAAATTCCAATGAACTCCCTGTTCCTGACATAATATCATCTGTCGAAACATCAATCAGTAGCCTTATTAATGATGAAAAAGATACAATAAGGGCAAATTGTTGTAACACTCTCAAAACATATCAAAATAAAATAAAATCTAAACAATATAAAACAAAACATAATAATATAGACCAAGAATTAATTAAAAAAATTAAAAAAACAAACACTTTTCTGAAAAATCATCCAAATCTAAAAATCGTACGCCCAGACAAATCAAATAAAACGGTTATCATGGATACAAAAGAATATGATAATAAAATGCAATTACTTCTGAACGACACAGATACATACAAAAAAATAAATACAGATCCAACAAATATTTTTCAAAAAAGAAACAACGAACTTGTTACACGGTGGGAAAAGAAAAACTATATATCACCTAATTGTGCTAAGAACCTAAAAATGTATAATGCCCAAACACCAAAAATTTACGGTTTGCCAAAATTACATAAAGATGGAATTCCAATGCGCCCAATTATTTCGTGTATACAATCAACATTAAATAACCTTTCTAAATTTTTAAAACAAATTCTAGAAAATATAGTCAACAAAAGTACCACTTACATTAAAGATTCATGGGATTTCAAAGAAAAAATAAATAATTTTCAAGTACCTCAAAACCATATTTTAATCTCACTGGATGTCATCTCTCTATACACAAATGTACCAATTGATTTAGCCCTCCTACTTATAAAAAATAAATGGAACGAAATAAAAAAATTCACGGATATACCTCTGGATGAATTTCTAATAGCCATTGAACTAACTTTAAAATCCACATTTTTTGCATACAACAATAATTTTTATAAACAAATAGAAGGTTGCGCAATGGGTTCCCCAATATCAAGTGTAGTTGCACAACTAGTAATGGAGGAACTAGAGAGCAATGTAATCGGACAACTAGACATATCACTTCCATTTTTCTACAGGTACGTTGATGATTGCATAACTCTAATTCCAAAAGATAAATGTAAATATATCCTAAATGCCTTTAACAACTTCCATGAAAAACTTAAATTCACCATCGAGACTGAAAACAACTCAAAAATAAATTTCCTAGATATGACATTATATAATAAAAACAATATTATTGAAACACAATGGTACACAAAAAAAACGTGGTCTGGCAGATACATAAATTACTTTTCGCAACACCCAATGAACCAAAAAAAGTCGGTAATAATCAGTCTTGCCGATAGAGCAATAAAATTGAGTAATTTAACTTATCAATCCCAGGCAATACAAAAGGCAAAAAACATCTTAATTCAAAATAGTTACCCAAAAAAATTAATAAATTCAATATTTAACTCCAGATTACAGCAAATGAACAATCCCAATCAAAACGTACCAAACGAAAAAACTAAAGATAAAAAATTCCTCTCTATTCCTTACATCCAGGGTCTTTCAGAAAGTATCCAAACTATTTTCAAACACCAAAACATAACCGTATGCCACAAAAGCTACAACACTTTTCAAAAGAAATTTTTTACTTGTCTTAAAACACCAACCCCAACCAGTCAAAAAACACACACTATATATCAAATACCATGTAATGATTGCCCAGGAGTATACATCGGACAAACTACTCAATACCTTAAAAACCGCCTAAATGGACATAAATATGACAAAAAAAATAAAACTTCATTAACTAAGCACGAAAATGAAACATCCCATAAATTCAAATATGAAGACACAAAAATATTAAAAACGGAAACCAACCAAAGAAAAAGGGAATTCTTAGAAATGCTCTATATTAAGCAAAATAAAAATTCAATAAATGATAGAACTGAAATTAAAAATTTAAACCAAATATATCACAACGTAATAAAATAATTATCTTGTTTCCGAAATTTTCTCCTTGATTAATAAATAAGAAAAAAAAAAAAATTTTTTTTTACTTAGTTAAGTGAAACGGAAAAAAAATACAGTAATTACCAATTGATTATAATAACAAATAGTATAATTAAAGGCCCTCATGCTATACACCAAAACAACAACAACACAATATACAATTTTTTGCTTCAGTAAAAAACAATCAGAAAGACAAGCAACTGCTTCAAAACGAGGTGCAATTCCAGTCAAAATATATCGGTAGACTAACATGCCACCGTAGTTTTATAAATAAAAATTTTACATGTTTGTTGGCGTCTAATACTGTATACTAAATGTGACGTGACAAAAATTTTATTCTTTTTTGGTTTGCTGAATACAGGAAGTTACCTTCTTGGGTGAGTTTGAAAGTATAAATTACTAGGAATTTTAGTTAGCGTAACGAATTATTATTATATAAAAAAAAAAAAGGTATTTTTAATTATGTGTCTATAAGTATATGTATGTAACATTTTGTCTCTACATTTAAAAAAAAAAAAAAAATGTTGACTTCGCATAATATAAAATAGTACTGTTTTTAGTTTCAGTCAAACAGCACTGATGAAGGCATTTAGCCGAAACGTTTGCAATAAACAAAATGAAAATTAGTGCCGAAAAATAAATTTGTTTTATTTTTCCAAAAAAATAACTTGAGGCCAAAAAAACCAAAGAAAATCTTCCTACGTATATATATATATATATATATATATATATATATATATATATATATATATATATATATATATATATATATATATATATATATATATATATATATATATATATATATATACATATATATATATATGTATCTATATATATATTTATATATATATATATATATATATATCTATATATATATATATATATATATATATATATATATATATATATATATATATATATATATATATATATATATATATATATATATATATATATCTATATATATATATATATATATATATATATATATATATATATATATATATATATATATATATATATATATATATATATATATATATATATGTATCTATATATATATATATATATATATATATATATATATATATATATATATATATATATATATAAAACTCATGATGGAAGCACGGGAAATGTCGCTTGCTCTCTTAATATCCCGAATAGGAATATGGGGATCTAGGTGTATTGTTCCTAGAACGGTTACTGTGTGCTCCTTATTTGTTGCGGTTTTCGTTTAAGCAGCCGCTTTTTCACAAAGAAGCCACTCAATGCTAAGCGCTTCGCTGGACCCTATTTGGAAATCGTTCACGGTAAAACTTGTCTATTTCTTCTACACTCATCATAAGTTATTAATATCATATCTAGTTTATGATCATTCGTGTGCGAAATAATTTCCATTTTAAAGTTTAATTTTACTGACAGAAAGAACTAATTTTTTTTAATAATTGTAACATATTTTTGACAAATGCTTCCATGTTAACTGATTTTAACAGTTTTTAAGCCTCCATGTTAGTCACAACCAATTACACTTTCCAAACGAAATCTGGTGTAACTTTGATAGCTCGATTTTAAAAAATATTATTTTCTCGAAGAGCTCCTGGTTTCTGTTATGTGTTATATTAGCTTAGGGTTGTGCCATCTACATATTGGTTCCTAGCAATATTATCATTCTAAGTTATTTCCTTGAAACATCACAAAAATGTTAGTAGGATAACAGTTATGGAAAACGTAAAGGATTGAACTGACCTTAAAAACTTAATACCTGCAATTTGAGATATAACCCTGATTTTGTTAGATGCTTTAATGACGGGGAAACAAGAAAGTCATTATCTAAATGCATATTCTTAATTAATTTTTCATTTTAAACGCTATTTTGTTGATAAAAAGCAAACAATTTTCCTTAGGAATTTTTCAAATTTAAAAATAAACAGTTTTTTTTCTGAAAAATTCAAATAAAACAGGTATTTTGCATTTTAACCCTAAACCTACATTTTCACATAACAGAAACCAGGAGCTTTCCGAGAAAAAAGATTTTTTCAAGATCGGTTAATTATTAACCGAAATATGAGCATTCAAATTTGTACACATACCGAGCAAAAAGCTGGATAATTGCCAGAAGAGTACAATGATTATATTTTCTAGAAACCTTAATTGACTGGAAATTGACATTTCCATTCTGTAAGTTGCTATTACGCCCCCCTAGCGGCAATTTTTCGAAATTGAAAATCATGTCCAGTGATTTCTCTTGGCCGATTTACCCATGAATATATCTATTTTCCCTGTAATTGTGTGATCAACGGTTAACGAGATAAGGCCGGCCTCCTTTCTTTGTTTTACACTTGGTGTATCTGGAAATTAATTATTGTTGTTAAAAATCCGTTCCATCTAACTTGCGATAGATCTTTGAAAAGAAAATTTCACGTATATTACAAATATTAAAAAATATACAGTTTGTCATAAAAAAAATAATGTGATCACTTCCGTTTAGACCAAAAGTGGTACGAAGGCGGCCTCATGTCAGATTTAATGGACCCTATGTCAACATTTTACAAAAAAAATTCAAAATGTTAGTTTATTATGTAACCTAGACATTCCACTGGAACATGTTATCTGGGATACCAGGTATATATATATATAAATATATATATATATATATATATATATATATATATATATATATATATATATATATATATATATATATATATAAATAAATAAATATATATATATATATATATATATATATATATATATAAGAGATACGAGATTGGTTAGATTAGGGCAAAATTGCACAATTTAATAGCGAATAACGTGTCTTTGATAAAGTTGGAAAATTCGGACTACTTTTGCAGATATCCGCGAAAAACCGAAAATCGTCATTTCATTTTTATTTTATTCAGGATGCATTTGAAGAGATATAGCAAAATAAATTTTACATCTTTATGGCCCCTTTTCCTTCTCTATAAGATGGTGTACTCAGATTTAAAATCCTACGTTTCATCATCGAGGTCTTATCATCAACTTCATTTTTTTAAATACGAATCTGGATATTTTATTTAATTTTTAACAAGCCCCTGACCTCCCAAAATCAATGATATAATGCACTTATACGTTTAGAGCATTTAAAGTTCTCCTTTGCGAATAAGGCAAGAGTCTGGTTTTCCGTCTCGCTCGTAACAGTTTGTCTCTTATGAGAAAATCTTTAATCTCAGTGTGATACATGGTCTAACGCTAGTTAAAAATTAAATAGAAAATGCAGATCAGTATTTAAAAAATGATGATGAGACCTCGAAGTCAACAAGCCGAATTTTATATCTGAGTGCTCCTTCTAGTAGGGGAGGAAAAGTGTCTATAATACTGTAAAATTTATTTTGTAATATATATTCAATTACAGCCTCAATAAAATTAAAAGAAAAATGTTGATTTTCATAGAGAATTATTTAATCGCCATTTCAGTACATAAGGGGAGCAAACAAATTATTTTAAATTTATTTACTAATTATTTCGAAGAAACATTTAATTTATATAAATTAAAAACAATTCACTCGTTAATTTTTTCATAGAACGCTAGTTGCGTAATTTCAAATAACTATTTATGTAAACTAGACATTTTCTTTTATAAAAAAAGAACTGGGTATTAACAAAAATGAAATATATACTATTATATATCAATCGAAAGCAATTAATGAAACAATAAATAAATAAAAGTCCTAAATTAAAAGTTTTCAAGTATAATGATATTAACAAGTTCACTCAATCACGCTAGCTGCTATTAAACTCCTTTTCCTTGAACTGGAAATCACAATGACATTTTTATGTTATATCATGCTGAATAAGTAACAATTCACTTATAACATGACTGTGAAAACAAACCTAACTGGGTTATCAAAATAAAAAATTACGTACGTACAAGGCCAAAACTTGAGACTTGAGCAAAAGTAGACCTGTATCATGATAAACTATACGAAATAACTTAGCGTTCCAATTAATATAAAGTGACTTGAAGATTATAAAGAGGCACTAAGCCTATAGCGAAGCAGAACTTGTTGTTGAATTGAGTTTCAACTCGCGACTTATTAAAACAGAATTTACGAATATAAGGATTTCGTAGCAAGATATATTGCTAACGGATAAAGAACCGAGTCTAGCGAGATCCGTCCAACAGCTCGTGATAAACTTCTAGTCATCACTGAATACTAAAAGCGGGGCTGAAAGCTTCCATTTTTCTAGTGAGTAAGCCTGCCTTGCCTTTTGACGCTGCTAACTCCTTTTAACCAGCAAACGACATGACTTACTTTTTTTCACCAAAAAGTTTTAAATTTAGACCAGGTCTAACTTGACAGTTATAGGTTTAAGATGACATTTTCAACAATTGAACAAATGATTTTTCTAAATATCACAATTACAAAATGACAGTGACATATGTGGAACATAACTGGCGAATTAAGAGTTTTAACTACCATGGCAACTAGACCTGGACTAACTCTTAAACCCTTTTAGTGAATACCTGGCGTGATTGGTAAATATGCCTGATTAACGCGAGGAACAATGAAAGACTGAAATAAATAGATTAAGCAATTCGTCAAGGTAAAGCTTGTACAATATGTTTTAATATATGAAGCGAAACAGCATTTTATTTTTAGAGTTAGAAATGTAGCTAGATTGTATTTAGAGACACTTGGTGAACATATATTAGATTAAATACGCTAAATATTTTAGGTGTTTGGAAACAGCGTTTCTCGAACAAACAAGACTTCGGCTTTTTGAATGTATAAATGAAAATAATAATTCTCAAATTACCTAAAAATAATTGACTGGCAGCAGTTTCGAAGATCGAAACATTAGATGCTATCATTGCCGATCAAGCCCTTTACGGCAAAAGGCTTGATTTCATGTCGATACTTTTTAATCATTTGGTCAGACTTCTGTTGTGTTAGATTTTTTTATGATTATGGTTGTAATATTAGTGTGCTTTTGGGCTGTTGCGTTCTGGCGCCTGAATTGATGTTAACCTAGAACTGACCTAGTACTTCCGCGCTCCGGCTTCTCCCGGTCCATAAAAACTCGGGTTCATTTGAAGTGTCGTCTAAAATAACTTCAAAAATACATTCAAACCATTATAAATTTAGGGCTGCTTAATGTAAAATTATTATATTTTTGTTTCATCTATCGATTTTTTGTCAAACAATTTCAAGTCTACGTTTGCTTTTGATGTCTGGTACATTATTTGGAACTAAAAAGATGAACTAACTTGAGTTGCTCAGTATATGAAAGGCTTAGATATATACTTGACATCAACAGACCAACAATTCTAGGAAAAAAGTATTTGCTTAGTGTGTCCTAAAAATAATCACATACAAAAGAGAATCTCTTATTCTAACTAAAAACCGTTTACAATTTAGAAGTTGTACAAAGGAAAGTGGAAAGAGTTAGGCATAAACTTACAAGACTGAATAAGAAGTAAAAATATTTACCAAAGGAAAAACACGAATCACATCACTTAAATGGAGATAAACAGGGCATGTTGCGAGGTTAAAAGATCATAGATGGTTTATACGAATCATAAACTGGAGACCCAGAGCAGATAGTAGAAGCAGAGGGAGATCATAAACACGTTTACTGGATTATACGGATACTGGATTCGAGTAACTCAGAATATAGCGAGTGAAAATAGTTTCATGAAGGCCTAGGTTTAGCAAGGGTCACAACAGGCTAGGAAATAATAAGAGTACCCATAGAATGTTTGGTTTTTAGGTGTTTGTTTAATTATTTCTTTACGTCTTGTGACAAAAAAATCTGTACAACCCTCTATAATAAAAACAGTTCTTTTACATATAAAACTGTTCTATTTTCTGAATTTTTTACATAACAGTCTAGAAAAAAATGTATGCTATGATTTTTTTTATTTACCTCTTCGATACATCTTAAACATGTTGCCCACTGTATGCGCACTTTACCCATCATGGTTTTGCGAAAACTTTAAATAGCGTGGCCATTTAATGTGCTAGAAATTATGTAAATATGATTTTTAGCTGCGTTATAAATTTAATCAAAATATAAAACATAAAATACCGAGATACAAAGAGGCAGTCTTAGTCAAATATTGTGCTGGTGATACGTCTTTCGTTCTAAAAAGGTATCATCAGACCTAAAATATTAAAAACTACAGGCTACCTATCAGGTCTCTTAGAGTAAAAGTACCTTGCCATTAGAGACCTTCCACCAAATAATACTGCCGAAATGCCATAATGTTCTATAAATCTCTAGTCTCTGGCTTCTGTACATGAATTATACTATTGTCGTCAAGAAAAAACTGTGCTCCATCGGTAAAAGTTCAATTCTACCAATAACCTAATCACTACTATGTATGATCCCTTACCTAATTTGACACTTTTTTTAGATTCCCTGAAGAAATACAAGGGTATCGAAAAGATCTATGAGTTGTAAACCACCTGCTTACGGCCGCCTTTTTTTTTTCCCATAAACTGGTAGGTTTATACTAAAGATTTAGTCTAAGCTCTACTTAACGAAATAATAAAATGTTCGATCACTTCGGTCTGCGACGTACCACTATATCATTGGTTGGTTTAAATGAGCTTTACTCAATGGGATATTTTAAGCTTTTGTAAAATGTTACCTCTAAAGAATTTTAATAGATTTAATTGCCTGTAAAAGCCAATTTAGTAAAAAATAAAAAAATTACTAAATAAGCATTAGTAAAAATAAAAAAATATAACAAACGATACTCAACAAAGTCAAAAATCAAAAGATATCGCTTGTCTACCTAAACTGAAGGCTAAACACCCTTTAGATCAGGGATCAGGATCCCAAAAGTATTGGAGATAGGCCCCCCTTTCAAATAAATTAGGTAATCAGGTTAGAAAGGCCATTACTTACTGCTTATATTATAATGTTACACAAAAATCGAACACACTATTTAGCAGTACCTCTTTATTATCTATTCTAAAAAATCCATTATAATATTTTTCCAATTCTTAGATGAACATTCGAAATCGAACGCTGCAAATCGTTAGTAATATTTAGCTTCTCTCGGTATGTAGTTTTTATCGCTACAACAGCAGAAAACGCCCTTTCGCAGTAGTAATAGTTAATAAGAGTTTTTGTTTAAAATAAAGGGAATAATACAAGGGGTATGAAAAATACAAAAATGTTTTTGCGTAAGAAATAAAAATGTCTCATTTTGCAAGATACGAAAAAAATTTCACTCTAGATAAAAGTTTTTGCTTCAAAAATTAATAAGACTCCTGTTATCAAAAATTTAATTATTTATACAGGGGACATACAAAATAAAAAAATGTTGTTTTGCCTAAAAAGTATGCTTTTCAAAAGTAAAATGTACTTGTCAATATCTTTATTTCATGAAATAATTATCATTTAATGTAAAATAGTTCTATCTACTAAGCAAAGGATTTTTATAATAAAGTGTTATGAGTATGGTCAAGTTTAGCGAAATATTTGAAGGAATACCAATAACTCGAATATCAATCTGTAACGTAATAAAAAGTTCCAAAGACTGGTTCTGTGTTGGATCTTAAAAGGAAAAAGAAGAAATGTGACCATGAGGATGCAGCCACAGTTTCAGTTCTTCAATCTGATGTCCAATGATGTCCTTACAATTCGTGATAAACCGTTATCAGTTAGAAAAAAAGTCATATTCAGACGATTTTAAAAGAAAATAAAATATTTCCGTTCAAACCTCACTTTAATCATAAGTTAGAAGAGAGAGATGGAGCGAAAAAAAAATTTAACTGAAAATATTGATTTTTATAAATGTATTATGTTTTCTGATGAATACACATTTTCTACTGATGGAACTGCAGGATCCCAGCACTTCAGGTACTGGTCTCGAAAATGCCCTACATTTAGAATAATGACGCGAAGATAATATTATACCAAAGTTAACGTGTGGTGCGCAATATCTGTCCATGGCATTATAGACCCATATTTCTACAATAATAGAATATCGTACTCAGAAATGTTGGATAAATTTTTTAGCAATGTACTTGAAAATTTGCCGTTCAGTTTTCTCCAAAAATGTTTGTTCAATAGGATGATTGTCCAGCACATTGCGCTCGTGAAGTAATAGAATCCCTTAACCGCAAATTTGGTACAAAATGGATTGGAAGAAACGGCCCATTTATGTCGCCACCAAGGAGCTCTGACTTAACTACGGGCGACATATTTCTATGCGGCCGTTTAAAATAAATTGTTTAATATACAGCTCGACTAATATTGACGTGCTTACCCAGGCTATCCATTCAATATCCCAGGAAGAAATCATAAATTCTTTTATAAAAATTTGTTGAATATGGGGGTGGAATTTCTGAATTTTGATTTTTTTATCGTACTACTTAGTTCAATTCCTTTTAGCTTAATTAAATATTTGTATTATTTAAAAATTACAGTTGAATAAGACGTATTTTGATTTACAATAAAATTATTTAATTAATTTTTATAAGAACTATTTTGCATTAAATGGAAATTATTTCATGAAATAAAGGCATTAAAAAGTACGTCGTTAAGTGTCATATTTATTTTAGAAACTATTGTGTACTCTGACTAAAGGGTGGTTGAGAATATTTGGGATTTTAAAAAATTATGTGTTAAAACTGGTACTCTTAATTTTAAATCTTGTATTTCTGCTTGGGGTTTAATTCAAAACATATTAAATATTTTTACTTTTGAGAGAAAATTATAAATGTTTAAAAAACTAAATTTCTGACAACTCGAAGCTTAATTTAAAGCAAAAACATTTATCAAGAGTGACTTTGTTTCGCATCTTGCTAAATGAGACATTTTTACTCTCACGCAAAATAACATTTTTGTATTTTTTATGCCCCTTGTATAAAAGATTAAATTTTTGATAAAGCAAACCTTATTCACTTTTGAAACAAACACTTTTATCAACAGTGACTTTTTTCGTATCTTGCAAAATAAATTTTCACTATTAGGCAAAATAACATATTTGTTTTTTCATACCTCCTTTATAAAAAATTAAATTTTTGATAGAGCGAGCTTTAATTTTCAAGCAAAAATTTTTATCAAGAGTGACTTTTTTTGGTACCTTTCAATTTTTGGGCCATTTATCCTCTTGTAAAATCCCTCCGCCGCGGATATACTTTATATAATATCTTAAAAAAACATTTTGTGTGTCTTCTAGAAATAACTATTGCTCTATCAAAGACAAGTTATTTTATTGTAGTAAAACTGATCGGTAAGTGCAGTTTAGTGCCTTTGCGTTGATACATTTATTTAGAAATTTATTTTTTCTATTGATTTAAACAATATTTTTATTCGATATAAAAAAATTATATAACGCTTGTAACAGTTAATGTGCCATTATTATTTGAGCGTGTGAAAACAAAATTAAGCGGAATACCAATTTTAACGTTAAATTAGCCAAAAGTGAAAAATGATTAAGATGCCTAAATTATTGCTACCAATTTATGATTCCTTCAGTTTAACCTCTAACGAGCCGCTTAGTATAAATATCATTGGTTCAATATAACTGTAATACTATTTGTTAATAATTGCACACATTCATTCGAAATCAAACTAAATTTATTTCTTTTTCAAGTTATTTAATTTATTTTTCAAGACGTGTACCGCAAAACTTTATTGAAGGTAAAAAGATCAGTTCCCTTCTCAAGAATTACTTCTGCTAATTCGGAACTTGGAACAATAAAGTTTACCTGTAAAGGAATTTATCTTTAAGCAATAATCCTTCTACCGGAAGTCTTGGTTTTGTTTTAAACTGTATTCCTTGTTCTTTAAGAAAATTTTCTTTTGTTACGTATTGAAAAACTCTTTTCATTAGTAACCGACTTTACTTAAGGTAAACTTTTTATTACTCTATTAAGTATGTTTTAATACCCAGCGGAATTAAGAAAAAATAATTTAGGAACATTTTGTGATTTTATTGTTTGGCGTAGATTTTCAATAGTTTTTGGATATTCAAAGGCTTATTTTAAAAATTGTCTAACAAAAACAGTGGTGACCGTCTAGATACCTCTTCAAAATTATTGGCAGACCCTATTGATACATCTGCTGATATCTTGTGCAATGAGACACTATACAGAACTATATTACATCTCCAACTTTAGCTACTTTTTTGTTTGCCATCTTCTCCCCTCGGAGTTGAAATTTTGATTGAAATAAAACATTTTCTGTTTTTAAAATCTTCCAATGGCTTGCTGTTTTAACACTGTAATTTCTATGTGATCCCACTTCGACAACCCTACTGATGCAATTCAAAAGGTTTTCTGTTACAAGATGTAGATTCGCGTCGCCACTCCAAGAAAAGTATTTTATAGTAAGTTGGAACCAAAACTCGTAAATAACGGCCACGATCTCACCTGAGCGAGTCGATCTATTAATAATCTAAAACAAATAACACAGTTTTTTTCTTTACAAATTGGTCTTTCTACGCATCTCATTATTTAAGTTTTGATGGACTTAACAGAAGCTGCATTGTATCACTTGCTTTGTGGGAAATTCAGCATAGATTCTATTTCTTTATCTTCTTCCTTCTCTCCCTGTCCATCAGTGTTTTGCCGGTTATCTCGTTATTATCCCTAACGTTCTTTTTGTTTTAGATGTCTCGGGTAAAGTTTCGGATGTATTTATTATTATGAGTCTAATAGCCGTTTTGTTAATTCGCTATATTGCTTTGACTATATGTGTATTTCTCCATATTGTGTTATTTAAACACTCCCCTATTCTTTTTGCTTTTGCTGGTTGTCATCTTACTTCGGCCCCAATATCTCCGAAGCAGATATTTTTATTCCTAGGTTTTTAAATTTCATTTTGTGTTGTAGAATCTGTTTTCTATTGCAAGTTTGTTTTTTCCGTCGATATTTTCGTATTAATGTTTTGCTGTTTTATAGAATTGCTATAGAAGTTTCTGCAAATTGAACCCATTTTCAACTATCAAAACTGCGTCCTCGGCATAGTTTGTATTTCCTTGTCCTACATTTTGTACCCTATTATGTACTTTGTACGGTTAGCTCTTTGTTTACTTTGGCCTCGATTTTGTTATTCGAATATATATTTTCAACTATTTTTATGATTTATGGTATTTGTTTGTCATAAAGGGTTGTAAAACGTCTTATAGTTGTATTCGATCGAAGGCCTTCGTCTGATCCAATGTCAAATAGTGCATCTGACCTTCCGGACCTAAATCTCTGCCGTTTGTCTGGTAACGTTGTTCGTTAATTCATCTTATTAGTTATAATTTTGGTGGTAAGCTCTAGTGCCGTATTGAGAAAGTCCATTCCCTTATAATTCGATGGTATTTTTGTCGCCATTTTTAAAAAGTAGGATTATGTTACTGATTCGCCATTCATTTGGTATTCTGGGATGGAATATTATTTTGTAGATTTAAGTAGCCAGTTGTTGTGCCTTCTTCCTCTGTATTTAAGTGGATCATTGGTTATGTCACCCTGGCCGGAGCTCTCCTTGTTTTTAAGATTTTAGAGGGTCACTTCTACGTCTCTTTCTTCTATACGTGCTTTAATGGCAATTTCGGGGGTAATCATTTCTTCTTCATGCTCATGTTTTTCTGTTTGCTACAGCTCTTTCATATATTTTACTAAAGTGTCTTTCTATATGTTTAGTGCTATTAAGTTCGCTTGTTTTCTTCCCCTGGTTTCTGAACAGTCTAAATATCTGTTTTTAGAGTCCATAGAAATTACTCTCCATTCTTTTTGAGAATATTTCTTAGTGTTTATTTTTTATCTCTCTAACTAGTGAATTGGTTTGGTTGTTTTGTACTCCCCATGTGCTTCTGCTATTTGTGTTGTCTAGTATTGCAGATATGCTTGTTTTTTTTTGCATTATTATTTAACTTGTTAGCAGAACCATGGTGTTTTATTCGGTTTCTGTTTATATTATGTCCTAAAGCTTCCGTTGCTGTTTCTTGTATTTATTCTTTAGTTTTTCTCCACTGATATTGAAACTGTCTCTTTCCTTTAAAGGGTTTTTATAAGTTTTGTCGCCTCATCGGACTTGATATAGATCTTTTGCCGTTGTTTCATAGAGATACAATATTTATTTTTTGTGTCAATGTGTGTATTGTTCGTTTCTAACATATTTCTTATTTTTATTTTTCCAAGCAGTAGACTATGATCGCTATGTCCCTATATCTAGTACTGTAGCAAGTGCACACATTTATTAGTCACGATGTAGTCTGGCATTGACTGTTATTCTGGTATGTTTCGTCATATATATTGTGCTTTGTGATCGAGGAAGGTGTTGTTGATCCTTAATTCGTTAAGAGAACAGAAGTCTAACATTAATCCTCTATTTTCATTCAGTACATTCTCGTTAAAGCATTTTTTAGCTCGGGCATCGTTATCGTTGGCAATATGGGCATTAAAATATCCAAAGATTATCATTGACTTTTTCTTTAACAGCCATTCCGTAATATTTTGAGGTTCGTTGCATAATTCTTCTCGTTCTTGTTTCGGTTTATTATCTTCAGGATATTATGTTCAGACATTGTTGTATATTGTGTTTGTCTTTATTCACCTCACTATAGGCAACAATATATTCGCTATACAATATCTGCTCCTTTCCCCCCTATTTAGTTTCATCTAGTGCGCAGATGTTAATGTTATTATGTTTTAGTTCTATTGTAATTTTTTGTTCCTTATATAATTTAACATTTTTTGTTTCCAATTCCTCTATCAACATCTACAATTTACGTAAAATAAATTGTGGCTCATTATCTTAATAGGAACACCGGTGTCAGCAATTCCTGAATATTTTTTATTAAATATGAACTACTGGATCATAGTTTTTATGTTAGCATCATCTTAAATAGCGAGCAACATAAATCAGGGATGTTTCCGATGCAACATAAAAGACCCTGCAATGAATGAGTTGACACATGATCAAATATCATTGTTTCGTTCTGAATTTAGGAGCTTTAAAGTATGACTATACGACCCATACGTGATACTTTTGATTTATTAAAAAAATATTTATACCTGTTTAAGTGTACTAAATCCAGTTTTACAACCATCCAGTAAATCTAATGCTCTGTTATTTGGACCTAAAATAATTATTCTTTTGCATACTTGCATATGCAAATGCATATTTTAGTGATATTCGCAGATAAATGCATATTCGTCAATAATATTTTCATTATTGAGCAAGTATATTTGCTTTTTCCAAAACAAACTAAATTTAATAACATAGTCTAAAGTCTATCTATACTTTAGACACCATTTTATTCGTACATTAACCATTTTGAATATGACAAAAAATATAGGGATAAATATATTAAAAATTAATTTGAAATAGGTCATTGCGATCATAACAAAAAAGGGTTGATTCTTACATCCCGATTGGCGATTTTAATTCGTAGGTTCCATCGACCCTACAATAAAACTTTTTACGCTTATTGGCCTTTTAGGGCTTCCAATATTTCGAAATATTTCTTTATTCAGATTTAGTTTATTCGTTTATACCTTTTAAAATTATGAAAGAAAAGGGTTCCACAAGTGCAGTGGTGAATCAGTTTGTAAAATCTTTGTGTACTGTTACATTGTGAAATAACTGTTACTGCAAAGAAAAATTACTCAGCAAAAGAAGCTTAAGAAATTTTTAGTAAAATATCATAGTTTTGTTATATATATATATATATATATATATATATATATATATATATATATATATATATATATATATATATATATATATATATATATATATATATATATATACAGCAAATCTAAAAAATACTGAATCAATACAACTATATATCTCTTTTCTCGAAGAAAGAGCTTATCTAATGCAATAAACCGTATGCACTAGCTTATTTTATTCAAAAGTTATGATAATTCGAAAATTACCAAAAATCAGCAGTTGCATTTCAATTAAACAACAGTTTATATTAAAGATATTGAAGAACAGAATATATACGTGTAAACCAATTTAATGTTAATCAGTCCTGTAGACCGCGGATAATAAAACTTCTTGTTGCTATTCAATTTCAGATATTTTATGTCATAATGTCATATATTGTAGTAATAATTATGTTAACTATTGTATTTTTGAGCAATTTGTAAAAATAAAATAGATTCAACGTTCTAAAAATAGCACTAATTTTATTGTGTATATTCTGTTTTAAATAACGATATTATATCAAAAATAGTAATAGAAAATTTTTATACCGCTAAACTCTTTCTAATTTCTCACCTAATCAAACCATCGTATTCGTTTTGAACAGGGTCTGAAACCCAACATTAAATTAAACAATTGTTGGATTTCGCGGATATAGCATTTCAAACGTTTTGTGAACTTCTCTTTTCTAATAAACAGGTATGAATCTTTTTACGGTTATTTGTTATAATTCTTATTGTTTATCGACTTAAAGAAAGGAAAACAATTAAATTATTTGTAGTCGTAGATTAAATAGTCATCAAAACGAATGTTTTGGCTTACATTTCAAACAAGCGCTTAAGCGGCTCCAATGTTGATAAGTTCTTAGAGTTACTGCTCTAACTGATAAACAAGTTAGGCTGTCTGGATAAGGGGAAATATGAAATCATCCCTGTATTTAACCTTGGCAATTACATTTAACTGGATATAAGTGAACTCACTTGATACATCTCCCTGCTTCTAGACTTTAGGGTATGTAGATCCCGAAAAATATGTTTTCTCATTCCTTCGGTCTATCTCTCAAAATGAACAATTCTTTCTAACGGTGCTAAGCTTAGGCATGTATCCATATATGTATGTACGTTTAAGTACGAGTGCTCACGTTTTATTCTGGACTTAAAGTGTTGAAAAACATAAATTTTTAAATATAAATGCGTATAGTTCTTTTCTTGATTTCCAGAGATCAAATTAGTATTAGTTTTGTCGGAAAAGAAATACACCATACATTTCTTTATGCGCATGCTCGTTACAACAAATCGCTAATTTTACGCTATACTGAAAAGAACTTTAGGCAAACAGATAAGGGCATGGGGGAAAACCTAATTTAAAAAGACATGTCTTTAGTTATGCAAACAGTTAATTATAATGGGCGCAGTAATAGGGCATCCTTACTAAGTTAAGCAACATAAAATGGCTTAGTATCAACTTTCTAACCCCTTCAGTCACTCTATTATTAAATTTTTTATAAAAAGTAAATGACTGCGGGTTCAAAATCAAGCTATCAAAATTAACTCAAATTATCACTAAACAAGCAGAATAAAAAGCCGAGTATCAACTTTCTAGCTCCTCAAATTGAAGCACTTCGCTCTTTAAATTGTCCATTAAAAGGAAATGATTAGTAGTACAAAGACATTCTGAAGTTACCATAATTGACTCGAATTTTCACTAAAGTAAACAGTATAAGATGGCCCAGTATTAACTTTCTAGTCCAACAGACTCCCTTTTGCAAATTTGTATAAATGAAGTGAATGAACAGCTGTTGAAAGTTATCCTAAAGATACCAAAATTGACTCAAATCTTCACTTAAGCATACAACATAAAATGGCTGAGTATCAACTTTCCAGTACCTCAAATTAAGAGACACACACTTTAAATTTTCCATAAAAAGTGGAAGTTATTCTAAAGCTAACAACAATAACACTTAAATATCGATTATAGGAAGTAGCATAAAATAGCTGAGTATCAAGTTCCTGCCTCCTCAAAGTAAGGCACTTTCCTTTTTTTATATAAAGTAAATGACCGAAGGTTTAAAGCCATTCCAAAGCTTCCAATTTAACTTAAATCTTTACTAAGGCAAGCAAAATAAAATGGTTTAGTTAGGTTATCAGGTTATGAGGTTGAATCACTTCCTTCTTGCAATTTTTCAAAAAAAGTGAATGACTGTGGGTTTAAAGTCATCCTAAAACCACTAAAATTGACTAAAATCGGTACTAAAGAAGGAAAGCCAAAGTAAGCCACTCCCCTCTTGTAATTTTTCATTTAAAGAAAATAATACTAAGTAAGAAGAGATAAACTGTATAATAAAAATCGTCAGTCTTAAGATTTCCTCGTCGTTTATGAGAAAATTATTGTATTAAACAGAAAATGCCTATATAAAATGAGAAGTGGACGAAAAAGACCGGGGGTTTAAAGACATCAGTCAGACTATTAAAGGCTTGAAACTAAGGCAAGCAACATAAAATGGCTGAAGACAACTTTCTAGCTCCACAGGTTTTTCACAAGATAATCTACGTCTTAGAAATAACTAAAATATATATATAAAAAGTTGCTTCGTTAGGGGGCTGCAGCCCTGAGAATGAACCCCTCAGAAAATGGTTTTAACAAAATATTGTTGAAATGTTTAAAAACTGGATTATGAATTTAGGTATTTTAGTAACTTTTCTAACAATAATAATAATATAATAATAATAATCAATCAAATCAAATATGATTAAAAAAGAAAGGGAAACAAACTATTTGTACTAAAGCGAAAACAAGGCATAGTCTAGTCAAAGGCTACTTTACTGAACCTTGTTTCCCTCGGTTAAACTAGCATCTAAACAACCTATCCCAAAGAATATCTACCAACAGTTAAAAGGTAACAATAAAAATATTCAAAAATTTCCAACTACATAAACATAATATTTAACATAATCAGGTTTGTAGAGAAAGTAAATATTGTTTTAAGTGAATTTTGAAATGTTTGGTATCAGTAGATAAAAGAACTGTGTCGGGTAATGTATTATAAAGCTTGATAGCACTGAAAATGTATGTGAAATGTGGTCAAATTTTCTAAGGCTGAAAATAAGTCGTAC
Organism: Kuschelorhynchus macadamiae; assembly: GCA_030620095.1. Lineage (NCBI taxonomy): Eukaryota > Metazoa > Arthropoda > Insecta > Coleoptera > Curculionidae > Kuschelorhynchus > Kuschelorhynchus macadamiae. The sequence continues at coordinate 52,100 of JAUTXW010002320.1, forward strand.
GCAAGTGTTTTGTACTTTTTGTATCCGATATGCATCAACAGCGTCTAAAGAAGGCCCATAAATAAAATCGCAAAAATTATAACTGGATAGGACAAGCGATTCGCAAAGCATTTTTCTCAGAGAAAAATTAAGGATGTGGCGATTACTTCACATAATCCCTAAATCTTAACTGTGTATCGAAAATTATTTTTTTTGCAGCTTTAACTATAGGCAACTTATCACCATCTAGCACTATATTGATTTTATCATGTAAAAATGCCAAGCTACTTTTAGTGCCAAAGAGCATGACACATGATTTAGAAGAATTAAGTTTTAAGTCATCAAACGAATGTTGTTTTAATGTATTTAAATCTTGATTTATTAAACTTAAAGCATTAAGATAATTCAGATGATTAAAATGGAAATACAGTTGAGTGTCGTCTGCGTAAGCTTGCAACTTAGCATGCTGCAATGCTTTTAAAATGTCAAAAGTATATATTATGAAGAAAAGGGGAAAGAATCTAAGCTTCTTTTGATAAAATATTCCTGTTAAAGAATCTGAACTTCTTTTGATAAAATATTCCTGTTAGATATTTTCTGGCAGTGGTTAGAGAAGTATGACTGCAAAAGATTGAGGGATGTTTCCAGCATTCCATAATATTCTAATTTAACCAATAGAAGTTTATGATTAAAGGTATCAAAGGCTTTCCAAAAATCTAAAAGAATCAACAGGATACTCATTTTTTTATCAATAGCCGTCATTATATCATCTGTAATGCCCACCAAAGCAACAGAGGTGCTGAAATCTCTTCTAAAACCACACTGATTTTCTGGTACGATATTATTATCCAAGCAGTACTGAAACAACTGATTATATAAAACTTTTTTAAATATTTTAGAAAGAACTGGCAAAATACTTATGATTCTAAGTTCACCAAAGCTATAAGGACTTTTAGTCTTTGGTAAAGGCCTGTCTACAGAAATCATCCACTGATCTGGAAAATAGTTCGCCTCGAAGCAACAATTTGTTAAGTGTGTTACATATTTGTCTATTAAGGGGCTGCAATATTTTAGCATATTAGACGAAATTACACCATCAGCTGCCGCGTTAGTATGAAAGGAGTTAATAATATTATGAATGTCAGAAACTGTTGCCAGTTTGAATTTTGCGTTATTAAAAATTTTATTGTTATAAAATAGGACTCTAGAATTACAGTTGGAAATATTTTGCTGAAAGGCGCCAAAATAATTACAAATGTCATTTGGGTCGCCCAAGTTATCAGGTATGCTGAAATCACTTCCTAAACTAATGTTAAAAAATTTTAAAGTCTTCCACATTTTTTTTGAAATTATTTTCTGCTGCCAATGAAAATGTAAAATTTCGCAAACGTTTATAATTTTCCAAATCAAATACTGACCTAGTTCTTTTAAATTCACGCAAAGCTTGGTCTCTTTGCCTCATAAACATTTTTAAGTTCAAAGCAAGCCATGGAGCTCTAGGTTTAGTGACTTTAGCCTCCTTAAAGGGTGCATGCTTATCAAATAAAGTTAAGAGAAAACAATTAAATAATTTAATTTTATTGTCAATATTTCGCTCATAGATTAAATTGTTCCATTGAAGTAGGTGAAAGTCGAGAAGGGATAAGTTTAAATTGAAATTACTAAAATCTGCAAATCTTATGAATTTTGATACTGTGTAAGTTCTAGTTATATTTAATTATCATTCACCGTCATTTATGGCTAGATACTTGATACTTGATCATTTTATGCTGCTTACATTAATAAAAATTAGAGTCAAATTTGCTAGCGTTAGGACGATTTTAACCCCTGACTTTATATGAAAAATTCCAAGAGGGAGGTGCCTCAATCTGAAGAACTAGAAACTTGATACTTAACTAATGCTTTTTGTTTTAGTGAAGATTTAAGTCAATTTTTGAAGGTTTAGGATAACTTTAAACCCTCGGCATTCACTTTTTATGAAAAATAGCAAGAGGGAACTGCCTCAATCTGTAGGGCTAGAAAGTTGATACTGGGCAATTTTATGCTGCTCGTTTTAATACAAAATTCAGTCAATTTTGGAAGCTTTAGGATGACTTTAAAGCTCCTATCATTCACTTATAGGCAATATGAGGGGCTAGAAAGTTAATACTGGGTTACGTTATACTGCTTGACATAGTAAGCAATTTGAGTTAGTTTTTGTCTGGTCATTCACTTTTTATGAAAAATTACAAGAGGGAAGTGCCTCAATCTGTGGGGCTAGAAAGTTGATACTTGGCCATTTTATGCTGCTTGCTTTAGTGAAGATTTCAGTCAGTTTTGATGATTTCAGGATGATTTCAAACCTCCGGTCATTAACTTTATATGAAAAATTGCAAGTGGGTAGTGCCTCAAACTGGGGAGCTAGAAAGTTGATACTTGACCATTTTATGTTGCTTGTTTTAGTGAAGGTTTAAGTCTTTAGGGTAACTTTAAACCCTGGGTCATTCACTTTATATGAAAAATTCTAAGACAGAAGTGCTTGAATCTGAGGGGCTAGAAAATTGATACTCAACGGTTTTATGCTGCTTGCTTTAGTGAATATTCGAGCCAATTTTGATAGCTTTACGATGACTTTAAACCCTCGGTCTAATTTGACTTATGACGTCAGCATCTAATTAATAAAATCTAATAAATATATCTATTGAAGTATTATATATTGAGAATTGATTTGTTATTACCTGACATTATAGCTGTTTGTTATTTTTATTCTTTGTGTTGAACTAGTGGATAAAACAATTACGTAGACATCATTTTTTATTCTACACAATATAAAAAATCAGAGTAAACTTAAGGGAAAGCAAACATTTCCACCTAAACAAATCTTTTCCAATAAAACTTGTAAAACTTGTGACACTTTTTTCATTTTGGTCTGACATCTAATATTTCTTAGACGCAAACAAGTTTTACTGTTACGCTTAAAAAGTTTCAGAAATTCGAAATTAAAAATTCATGAACTTTGTTAAAAGTTAGAACAGAACGGTCCACGCTTTAAGTAGAGTAGTGGACACTAAAAGGATTTTCGCGACGGACATAATAAAAAATGTTATTTTGCAAGACTGTGTTATAAAGTTACAGTAAATAATTTATAAGATTAGTTTACTAATATTGAATTAGATAGATAGTAGATTAGATCTCCCTGGGCATTAGCCTACATAATAAGAGTAAAGGCTCAGTAATCATGATCGCAGGAGGATGCCCTCTGACATAATCAAAAGCAATTCTTCTCGTAGACCGTTTTGCATCTGGAAAAATGATATATTTCTGCTGTTCTACAGGTATCTTTTCCCGCCAAGAATTTTTGATAAAGATGTGTGAAAGCGTATTTTTGTTGGTGGAACAATTGACTGGTAATATTTTTAAGTATCTAAATTAACCGTAAGGGGACGCAGTTGCTAAGGTGAATAATATATTTAAAAAATTCTACAAAAGGTTTTAGAACTTGATATAAATTTTATTACCTCATTGGAAAGCTGAGTTCATTTCCTATCACTTGAGATCTAAACTTATTTTCATATATCCCTTAATTAGGGTGGAGGGAGCTGTTGACTTACGAAAGATTTAAACCGCTATATCTTCCAATACCCTTATCCTAATTAAACGACTCTAGGCTTATTTACAAGAGAATTTCAAGTTGTTTTAGGGTTTTTAACAATTACTGTTTTTCTAATTTTCTTAAAATTTCTAAATGGAAGGTTATACTTCTCTTACACTAATTATGAGTGATAAAAGAGCGAAAATTTAGCGAAATCCGCACATCGATATCTTAATTAGTTTTTAAACTATTGCCACATAATTGAATTAATATGTATTCTTCGGACGAAATAAATAATGAAATGTTGGAGCGGAAGCACAAAAGAAGAAACAAAGTAACAAAAAAATTATGTCTTTTTTATTACAGTAATTTCAGTACAGATGACGGCTCTGCTTGTTGGTAAATGTGTCTCGAAGTTTGCCAACTTTCCAACTCAACCACAATCTAGGCAACAGCTCAAGACATTGTGCCCCCACCTGCTCCCCTCTTAGTGACGTCCCAGAAAATCTTGATTCGGTTTACTTGGGATAGATCGATGTGGGCCTCTGAGAGAAAGCTCACTGCTCTAGCGAACGAGCTAAATGATTAGATATAGCGGTTGAACTTAAAAATGCATCGAAGCTGTAAGGTCTTATTTCAATAGGAAAGAAATAGCTCGAGTAAAAATATGTTGTTTTTTTGGTAGGTTAGTCTCTAAACACGCTACAAACTTCAGTTCTGATAGTTTAGATCAGCTGTAAGCCTAGATAAAGTGTGGAGGAGGCAAAACCAAAAATAACAATTTGTATTGCATTTATTGTTAATTATAAATAATTTAATGAAGCTCTAAGTAATAATCTGCCCAGTATTTAAAAATAATATTGATTTCATAGTCTGTTCGACGAAACCTAATAATGCTAATATAAGATAAGTATAATTTTTTAGGGGATAGGGGAGTAACGCTAAAACGTATCGGCTTTCCGGGTTTTATAAAACTCGAGTGTTATTTTTCGTCGAAAGATAAAACCTTTAAAATATTAAATTTGATATATATCTTATATTTAGCAGAATATTTGCCTACACTGATGTGATTTGTGTGCAGTAGCACAATCGAGATTTTTCAGGGGCGTCACTAAGAGGTTGCCAGGGGGGCGGTGCACCCAATATTTTGAGAAATTGGATATCATTTGTCAAGTTGGCAAAAAAGAAGACACTTTCACCAACAAGTAAAACTGGTATCTATGCCGAAATTACTGTAATACAAACGGCATGACTTTTTTTAGTCAGTTGAATTCTCCTTTTGTCGTGGGTTTGAATATGTACAAGTTCGAATGAACTATTCAGCAGTGATACGATAGCGCAATAGCGGGTTCGGTCCCCGCTCATATCATAACTTTTACTGTTGATCAAATATTTCTAAAAAAATAGCATGACAGGTTGTGACCTACGAGATAGGTAGGTCTTAGTCCAATTCAGTGCAAGTCCATATATGCTATAATGTGTCAGATTTCTTAAAATGTTTTGTTTGAATAATAGTTTCAAACGAGTTCGTAAAATGGTAGAATAAACCAAGTGACTCTATTTTACTATCAAAGGTATCTAAGATTGTTAGATAGAAGCTTAAGATATTATCTAGTTTAACGACCAATCTTAAATCCAAATTGACGGCCGCACAAGATGTTCAACGACTAAAGAAAAGTTACCAGTCTATTATGAAAGTGTTTTCGAATATCTTAGAAAACACAGACAACAAAGCAATTGGTTACCATTTTTGTGAATTGCGACTCACACACCTTTTAAGTTTGTTTGGAAAGTATCAATTTTTAAAAGAAATATTTAGAGGTACAGTTAAGGGGTTGACTAATCTAATCTGGGTTGTGCGGTTTTGTTTGTCTTAAATGGGAAATATGCGATCCAGGGGCTTTTAAGGAATAACCACTAATTGTTAGAACACGTTCTATGGAATCAGCAAGTTGTATATTTCTTTCGATCATTTTTAAATCACAAACCAGGATGGGATAGTGAACATTTTTATGACAAATAAAGAGAGAAAGAGTAAAAAGATTGAGTAACTGCAGAAAAAACCGATTATTACACTTTGAGGATTCTGCTAAAGTTAATTAAAGCACTTGCTCAATAATTTAACTGTAATAAACGTTTTGTTATACGAATCTGACCATCTATCTGAGAAGAGCTTTTCGCCTTCAGTCAGAAAAAACATGGGCATTTGGAAGCGCTTGCCTCCCAAGAAAATATTGTATATTACATAAATATTATATTGTTTTTCCCCCTCCCCCTGAAGAAAATTGAACGTTCTTCCGGCCGCTTTTGGGGTTACATTTATATAACAATTTTTTTTTAGTCATCAGTTTATTTTTTAAGATTCTTACCCCCCCCCCCTGGAAATTGTTCTGCTGGCGCCCATTGCTACAATAGTCCTGGAACAGGTCAGAAAACTCTAATAGGTCGTATTCTACAAATAGAGAAAACCTGATTATTGGTTACCACTGAATTTAAGTAAAGACTTAAAAGGATAAAATTAATATCTCAAATATACTATTTATTAATATTAACCCCAGAAGAATACGTTGTAAAGCTCAGAGGCTGGAACTCGTTTTACACTGTGAATGTTAGCCTAGAATATTGTGTACTACAAAAACTGGAAGCTTTGGCTGAAATTGAAACTTTGCACCCTATTTGATAATGTTTTCTATATCTTGTTTTGGTCAGTGTGAAAAAAGTACTACTGGCTAAACATATGGAGCTATTCGCAATAAAACATAAGTTATTTTAGATATGTATTATCCAAATAGCATGCCTCACAGATTTTGATTCAGTTGCAATTGAAAGTCAATTCTTTTAATTTTTTCCAATTTTTCTGAGCATATTCTTTATGATAGTAGAATAAAAAATCGCTAGATAACCCCAAAACTTGCCAATGAGATGAACAACAAATATTCTAGGCTATAAAAACACCAACAAAATAATAAAGCCCATGAAAAATATACAATTCAAACAACATTCGGATATCTTCTAATGTTACGAAGGCTGCGTGTGAAGTTTTTACCTGGAAATATATTTTGCAATAATTCACTTATAATTTTATTATAAGTTTCATTTTTTATTGGATTTGTCGAAAAACTTGTACTTTGAATAGAATCACCATATGTCATATAAAATATCCTCTAAATGGAGCCACAACTTTGTACTTGTGATTCATATAGTTGGCATCCATCGAGAGGTAAGTTAGGTTAGTTTGTATTTGTTGAACTTAGCTAGGAGTGAGAGCCCCTAGATTCTAAAAAAATATGTTTTATCAATTCCGTCGATTCGTCTGGTGATTTGTCTGTCAGTTGACGGCATAGTATAGCACCAAAAATTAAGGGACATATAGGGATGATCTGGTAATATTTTGGTATAAATCCAATATGCCGGAATAAGATGGCGTGAGACCTAGTGAAAAGTTAGAACATTATTACTGAAAAAACTAATTATCGAATTTACCTCAAATTTTACACAAAAATCAAGTGTTATATAGGAATGAACTGGTAACATTTTGGTATGAATACAACATAGCAAAACAAAATGACGGTTTTTTAATATTTAAAAAATAAGTCTGAGCACACTATTTATTAGATTAATTTAAAATTTTGTGCAAGTATTAAACGTGATATAGAGGTAAACTGGTAAAGTTGTATGAAAATCATCGGACCTTAAAATTAAAAAGTGGAATGTGCAAGGACATATTAAAAGAAAAAATACAAAATACAAGTTACATACTAATGAAACAAAAAGGTCTGACTGTATAACGTGTTTATTATCTAAATCCAAAATTATAGCGGGGCGCTTTCGGCTAACTAGTCAACATCAATACTACCACAAATAAGTACATCGAGTAATAAAACCCTTCAATTATAAAGATGACGGACAAGGCCAAAAAGCCGAAAAGAAAAGAAAAAGTTGAATCAAATGATATAGTCACTCATGAGGTAGATGGAGATAGAGGAGATCCCATAGCTGCCCCTGAAGTTTGTTCATGAAAAGTTCCTTGAAAAATGAAAGTAAGACAAGCTTCCACTAGGTCTATTAAGTTCTTATCAAGATTATTATCATCCAGTATGTCTGATATAATCGAAATTGCGTCGTTGACAGGACCATTTGTGTATAGTGATTCTACATTGAAACTGTCCAAAATATCTTCGGGATCCAACTGGATTGTTTTAAGTTTTTCCACGAAATGTCCCGAGTTTTTAATAAAATAATCTGTTTTTCTAGTAAATGGATTAAGAAAATTTGAAAGATATTTACCTAGTTTGTATGTGGGCGAGTCTATTACACTGACGATCTATCCTCTATCACCTGTAGTAGCGAATATCTTTATGGAAGCCTTTGAGGATATTGCTCTAACATCTGCTCCACTAAAACCAAAGCACTGGTTCAGATATGTAGATGATACTTTTGTTGTTTGGCCTCATAGACAGAATAATCTCGTCATATTTCTGGACCACCTTAATCAGCAACATCATAATATCGAGTTCACGATGGAAATTGAATCTAATGGAACGATTCCCTTTCTAGATGTATGTGTTCAAAGGAAGGAAAATGGTACATTAGGACATTTTGTGTATAGAAAACCGACGCATACAAATAGATACCTAAATGCAAATTCCCGTCACCATCCAGCATAAAAGAAATTGGTTATTAACTCCCTAGTATTCAGAGCTATTTCGATTTCTGATCAAGATTTTATAACATCGGAAACATCGAAACTAACCGAAGCTCTCAGAGTGAATGGCTATTGCACTGAAGATATTACGCGTTCAATTAAAAGATATAGTAATCCAACCCCGCCAAAGGAGAATTATAAAGAGCCACCAATAGGTAGTGTTGGCACTACAAACAAAATAGGACAATTACTTCGACAATACACATAAGAAGATTGGACAATGCTTGCGATCCACGAAAGATATTGTACCTTTTCAAACAGAAGGAGTATATAAAATTCCTTGCTCTTGTGAAGAAGTGTATATGGGAGAAACAGGACGCTCAATATCAATTAGACTTAAGGAACACGAACAACGTATTAAAAAGAAACAAACTGTTCAATCTGCTGTGGCTGAGCACCAGCATAACACTGACCATTTCATAAATGTAAAGGAAACCAAGGTTCCAGCATCGATTCCAGGTTTTTATAAACAAAAAATGAGAGAATCTGTTGAAATATTTAAATACAAAAATTTCAATAGAGATCCGTGTATAACCGATCTTAACACAGGGTCGCGGTTCGGCGAGCACAAGTCGGGTATAAAAGCCCACCTGAATCTCTTCGAGTTCATTCAGTGTTCAGATCTCGTTGAGTAAAGATCCTTGAAGATGCCCCGTGCAGTCGAAGGCGAAACGTCGAATAGTAATTCCAATTTGACACGGTCTAATCCAAAGAACCGTGATTTCTTAATCAGAAAAATGTTTGTTTTTCAGAACCAAAGAAGTATACGAATATACTCCAATAATATACATTTTATTAGAAGTACAGGCATTTTTAAAAGCTGAGTTTGTACCTTAGATATTTCTGGACTGTGTTTAAAACCTCTAAATGGAACAAACCAAGGGCAGAAAGAGATTCGTAGTAGCAATACTACAAAATGCTGCATCATGCGATAAACAAAAATTTTATGCTTCTCCCTACGTCGACCGTAACTTTCGGCATTGCTAATTCGAATATGTATAGTTTATTTTATATATATGAAAAAATATTTTCTTCAAATATCTCCGCAGAAAGTTTCCTTGAATTTATAAGTTTAGAACTTCACTTGAGACCCTAATGTCATGTTTACTAAAGTTTTCCCTATTATATTGATGCTGTCCTTTGCAAATAAAGTATTGGTTGTCGAAGAAAATTAATAAAACTTTATAGAATTCTACCAGTTCGACAATATATTTGCGATTTCTAGGAGTTTGATGGATTAAATGTGTTCCAAATTTATTTTCCGATATGTTTTTAGATCTGTTTCGGTTTACTGTCAGTTTTTTTTAAACAAAGAAAAATATTTTCATATCATTCATATAAATACAGAAACAGGCAAATATAAGCTAAGACATCATAGAGTTATAGATATACTGGAATTCGATTTGATTTAGCCATTTAAATGATTCCTAATGACATGATATTTACCTATCTACCGGACGTGTCTTTATGTGGAGTATACGGGAATTTTTATGTCATGGACGCTCCGTTGTTATTTTAAGCCATATCAGGTGTTTGTGCTATTACGTACGGCACAGTTGTTTCGGTAGATGAAAATGTACCTGGAAATGGTTACCATTTCTGATTGATTGCATTATTCCTTCAGAGACTGTGTGATGGAATAAAGCTTAAAGTAGACTGAGAGTCTGAATCTATCTTTAGAATTCAGAAAGGATTTATATATATATATATATATATATATATATATATATATATATATATATATATATATATATATATATATATTATATTGTTTTCCCACGACCTTCGAACACCAGGAGTGTCACCGACCCAGACCGGCTATTGCAACATCCTCGAAACCGTTCTCACGAGCATCAGCACCAGTCCAGAAATATCTAAGGTACAAACTCAACTTTTAAAAATGCATGTACTTCTAATAAAATGTATATTATTGCAGTATATTCGTATACTTCTTTGGTTCTGAAAAAAAAAATTTTTCTGATTCTTCGGATTAGACCGTGTCAAATTGGAATTACTATTCGACGTTTCGCCTTCGACTGCACGGGGCATCTTCAAGGATCTTTACTCAACGAGATCTGAACACTGAATGAACTCGAAGAGATTCAGGTGGGCTTTTATACCCGACTTGTGCTCGCCGAACCGCGACCCTGTGTTAAGATCGGTTATACACGGATCTCTATTGAAATTTTTTGTATGTTTAAATATTTCAACAGATTCTCTAATTTTTTGTTTATAAAAACCTGGAACCGATGCTAGAACCTTGGTTTCCTTTACATTTATGAAATGGCCAGTGTTATGCTGGTGCTCAGCCACAGCAGATTGAACAGTTTGTTTCTTTTTAATACGTCGTTCATGTTCCTTAAGTCTAGTTGATATTGAGCGTCCTGTTTCTCCCATATACACTTCTCCACAGGAGCAAGGAATTTTGTATACTCCTTCTGTTTGAAAAGGTACAATATCTTTCGTGGATCACAAGCATTGTCCAATCTTCTTATGTGTATTGTCGAAGTAATCGTCCTATTTTGTCTGTAGTGCCATGTATGTAGGGAAGCACAACACTACCTATTGGCGGCTCTTTATAATTCTCCTTTGGCAGGGTTGGATTACTATATCTTTTAATTGAACGCGTAATATCTTCAGTGCAATAGCCACTCACTCTGAGAGCTTCGGTTAGTTTCGATGTTTCCGATGTTATAAAATCTTGATCAGAAATCGAAATAGCTCTGAATACTAGTAAGTTAATAACCAATTTCTGTTGTGCTGGATAGTGACGGGAATTTGCATTTAAGTGTCTATTTGTATGCGTCGGTTTTCTATACACAAAATGTCCTAATGTACCATTTTCCTTCCTTTGAACACATACATCTAGAAAGAGAATCGTTCCATTAGATTCAATTTCCATCGTAAACTCGATATTATGATGTTGCTGATTAAGGTGGTCCAGAAATATGACGAGAGATTCTGTCCATGAGGCCAAACAACAAAAGTATCATCTACATATCTGAACCAGTGCTTTGGTTTTAGTGGAGCAGATGTTAGAGCAATATCCTCAAAGGCTTCCATAAAGATATTCGCTACTACAGGTGCTAGAGGATAGATCGTCAGTGCAATAGACTCGCCCACATACAAACTACGTAAATATCTTTCAAATTTTCTTAATCCATTTACTGGAAACACAGATTCTTTTATTAAAAACTCGGAACATTTCGTGGAAAAACTTAAAACAATCCAGTTAGTTGGATCCCGAAGATATTTTGGACAGTTTAGATGTAGAATCACTATACACAAATGGTCCTGTCAACGACGCAATTTCGATTATATCAGACATACTGGATAATAATAATCTTGATAAAAACTTAATAGACCCAGTGGAAGCTTGTCTTTCTTTCATTTTTCAAGGAACTTTTCATGAACAAACTTCAGGGGCAGCTATGGGATCTCCTCTGTCTCCATCTACCTCATGAATAACTATATCATTTGATTCAACTTTTTCTTTTCTTTTCGGCTTTTTGGCCGAATTTAATATTTAATATTTTAATTGTCATTTTAAATAAAAAGTAGTTTTTTAAAATGTGAAAATTGAAGTTTCATAGCTAACATATATATATATATATATATATATATATATATATATATATACTAAAATCAATAAAAATGCGCTTTCACACACCTTTATCAAAAGTTCTTGGCCGGAAAAGATATATGTAGAATAGCAGAAATATATAATTTCTGCAGGTGCAAAACGGCCTACAAGAAGAATTATATATATATCATGATTTCTGGGCCTTTACCCTCATCAGGCAGGCTTGTACCCAGGGAGATCTGAAGTAACAGATTGCTCGATATGACAAAATCGAAAACTGAAATAGTACTACATGCTAAGTATAACACTTAGCGCCACCTATTGGGGCTCCGGTGGTTTCCGGCTGCAAACCCATAGGAATTTGCCAAAGTATGCACTAGCACCATCATACGGAGAGTAGATACTAAAATCAATAAAAATGCGCTTTCACACACCTTTATCAAAAGTTCTTGGCCGGAAAAGATATATGTACAATAGCAGAAATATATAATTTCTGCAGGTGCAAAACGGCCTACAAGAAGAATTGCTTTCGATTATGTCACAGGGTACCCTCCTGCGATCATGATTTCTGGGCCTTTACCCTCATCAGGCAGGCTTGTACCCAGGGAGATCTGAAGTAACAGATTGCTCGATATGACAAAATCGAAAACGAAACGTCTATCATACTGAAATAGTACTACATGCTAAGTATAACACTTAGCGCCACCTATTGGGGCTCCGGTGGTTTCCGGCTGCAAACCCATAGGAATTTGGCAAAGTATGCACTAGCACCATCATACGGAGAGTAGATACTAAAATCAATAAAAATGCGCTTTCACACACCTTTATCAAAAGTTCTTGGCCGGAAAAGATATATGTAGAAGTAGTAAGCCTGCCTGATGAGGGTAAAGGCCCAGAAATCATGATCGCAGGAGGGTACCCTGTGACATAATCGAAAGCAATTCTTCTTGTAGGCCGTTTTGCACCTGCAGAAATTATATATTTCTGCTATTCTACATATATCTTTTCCGGCCAAGAACTTTTGATAAAGGTGTGTGAAAGCGCATTTTTATTGATTTTAGTATCTACTCTCCGTATGATGGTGCTAGTGCATACTTTGCCAAATTCCTATGGGTTTGCAGCCGGAAACCACCGGAGCCTCAATAGGTGGCGCTAAGTGTTATACTTAGCATGTAGTACTATTTCAGTATGATAGACGTTTCGTTTTCGATTTTGTCATATCGAGCAATCTGTTACTTCAGATCTCCCTGGGTACAAGCCTGCCTGATGAGGGTAAAGGCCCAGAAATCATGATCGCAGGAGGGTACCCTGTGACATAATCGAAAGCAATTCTTCTTGTAGGCCGTTTTGCACCTGCAGAAATTATATATTTCTGCTATTCTACATATATCTTTTCCGGCCAAGAACTTTTGATAAAGGTGTGTGAAAGCGCATTTTTATTGATTTTAGTATCTACTCTCCGTATGATGGTGCTAGTGCATACTTTGCCAAATTCCTATGGGTTTGCAGCCGGAAACCACCGGAGCCCCAATAGGTGGCGCTAAGTGTTATACTTAGCATGTAGTACTATTTCAGTATGATAGACGTTTCATTTTCGATTTTGTCATATCGAGCAATCTGTTACTTCAGATCTCCCTGGGTACAAGCCTGCCTGATGAGGGTAAAGGCCCAGAAATCATGATCGCAGGAGGGTACCCTGTGACATAATCGAAAGCAATTCTTCTTGTAGGCCGTTTTGCACCTGCAGAAATTATATATTTCTGCTATTCTACATATATCTTTTCCGGCCAAGAACTTTTGATAAAGGTGTGTGAAAGCGCATTTTTATTGATTTTAGTATCTACTCTCCGTATGATGGTGCTAGTGCATACTTTGCCAAATTCCTATGGGTTTGCAGCCGGAAACCACCGGAGCCCCAATAGGTGGCGCTAAGTGTTATACTTAGCATGTAGTACTATTTCAGTATGATAGACGTTTCGTTTTCGATTTTGTCATATCGAGCAATCTGTTACTTCAGATCTCCCTGGGTACAAGCCTGCCTGATGAGGGTAAAGGCCCAGAAATCATGATCGCAGGAGGGTACCCTGTGACATAATCGAAAGCAATTCTTCTTGTAGGCCGTTTTGCACCTGCAGAAATTATATATTTCTGCTATTCTACATATATATATATATATATATATATATATATATATATATATATATATATATATATATGTATATGTATGTATATATATATATATATATATATATATATATATATATATATATATATGTATATATATATATATATATATATATATATATATATATATATATATATATATATATATATATATATATATATATATATATATATATATATATATATATATATATATATATATATATATATATATATATATATATATATATATATATATATATATATATATATATATATATATATATATATATTTTTAATATAATATATTATTTTTAAAGAATGACAATCACCTGCGCTTTAAATATTTGGCAGTGGAAGCTTCTAGCAGTGCGCATTAGTGATGAAAAAAAGGTGACCAGCAGCGTTTAAAATTCGCACTCGCACGTGTTAGATGCTGGTAGCTTTTCCAATCCTATGCGGTGAAAACCCGCGAGAACAGTGGTCCGGTTTTCGATCGAGAATGAAGATATAAAAGACCAGAGTGAGGTCAGATCCATATTATACTAATGACATTCTGATTCAGATACGAAAATTCAGCGGTGTCAGTATATGAAAAAGAACCAACATCCGTTAAATCACAGCCTCGTTAAGATTCTGAGGCTGACAAGATTGTGCACTCTGTCGAATCGTCTCTTAAATTCCTATCGTCGCGGAGCGAAATATTCTGCATATTATATCGAGAAATCATAGAGAGTAGTTAAAGTGGTTAATGTGGATGGTATTATAATACAATTACTGCATATGAGCTGTACGACAGTAGAGTTTAAGTTCAACTGAACTAAGTGAGAGCAATGGAGATCATGTTATGGATATGTTTCTAAATAAAGTAACACTGGCAAATATGAAAAGTTTTAAATCCGTTAATATAAAATTAAATGTAAGGTGTGTGGAATCTCGAATTTTATAAAGTGTCCTTCCGCCATGTTGGTCAGTTTACAAAACTCACGAAAATGAAAACGCTGAGGAAGAAATAATATATGGTTTTGCAGGTTGATACAACACTAAAACAACACAAAACGCTGCGAAGTTATTTGGCGGAGAATGCGCATTTCATGTAAGTGACCAATAGATAAATATGACAGCATTCTTGAAGCTGAGCCGGTTGGCATAACCATAGCTGCATGAAAAATTGTCCGAAGAGACGTATGTTTCCTTAATTAAGATTAACAAGCTTTACTACTTCTCGAGAGCAACAAAATAATTGCATATGGGATTGGGAATGCTTTTTAAATAAACGTTTTTAAATTATAAAAAGATCGCGGGGAAAGGCAACAAAGAAGCATAACTAATTGTAATTGAAATTAACTTTTCTGATACATCATAGTTCATCACATAGAGGAAGTGTTAATTTTTCATTGTTAACCTAACCCAAGAAAATAAGGAACCACATATAAATATATGGTTAAAGAAAAACTCTAATTTATAAATTGGCAAGGGTGAAGCTGCCGAAGAAACATGACTTTTTTAAATGATGTCCAGACTACCTATGGATTGGTACCAGCAAATGTACTCCGGAAAATTTCTAAACACTACCGACAGTTAGCCAAACAAAAAAATAGAAGAGTTTTTTTACTTAGATGTAAGCATACCAATATAACACCAATGTTTCTGAATTTTAATGTATCACACATTAAGTTTACAGGTACGTACCTTGCAAATAAATGTAATGGTTTAATTGTTGATACTAAGCAAAATATATTAAATTTTATTATAACAGAGGCAATCAAAAATATAAATGAACTAAATAAAAATATTCAAAATCTAATTATTTAGGCTAAATCATTTTTACCTGAAAATATTGTTGACGATTTTTTGACGTTTGAGAGGATTAAATTTGAAAAAAATTTCAATTCTATTAAAAACAAAAACCGAAAAAAATTCTCGAAACTAATGTCTTATACACCTCAAAACAAAATAAAAATTAATACTAATCAAGGGTTAAACAACATTTCTGACACTGAAATACCAAATGACGTGGCTGAAATTCTTGCTCTAGGTTCAAATTTCTCTCTTCCGATAACAAACGAAAAACAGTTATCTGTCACGGATCGGTCGCCTGTGTTGAAAGTGTTATTTATGATAAACCAAACGAAATTAAAGATACCATCAGCGCAGACGTAGTAAATATTGTCACCATGTTAGAGCATTTTAGGATGTTATTTATATTCAAACCTAAGAATTTAATCGACTCAACGTATTTAATATTACTGTTAAGTAGCTGAAGTTGTTGTAAAGTCCCCTTAAAAGATAAGGCCACCGTTTTATCCACATTGAAGCAAAGCAGATTGGAATCAGACCAAGCCTTAATCATAACAAAGTCGTTGGAAATATTAGATGTAAAGACGTTGTGTTAAAAGCACTCCATGTTTTGCTGGTGTCGTCAGCAAAGAGAGAGATGTTTCCATTAATTTTTAAGTTGGTGATATCATTAATGTTTAACAAAAAAAGAATAGGTCCCAAGACCGAACTTTGAGGGACTCCACTTGTAATCAATTTACAATCAGAATCAGAACTACGGATACTATAAAAATTCAGCTTTCTTATCAAAATGACTAACAAAGTCAAAGGCTTTTGCCTAGACACAACAAACTGCGGCGGTGGGATGGTTGTTATTGAGGGATAAGTAGACGTCGCTAAGCAACGAGAACATGACGTCACTGGTGCACTTGTTGGGTAAAAATCCAAACTAATCCGGGGATATTATCTGATGTTTAAGAAGAAATGGCATAAGATGATTCTTCAGTAACCTTTCAATGATTTTTGATAGCACTGGTTTTTCGCCCGCTTTATGAAGAGGAATAATTATAGCTGTTTTAAGACATTCAGGGGATATACCTTTTATAAAAAATTCTTTTATTAGTGTTGTAAGAACCTCTCTGACTGGGAGCGGCAGGTTCAGGAATATTTTAATTAATAGGTCATCAGTGCTACACAAGATTTGCTCGTGATGTTATTCATTTCTTTCAATAGTTCCATGCTACTAACGGGGCTTAAAAAAAGGCTATTAGCGACATTTTTCGATGGAGGGAGAAACGAAAGAGGGTCCCAAGATACCAGAGGTAACATTTTTGCTTACATTAATAAAATAATCAATTTTCATTAGGCCTTGGCAAGATCTGAGTCACAGGAGTTGATTCGTTTCTGAGGTCGTTGTTAATGGACAAGGTTTCCTTTGAAACGTTTTTAGACTGTGTTAGACGTTTTTGATGGGATAATTTTTTTGCTGACTTGATTAGTTTATTATAGATCCTCCTATAATTAGAGATATAGTCTAAAATAAGAATGTAGTCGGTCAACTTCTTTATATATAAGAGAGAACGCATATTTTTAGCAGAAATGCGTAGTCCTTTCGTGGTGCACGGTTTATGACGCTTAGATTTGATGGCCTTAAGCGGGAAGGCTTTATTGAAAGCACTTAAAATTTTATTTAAGAAAGCTCTAAAATTGGAGCTAACATTTTCAAATTCAAAATTCCAGTCGGTGTTTCAGCAAATATTATGAAATTTTGAAAAATTGGAGGCGGAGGAAATTCTGCCTCTATAGCAAGGTCTCTGTAAAGGCCTAAGAGGAACACTAAATTTGGAAAATATTGCTTCGTGATCACAGATATGTGCTACAAAAAATCAGACGCCACGTAATCAAGGATAGAAGAAGAGTATTTTGATATTCTAGTTGGAGTCGATACATACACTGCAAGAACGAAAGAGTCGAAGATAGAAATTTAATATTTCTATGTGGCAGAAACAGTAGCATAGCCGATTTTAAGGTCCCCGCATAGAATTTTCCTGCCATTTTCTGGTAGACTATCTAGCAAATTAGGCAGGTTATTGTACTCGCTACTACAACGAAAGTTATTATATTTGTCTTTTTCAGAGAATTCTTTACGGCAATTTTCACATTATAAAAGAAAAAAAGAAAGAAAAATCGTGGTACGAAAATACAAAGCGAAAATGAAGCAGAACTCAAAATAAACACACGTACTGCGTAGCCGCTGGATTCAGTTCGTATATTTACGGCACAGAATTGCTATATTTATATAATAAATGCTTATATTCTCACTAATATTCCAAAATAATTTAATCCCACTTTTGTGGCTTTATAGTATATTCTTAATTAAGTACTTTTTAATATAATCTTTCAAAGATTTTCTTTTATTAGCTTAAAAGTTCTATTGCGTCACACTAGACCTAATTTTGGCTTGGAAAGCTTAATCTTACCATAGACATTACTAACGTTGATAAAGGCTATAACAAGTTTGTATAAAATAAGAATTGCAACTCTATATATAATCGTTAATTATAACAATTTTTTTTAAATTGTATTTATATCACCTGGTTTCCAAAATTATGTTAATATTAGTATAAATAACAAAACTGAATACTTAATTATAAAGTTACCGTTGGTTATTATTTGTCATAAAATATTCTCACCAAATTTCCCTAAAATGGCTTCGGGTGCCCGCTTGAAACTTTCTCCATTTTCTGCCTCTTATCAACCTCTTGGGTATACAATTTTGGCTTAAAAATAAAAAATATATTCATATCTACCTGAAACTAAAGGCAGATTTTGTTTACATCAAAATGGAAAACGTCTAAATTATCTGAAGTTTTCCTTTTGTTTGTATATTTTACTTGTATTATCTACACAAATGAGCAATATGTTTGAATAAGTTAAACAATAATATACAAATATAAGACTGAAAAGGCCTTCTGTTTACTTGAAAAATTTAGAACAAACATGGGAAAACGTATTAACAAAGAGTTGCCTTATACATGCTAGTGATGTTACATATTAGGTCATTGAGATTTATTAAAACTTAAAATTAATTAATAATCGACTTCTTACAATAAATAAAAACAAATATTACCACCTACGAATCCAATTCCTTTTATTTTCTAAACACAATAGAAGGATTTTTTTCATCATTAAGAAAACAATTAGATATCTTGTCCTGAACACATTCTAATTAAACCTCGGCGCCGGTCGAATATAGTGAAAGAGCATTTTACTTTTGCAGTTTCGTGTGTGGCTTTTTGATATTGTTCGTTATCTATTATTTTCTTGTAATTTTAATAAAATTAATTATTTTTGTAATTTTAATATAATTTAAGTTTGAAACTAATACTAGTTTGCGAGGACTTTTAACTTTTAAACTTAAAACACCAAGATGAGTAACTCCTGAAAATTCCTTATTATTGGATAGCAGTTTTTGTTTGCAACCTGGCTTACAGTAAGAAATTTTTTAATAGATTACTTTACACTATTAAAACATTGTGTAGAATGCTTTTACAGGGTAAACCGGATTATCAATTGATCATCTTGGTCACAGAAACATATATGAAGATTAATTAGCTGCAACCCCGCTACCCTTTTTGTTAACAACTCTATAACCTAAGAGTAATTAAATAAAAAAATAGGAAAATATTAACGCTGCAAGAAATATAGAAGTAGAAAATAGTTATTTATACTATAAGGGATGTAAGTAACATTTATCAGTCGAGGACGAGTTTGTGCCCGAGCGATAGCGAGGGCTGGCAAAAACGTTCGAGACTGGTTAATGTACTTACATCCCATATAGTTTATAACAATTTTCCCCCTCCCTGTATTGTATGTTTACAAGAAAATGCTGGATATATTTTTGGATTTTCATTATCATGACATTCGATAGCATTCTCATTAAATTATGAAGGCAGCCGTGATCCGTTGCTAGAGCAACATAAGCAGTTTTTATTTTATCAGCAACGTCAAGTTGACAATTCACAGCGAAAAATTTGAAGAAGTCGAATTGTTTGATTCTGTGTGGACAAAATGGATGTTTCAGACATAGACGAATCAGCGAATATTGCTTGTTTATCTCTACTACCGGAAAAGTCGAAAAAAAGGCATGAAGCAGCATATAAATCCTTTAAGAATTGGTGCCAAAGCAAGACGGCTAGTGCAGTCTCTGAAACCTTGTTTTTGGCGTATTTCCACGAAAAAAGTGCTATATTGAAGCTTATGATGTGAGTATTCGATGTTGAAGTCCACCCTTTTTATAGAGGAAAATATAGATATTTCTTAGTATCCAAAACTTCGACCATTTTTGAAAAGAAAAAATAATGGTTATAAACCCAAAAATCAAATGTGTTTAGCAGAGAAGATTTGAATAAATTCATGCTTGAAGCCCCCGATGATATATACTTATTGATGAAGGTCATAATGGTAATGGAAATTGCTGGAGCGTGCCGTTCTAATGAACTCTGTGATATGAAAATGGACAATGTTAAAATAAGTCAAGAAGTCATAATTGTGACCATTCCTGACTCAAAAAATGGAATGTCACGTATATTTACAGTGACAAAAAGTGACGACACTCAGATTTGTCATTTCAAAATAATTCAAAAGTGCATTGATACAAGATTCCACATGACGACTATTAATCCGCGCTTCTTTATGCGATATCAAAATGGAATGTGCTTAAACCAGCCTGTCGTGAAAAATACGTTTTCGTTAATTCCAAGTAAAATTGCCAAATTTCTATAGTTTGAGAACTTCAAAATGTATACTGGACATTCTTTTAGAAGAACGTCGGCAACTTTATTAGGAAAAAATAGAGTTGATGTATTAGCTATCAAGCGACATGGTGGATGGGAATCCGCAAATATTGCGGAAAGTTACGTAGCTGAGAGCCTCAATAATAAAAAGGAAGTAATAAAATTTTATACAATAAGACCCAGCCAGAAGTCTCTTGCAGTGCTTCAACAGTGACAGAAACATTGGTCAGAAATGAAGGATTTGTGGAGTCAGAAAATGTAATACACATCGAGAAGAAACGAGAAAACGTGTTTCCAAATTTTGTTGATAATGTGAATAATTGTAATAATTGTACCATTAATATTCATTTCAATTAATATCACCGGATTTTTGTCCGGATTTTTGTAATATGTTAATGAAATCAAAAATTGAAGTTACTTATAATAATTTTAGATTATTATTTCATTTTTAGGGACATAAGTTGACTCACATCCGGTCGTTAAGTGCAACCAATACCTTGTTGAGTAACTTTCAGTTACGTCTGTCAAAGCAGTGTCAAAATAGGTTGCTTACAATACAGGGAGGGGGAAAATACATTTTACTTCCCTCATGAAAGGGAAATATTGTCATAGTGAAAAGTCAACCTCCGAGATTTTTTCAGATCTTTACGTTTCAAGGTCCCTAGATAACGAAAAACATGTTTTCTCGATTCCGTCGGTCTGTGTCTGTCGGTCTGTCAGTTCGCGGCATAGCTTAAAAACTGCTAATCAGATTGACTTCAAATTTTGAAAGAAAATTAAGGCTCATATGGGGATGACTTGGTAATATTTTGGTAAAACTCCAATAGGCCGGAACAAGATGGCGGCCTAGTGAAATGTTAAACAATTATTACTAAAAAAACTAATCCAATTTACCTCAAATTTTGCAAAAAGATCAAGTGTTATATAAGAATAAACTGGTAACATTTTGGTTGAATGAATATATTCAAAAATATTTAAAAAAACCCGTCTACTTATTATATCAAATAACATGTTAAAAAAATTAACGTAAAAAAATCTTCTTATTCAATTGACTGTAAATTTTGGAGAAAGATTAAAAATGATATAAGGATAAACTGGTGCGAATTCAACATGACGTAACAAAATCGCGGTGTGTGTCAATGTAAAAACTACTTATTGAATTCATTTTAAATTATGCCATCAACATCAAGTGAGGCATAGGTAGAAACCGGTAAAATATTGGTAGGGATCCAATATATATATATATATATATATATATATATATATATATATGTGTGTTTCTAAAAACTATGTACTGAGCTAAATTGTTTCAAACTTCACTATTCCTAATAAAAGGAAAATGAGGGAAGTTCCGGGTAAAGGAAATTTACCGATTTTTTTCTTGGAATGATCGCTAAAGCACCACAAAAGTTGGTCAGTTGTAGACACGTGTTTCTGACTTAAAGTCTTCATTAGTACAGTCAACTAGTTGAGTGATGAGCGCAACTAGCGCCAAAGTTCACATAAAAGAGCACACAGTATCATCGTATATCGAGTCCGGCAAAGATTTCTGATCTTCTCTTGGGAACCACACAAAAAAATTAATTATCGGTTTTGCTCCTGTTGGTGACTCTTGGTGTTGGTTTTATGTTGGGTTTGGTGCTAGTTATACCACTTTAAAAAAACTAGTTAACTTTTTTTAAGTTACATTTCCGGAGCCATCGAGTACATATAACACTGTTACAAAGCTATATTTGTCATTCCTTAACCGGGCTAAGCACAATTTATGGTAACCGTGTGCCATAGTCTCTGCTGGAGTATTCGGCAAGGGCGTTATTTTTAATTTTCCTAGTTTTTCACCACAAATGTTTTTCGAAAATCTAGGATAATATTTTTTAGTACCCTGCTCCTTCTTGTCAGGCTTGTATTAAATAGACGAAAAATATTGTATTGCTTTCTAAGAAAACAACTATTTAGTTAGAATTTGAATTTATTAAGGTTTAAATAGGTTGCAGAGCAATTTAGCAAACTAAACAGCCGTCGGGAGAATCCTATTAGTCTTTTACTTTTAGCGAACTAAAAACTTGCTTAAATAACATGAAACGATTCAATGCCAGCTATTTAGACGATGAAGCAGGTCATTCGTGTCACTAAGTTATGAATTTTTGTTAAACGTTACTTGATACATTTCTATAGCATGAGCTTAGAATTTTTAAACTTCCTCTAAAAGAAATATTAAGCCAAATCATCTAAATACCTTAAACCGAGCTCACAACTTTTTTTAACTGAGAGTTTTAAAAATGGGCTTCTTTTGATACATCTATCTCGAGTTACGTAAAGAAGCTTTTTGAGGACAAGTTTTGGATGTCAGCAGATATTTCGTAGTTTCGAACACATTTTTACTTCTCTCGTAAATGAGAAGTATTATAATCGTAAAAAATCACCCTCCGAGATTTTTTCACATCTTCACGTTTCTGGGTTTCTAGATAGCGAAAAACAGGTCTTCTCAATTCCGTCATCTGCCTGTCTGTTCGCCGATTAGCTAAAAAACTACTTACCTGATTGAGTTCAAATTTTGGGCAAAAATTAAGGGTCACATGGGATGACCTAGCAACATTTTGGTAAAAATCCAATGTGACCAAACAAAATGGCAGCCTAGTGGAATGTTACAAAAATTATTATTAAAAAACTACTTATTCAATTTATCTAAAATTTTGCTCAAAAATCAAGTATTATGTTGGAATCAAGTGGTAACATTTTGGTATGAATCCAAGATGGCGGAACAAAACCGCATCTGTATAGCACAATTATTTATGGTACACAATTTGAAATCAGGCTCTTAAGTAAGTTTTTCGGGCTGAAATTTTAAATAATCTACTAAGTCGACATTTTGGATTTTTACCAAAATGTTACCAGGTCATCCTCATATGACCCTTAATTTTTGACCAAAATTTGAAGTCAAACGAGTAAGCAGTTTTTTAGCTATGCCGCGAACAGACAGGCCGACAGACAGACAGGAAGACCGACGAAATTGAGAAAACGTGTTTTTCGGCATCTAGGGACCCTGAAATGTAAAGATCTGAAAAAATCTCAGATGATTTATTTATGATTACAATACTTCCCTTTTACGAAGGAAGTAAAATAATCCTTGGTAGAAAAATAAATATTATTCCAAGAGAAGGAAGAGTAGAAGTCCCGTAACCTATGCCAATCACCGGAATTATAGTGCCAAACAATACCAGATGGCATGTATTCTGAACTTTCTATTGTATGGGGCAGGAAACAGTAATTAGTGGTCAGAGGAACCCAGAGGGGCAGAAATAGGAGATTGAAGCTGCGGAAGAGTGGTGAGAAAGAGGTTCAATGAGTTTTGGCTATATGTGACGATGCTGGGAAATAGGTAGGTTTTCATATGAAATTGGTAAAAGATTGGCTGAATTCAAAGGCCTTTGCTGCTATGCCTTAAGGATCGGTTTTAGTAGACCCCAATCATTCTCTATTATGAACGCCAAGTTTTATGAAAAAATAGAATATGCAGTCACTGTATGTATTGGTTTATACGAAAAATTCTAGACTTATTTTATGTAACATATCCTATGCTTATCTTCAACTGTTTTATTTGTTTGAAAATTAACAATTTCTAATTTTGAAATACCATAAAATCAATTAATATTTGTTAATAAAATAAACAATTCGATGGCCGAACAAATGGCGATCAAATAAAATTTTTGAAATCTAGACAAAAATCATCCTTTTAGGTTTTACATATATTCTCGTTTTAGCGTCCCTTATTTTATGAATTCCGTTGGTCCGTCTGTCGATCTCTCTGTCTATGTGTCAGTTCGGGGTATAGCTTAAAAACTACTTGTCCGATTGACATCAAATTTTGATAAAAAATTAAGGGTCACATGGGAATGATCTGGAAATATTCTGGTAAAAACACAATATGGCGAAACAAAGTGATGTTAAAAAACTTACTATTTACATCTACCTATTCAATTTATCTCAAATTTTGCTCAAACATCAAGTATTATTTTGAAATCAACTAGTAAAATTTTGGTACGAATCCAAGACAGCGAAATAAAATGGCAGCTTAATAAAATATTTAAAAATACAGCCTGAAATAACTACTTATTGGATTGATATCAAATTGTGTGTCATAACTAATTTTCTTATAGGGCTCAACTGGTAAAATTGTAGTACTAAGTCAAGATGGACAGCCGAACAAAACGACGGCCAAATAAAATGTTGTACTTCTTAAAAAATCACCCTCTCAAGTTTTACATACCTTGATGTTTTAACGTCCCTAGATCCCAAAAAATATGTTTTATCGATTCCGTCACTCTGTCGGTCTGTCTGTAAGTCTGTCAGTTCAACGCATAGCTTTAAAACTACTTACTCGATTGACCTTAAATTTTGATAAAAAAAAATTAAGGGTCATATGGGGATGACCTAGTAACATTTTGATATGAATCCAAGATAGCAAAACAAAATAGCGGCCTAATAAATTATTTTAAAAATCAGCCCGAAAATACTACTTATTAAATGAATTTCAATTTATGTGCAAGAATTAAGTGTGATATAGATGTAAACTGGTAAAGTTGTCGCACGAATTTAAGATGGCGAAACAAAATGGCGACTAAATAAAATTAAAAAAAAATCAACGTAAAATAATCTTGTTTAGTTTACTTTAAATTTTGCAGAAAAATTAAATGTGAAAATGGGATAAACTGGTACAAATGACGTAATAAAATGGCGGTATGTGTCACTGTAAACACTACTTATTGAATTCATTTTAAATTATGCCCAAAAGTCAAGTGTGGCATAGGTACAAAGAGACTGGTAAAATATTGGCAGGAATCCGATATGACGGAACAAAATGTCGCCTAATAAAAATGTTTGAAAGGCAGTATTTGTAACACATATACACTGTATTTATGTACTGAACTAAATTGGGTCACACTTGATAATTCCTAACAAAAGGAAAAAATCATAACGAAGGAAGTTCCGGGTAAAGGAAATTTACCGATTTTTGTTATCAACTAATTGATCCATTTGCCAAATATTTAAAATAAAAGAAACCAGTATCAAATTTTTCTTCCATTTTCTTTTAAGTTCATAATAGAACAATTCTTTAATCACATAAGGACATTAAATATTATACTTTTATACTAAGCGATATTTTTACAGGCGTTTTCTTTTTTCTATATGGCCTGACTAGAGTAACTGGCCTCCTGTTTTTACTCCAGTCATACCATTTAGAAGGACATAATCGGCTGTAAAAATATCGATGTTTGAGCGTTTTACACTTACGTTTTAGTCTATTTTTGTTTAGTCAAGCAAGGTGTGCATTTTTTTATAAATACCGGTGATTCAACTGAAAAGGGCCCAGCACAATCCTTACGGGAAATTGCTTTCAATCAGTTTTCCTGAAAATTTAATATGTTGTAGTTTTCTATCCCCTGATTAAAAGTTTTTGTAGGCACAACTTAACCCTGCGGCTAGTTTGCGATATACAGGGCGTCAAATTTGGAATTTTGCCTGTGTTTTATTTTACGCATTTTTTTTATTTTTCTGATCATTAATACTTAATAGAATATCTGAGATTAGAAGTTTTCCGCATTGTGGTCATTTTTGTTTCATATTCGACCGCACCTGAAACACTGAAACTTATTCAAATTAAATAAAGATTAAAGAATTGTATCGAAAAGATCTGCAAATAGCTGACTTTACCATGGCCATAAATTTTAATACACGTTTTCTAACCTCTTCATAATCTGACAATTTAGACCTAATAGGCTTACTGCAAGGATATTTAAGTAGGTAGCCGTTAAAAGTGTCACATTTTAATTATCAAAAAAAAAAAATAAAACCATGAAAATGTAAATAATAACAGATATAATATAAATTGTGGTATAATACAAAGTGTCTAAAATGCCGAACGGACTATAGCAGACTGTTACGTGAGATTCCATTTGGTTTTACATAATAATTCTAGTAATAGAATATAATATACAAGTAGTTCGATAAATATTTGTCTTGCTTTGTTTTAATAACTGTGAGATATTATCGAAAATTCAAATATATTGGCAAAATAAAAACACCAATTGTAAAAATAGGTCAAAACAAGCTTTTCCTTTTAAACTTAAATGGATAAAACGTGTTAAATTAAAAATAAATTTTTGTGGGTGGAAATTATTTTTAATTAGAAATTCTAATAGATTTTAAAAGTTAAAAAAATGCCCTTTTTATTTAACATAAGAATATAATAGATCATATTTTTAAAAATAATTAATTATTGTATGCGTCCTTGGACGTATAGTGAACACATCAAGATTTTAACTTTTATGCAAAAGCCAAGTTTAGTTAAATAAGACGGAGCTCTATAGTATTTATAACAAGACCTCTAGTTACTAGAGCACTAGAAAATGTCGCCCTGGACAATAATGACTTACTAGTGAAGTTTTATCGTAATATTTGAAAAAGGTATAATTATATTAAAGTAAGTGAAACTGAATGTTAAGTTAGTCGCATAGCTTATTTATACTTTTATGGGCCACATTTTAAATTTTTATTTACAATACTTATATTCATATACTATATTATGATATTATTTTCTCTTTATATGTTTCTTCAAAACTTTTGCGTTTGTCAGTTTGTTTAATTAATCTTCTTTTCATAGCTTCCAAAATTTAATTTCAATTTTTGTTCATATCATAGGATAGTACCAATTAAAATGTGTTAATCGTTAAGAGCAAATAGGACATCTAAATTTGGTTTTTAAAATATTTTCACTTGTTAGAATAACATGCATCTCCAGAAAAGTCAATCTCTGTTTACGTTCATATTCAGTACTGAACTGTATGTGTGTATTGTATGTGTCAAACATTTCGAGCGTAGTATCAACCTTTTTCTTGAGGAATAGCTAGCAAAAGATCGTCTACGTATCTTTTAATAAAAAGAACATAAAATGTAAAATATTGTGTTCAATCAAGTTGAATTATCTAATACGCAAGTAATTAAGTAATATTTTTAAAGACATAGTAGTGCTCCTCATTTTGGGTTGTATTTAAAAACTTTCTTATTTTTTATGCCTGCTGTAATTTTGTTTGTGGCATAGATACCATAACTCGAACAACTTTTCTATAATTATAGAATATAAAACGTATATACAGGGTGGAATTATCAATAATATATCAACCGGTCCAAGTTTTTTTTCGAAAAGTTAAGCGTTTTATATTTATATACAATTGTTGTTTCCATCTAAAAAGTAATTCAGTATAAGGCGCATTAAATAGAGCATTTCATTTGTATTTCGCAAGTTACTATGCCCAAATTAATACAGGAGCTTTCAAGTTCGCAGCATTTTGTGTAGAATTGCTCTACTCTGCTATTATAGAAATAGGCTAGCACGTAATCCATTAGATCCAGACTAATTTATATAGGATACGTTACCAGTAAATGTTCTATAATTATTTAATTGAAATGTTAGACCATAACATGCTACTATTAACGCCTAGTTGTGGTTAAATGTATTGTCCTTATAAAGAGTGTCTAAAAATTCCGTTCCAATATATCGAGGGCTATTCTACATATGGAAATGTAAAAAAAATTATATGAAAATGGGTCTGGAGACACTTGGTTTTCAAGAATCAAGGTGTTAAAATTTTAAATCATTATTAAATAGCCATAATACATTTTTCTAAATTGTACAGGGTGTAGCTTTTTTTTGGCGTTCCGACCTCAGAAATTGAACAACATTAGAAATGTACAAAGGATTTCAAAAAAACTAAGAAATACTTAAAATTCTAACACTCTGTAGCTTGAAACCGAAGCATTTCCGAACCCATGTACATAGATCTTTCTTTTAATATTCGCAAATGGAGAAATATTGGAACGGAATTTCCGGACACTCTGTATATTTTAAACACCTCCCAAACTACCTTCGGGATGATATCAACGCTATACATAAACGAATATCTATTGATTTCAAAAAAAAATTGTGCGCCAATGGGTTTTACAACTTGATTTATCTTTCCAATATTGTT
Organism: Kuschelorhynchus macadamiae; assembly: GCA_030620095.1. NCBI lineage: Eukaryota > Metazoa > Arthropoda > Insecta > Coleoptera > Curculionidae > Kuschelorhynchus > Kuschelorhynchus macadamiae. The sequence continues at coordinate 80,703 of JAUTXW010002320.1, forward strand.
TTTTTAGTTATATTCCAGATTTACGCCAATGACTTTGGCGATTTTGTGCAATAATTAAGTATGATATGGAGATGACATGTTACATTGTGGGACGAATTCAAGATGGCGGTCAAATATAATGTTTGTAATCGTAAAAAAATTACCCTCCCAGGTTTTTACATATCTTCACGTTCCAGGGTTACTAGACGCAACAAAAAAGTTTTCTCAATTCCGTGTGTCTGATAGTTTGCGGCATAGCTGAAATCTACTTACCCGATTTACTTCAAATTTTGGTAAAAAATTAAGGATCATATGAGGCTGACCCCCGGTATGACCTAATAAACATTTTAGTAAAAATCGAATATGATGGAACAAAGTGGTGGACTTTTACTAAAAAATTAATTACTTATTTTACCTGAAATTTTGTGCCAGAAGTAAGTGATCTATAGAACTAAACTCGAAAAATTGTGGTACGAATTCGATTCAAAATCAGTGCAAAAAAATCGGAAAATTTTCTTTAGATCCGCACATAGTCATTTACTACATGTGTGAGCGCGGATTTGGGTAACATATGGCCAACTTTTTTATTTGTGATTTTAGGCGAAAAATTCTTCATACAAAGTTTTGCTTATATGGAAATTAAGATTGATTTGAAAAAGTTTATTATTTTATATACAAAGTACGAAATAAATAAACAAATTGAAGGTTGCAAGACAAAAAATTATTTATGAAATTTTAACTTTTGGGATAGTTATATTAAAGATCATGCAAATGCATGTCAGAAAGCCTTTAGCAGTTTTTCGATAATTGACTTAGTTTTTTAGAAAATTAATCGTGAATATATAAAAACGACGCATTTATTTGCATATTTACCATTAATTTTCTCAAAAACGAAAATTATTATCAAAAATTTTTGATTTGTATTTACTTAAAGAGCCTTAATTTCGTTGTCTGAGAGGTTGGAATTTCAATTTTTTCTGGTTTTGCAAACTTCTCTTTTTGTATTTATTTCGTACTCTGTATATAAAATTATATTCTTTTGTAAATGAATCTTATTTTTTAGATAAGCAAAACTTTTCATGAAGAATAACTTTTTTGCCTAATTTCACACATTTTTTTTTCCATATTTTCCACTTATTGATTATAGAATTACCTAAAAACAACTTAAAATGACTCTTTATCTCGTATTTTTTGTTTTATCTACTTGCTTTTGCGTGTTTTTTGTGCAACTTTTATGTTTTTTGACAACTTGTTTTAGAGCCAAATATATTTTTTTAATAAGCTAACATCTTTATAAAGAATAACTTTTTCGTCTAAAATAACAAATAAAAAAGTTGCCCACATGTGACCCAAATCCTCGAACACGCTATATATACAGTGCTTCTTCAAATATTTTCACTGGGCGCCAATTTGATCCACCATGTTGGATTCGTACCAATATTTTACCAGTTTGCTACACTTGATTTCTGGGCATAATTTAAAATAAATTGGATACGTAGTTTTTACCTTGATTTCGTTAGGACCGCGATTTTGTCCCGTCATGGTGACCGGTTTATCCTTATATCACTTTTAATTTCTTTGGCAAAATTTGAAGTTAATTGAATAAGTTGAAACATTTCATTTGGCCGCCATTTTGTTTCGCCATCGACTTCGTACCACAATTAAACCATTTTATCCCTGTCACACTTAAGCTTGCACAAAATTTAGGATACAGGATTTGTACCAAAATATTGCCAGGTCATCCCCATATGACTCTATTAATTTTTGACCACAATATGAAGGCAATCGGGTAAGTAGTTTTTTAGCTACGATTTTTTTAACGATACAAATTTTATTTCGCCTTCATTTTGTTTCGAGGTCTTGGATTGATTGTTAGCTAATACTTAAATTGTGTGCAACATTTGAGGTTAACTGGATAAATAATTTTTTAGTAATGTTCTTTTTTTAACATTTTACTACGCCTCCGTTTTGTTTCGCCATATTAGATTTTTACCAAAATGTTACCAGGTCATCTCCATGTGACTTTTAATTTTTAACAAACATTTGAAATCATTCTATTATATAGTTTATAATAGCTATGCCGCGAACAAATCGAGAAACAGAGCAACGGATTCCAGAAAATATGTTTTTCGGCATCCAGGGACCTTTAAATGTAACAAACTGAAAACATCTCGGAGGGTGATTTTTTCACGATTACAATATTTCCCTTTTACGAGGGAAGTAAAACAACTTATTCAATTTATTTTTAATGATGCTGGACAGTCATATCGCTTAAAAAGAAACTAGTAAAATATTGATTCGAATTCAGTATGGTGGAACAAAATGGCGGGTAGTATATATGTCTTACTAAATGACTATGTGCAAAACTAAATTGGGTCACACACTATTACTAATAAAAGGAAATATTTATAAGGGGAGAAGTACCGGAGTAAAGACAATTTATCGATTTTTTGAAATATTGTATTAACATTATTTTATGTACATATTCCCATCAGTGCTAAATTTTTTTTAATTAAGGGTATGAGTTGCATCAGGTAGACGTGAACCTAAATTGCAATTGAAAGGCTGTCTGGTTTTAAATAACTTATTTGAGGATGATTTTTTCTGTTTGGGGAAAAATAACAGGTGGCGGAAACATTCGATTAATTTGGCTGATGGCGAAGCTTGGTTGTCATGTTTTTACTTCAAAAATGGTGGTCGTACGCTCACACAGTTTTAATTTCCGTGGGTAGGTTATATTTTTTTCAAGAGAAAAATGGTTTACTAAAAACACTACAGTTAAAATAAGTTCTGGAATTACAAACTGTGGACCCTTATAGGTTAGCTAAAATAAAAATCTAAAAACCCAAACTTATGTAGTGTTCTCGGGGCTATGGGAATATGACATCAGAAATCAGTTATACGTCAAAAAATATACCTGAAAAAATTATTTTTCAAAATTTTCTCACAACGTATATTTTTAAGGGTTATGAGTGTTGCGGTTGTAGGAAGAAAGGAAGAACTTTTATATAATCGGGTTTGAGGTTTTGTTCCGTTTTAACCGGAAACGTCACCGGAAGCCACATTTTTTTGTAAATACTCCTTAAAAAATTTATCACTCCTCGATTTCCACTCTCCTGATTTCAAAAATATATGATATTATATATATTTATATATTTTACGGTTTTCGGAATATTCTGCTTTAAATATTACCATATAACGATAGTCTTGATATTTTTCATTAAAAATAAATATCGATATACACAGATGTTTAAAAACTTATGTTAGTAAACCAAATTTTTAACACGTTTACCATCCATATCCACAATTAAAAGATACAACACCTAAGCCAACTAAAGAATAGCTCTCTATTCTTGAAAGCATTGCATTTTTTTAAACTATATCAATGTTACAAAAACTGTATTTTCAATAGTCATGTCTAGAAAATATGGATATTTGGCCCACAAAACAAAAATATTACTTTTTAAGCAGTGGTGAAATATCAAAATTAAACAAAAAATGGAACTTACCAGTTTCAAAATATCATTTAATACAAACAAATAAACATTTTTAATTGTCAAAAAAAAATAGATTTACCAGTTTCAAAATACCAGTATATAGTATTAAATGAATGTATGTCTGAAATGTATTTTTCTAGTTACAAGTTAACTTACAAGAATGCAATAAACTGAATTTTATCTGTTCTATATACAAAAATAGAATATTTCCATTCTAAGGAGCATTTTGCTTTAACTTAGCATAGGCAATGAAATACCCCAGTTTCGTAAATTTTTGTATGTCTTGTCTTTGCTCCAAACTACTTACAAGTAGATGCTATTTTTACACGATAAATTTTAATGGTTTTAAATTTGAAAGCTTATCAAGGTTGAAAAATATTATAAATGATTTTGAAATTGCATGGCTAAACAAAATTTTCAAAAAAAGCTGGTTTAGCCATGCATTTGTTATTTTTATTTCAGCAATTTATTCCAGTATTTGTGGCTTAGATTTCTTTTAATTTTTTAATTGCCACTGTCGCAGACCTTGGTGGTCTCAACTAAATGTTTAAAAATATACAAAGGGGCAGAACGATGACTGTCGCTATTGTTATAAATTAAAAAAAAAACCCATTTGATCACTTCTTGGGATGTTAAATTTTAGAGCAGAGCCGATTCGCAAAAAGTAGAGTAGAAAGAACCTACATGGTTCCCTCTAACCGGTATTTGGTACGAAAAACAAACATTTTTAAGCAAAAAATGAAATATCAAATTTAAAAATAGATGGAAAAAAGAGAACAAAATTGGTTAGAAACATAAAAATATTTATTCTTATAACTTTTAGAGACATACTTAGATAACCAGTTAAAAGCACAATTTTCTGGGATCATTTCACATTACATTTAATCCACAATATAACAGAGTTCCAGCACAATTTCAACTTTAATTTCTAAGCAATCGCTTGGAATGGAAGTTTCTCGAGGGTGGCTGAGATAAATCATTCGCTTGTCAACGAGCTATTGTTAAACATTACCTGGAATAAGTCATTTACAATATAAGCAAAATTACGTTTCCGCATAACTTATTGTTTTAAAACACTTCCATTTTTATAAAAATAAATTCGAATATACTTTTAGCTTTTCTTAATACATATTCTGTAGATACCATTTAAAGCATTATTGCATATTTGATCTCTAATAAAATTCGAGAACTTTACATGTTGACTAGTTCTATACATCGATTCTTGAAAATAATATTATATTTCCCAACTATCCGCCTCAGTGGCGCAGTGATAACAGCGCTTGTCTTCGGTATTTCCAATCGAAACGCGTTGGTGCAAGTCCTGGCGTAGAAAGCATTATTTTAGTGTTCAACATGTCACGTCTCCATGCTTGGAGTCGACTATGAACAGTACCCAAATTTCTTACTCGACGGCAAATTTACTATCTTACTAAAGCTAATTTACCGATTTTTAAGTATAGTTTTTTCAAACATTTTAGTAGACTACCATCTTGTTTCGTACGAATATTTTACCAGTTTCTCACTTGTTACACTTTGCACCTATTTTTTCATGTTTTATTAGGTTGCCATTTTTTCCAGTTCATCCCTATATTCTATCTAATTTCTCTGAAAAACTTGAAATCAATTAAATATGAAAATTCTTAGGCTTATTTTTTTAAGCAATTTATTTGGCACCCCCTATGGGGTTCGTACAACAATTTTACCTGTTTTTCTTTTTATCAAACTTGATTTTTCTGTATTTAAAGTCTATCGAATAAGTAGATTTTCGGACTGATTTTAATAGTTTATTAAGCAGCCGTTTTGTTGGACCATATGAGACTTGTACGAAATGTTTATCAGTTGATCCCTAGGTGACACTTGATTTTGTGTAAAATGTAGACTGATTTTGAAAAGTTTTATTAGGCTGCTAGTTTGTTTCTCCATAATACATTCGTACCAAAATGTCACCAGCTCATTCGAATGTGCTAAATTTAAAATTATTAATAATAAATGTTTTTTCTACGAACGTGCGAAATGTGACAATTTTCACACCCATTTCAGTGTAAAAAAAGTCACTTTAAAGTACTAGTGGGCATAGTGTTTTACTCTTCGCAATAATGTGAGGAAACAGTGAAATGTGTGCTTATATGAAACTTTCATATTCGTGCCTTAGAAAGTATCAATCAATAGTGTATTTAGAATGATTTTCTAAACATTTTATTAGGCCGATATTTTGTTCTAGAATCCTGAATTCGTGCCAAAATTTCATAAGTTCATCGGTCTAGCTTGATTTTTGTTTAAAATTTGAAATCAATGGAATAAGTAAGTTTTTCGGACCTATTTTTTTTAACATTTTTTAGGTCGCTATTTTGTTTCGCCATAGTGGATTCGTACCAGGTTATCCCTATACCACACATAATTCTTATTCAAAATTGTTCAATTCAAAGTGTTAATTTTTGATCCAAATTTTAAGGTAATCGCATAATATATGCCATAGAGTTTCTTTGTCAATAATAGGTACCCTGAGGATACTCACTGCAGCTTCTTTGTAGCCACGTAGTATTAAACAGAATGAAATGTCTTTTCACCCTGATTTCAAAAATATATGGTTTGTTAATATTTGGTTCAACTATTTTCGAGCTATTTCAGTTTAAACATTATCGTTTCGGTAAACAAGTCTTCAGTCATTATCTCGGTGATATAGTTAAGTCTGCCTTGGTCATCACTATGATTCAAAAATTAATTGGAAGGCAATTCTTTCAACAGTAGTTATGGCAACCAGCTACATAATTCTCCACTTTTCCGTCATTTATGGATTAATGTGTTTGATATTAATTGTGCTGAAAATAATTCAAATGGGTTATTCTGAGGAAGAAAAACTAGAAGTAATAAAATTCTATTCCAACGATAATAACATTACAAGAGTTAAGAGTCAAATTTCGGCGAATATACAAGGGAAGAAGAATTCCTTCAATAAATATAATCAAGAATAAAAATTAATCGTTTCGTACAATAAAATTCCATTCATTCATTAGAAGACCAGAAATTTAGAAAGTTTAGACGAAGAACTTAACGATTTACTACATTTTCCAGGTAAACCTGAGTATGTTTTTTAATTTCGTCAAACATTACCATAATATTATTTTCTCTTCTAGAAAATCCTGAATATTCGCTGAAACGTCACAAATTCCAAAAATATAAGGTAAAGGCTTGAATTTTGTAATGAAAGGTATCAAAGAATTTAGGAAAATAACAATTTTTTGAACAATATAATAGTCACCGAAGAGGCGTCTTTCACAACAGCCTGTCGCAGGACGAAAGTCGCTTAATGTGTGGTGTTGTTTGCTCAAAAATAAAGTGATAGGACCAATTATATATATTATATCAGGGATCCCTGACTGACCAAAGGTATTTATATTTCATTGAAACATAAGTAGAGCAATTGCTAGAAGATGTTCTAGTCAGGCAGTATTTTGAGCTAATAAGGCGGTGACCTCCACATAATATGCAATTAGTCACCGATTACCTGAATGGCAAATATCCACTTTGGATAGGCAGATATGAAACTCTCATATGACTAGCGAACAGCCCAGATTTGAATCCATTGAAACATTTTTTGTGCAGATACTTGAATAACAAGATTTATTATATTAGACCTCAAACTTGACAAACCATAATAACTAAATAATGAAATTTCAGAATTAAACCAAGAGCACGTAAATTTTATCAGTTTATGTATAAATTGAAAATTATTGAGAAATATTCGCAAATGTATGGAAAATAATGGAGGCTATGTAGAAAATATGTAGTTTTATAAGTATTTTTCAAATTTCGTTTAAAAAAGTTAATTTCATTAATTATTGTTAAATATTTTCTTGTTCTTTCCTTGAAAGGCGTTTCATTGTCAGAAATATTTTCTATTTTTCTGATCTTTCGTTCAGTGGAATTTTGTTGTTCGAAACGATAATTATATTCTTATTTATTAAAGAAATTCTTCTTCCCCCGTGGATGATGGAATAAAAATCTTGATTCAAAACAAATAGGTAGATTTATATTTCTTTGCTGTATATAAATCTCACATCGATAGAGCTATATACTCGCTTGGATATATTATAGATGTCACATTTCTTGGGTGGGTTGTTTACGGCTCTAGTCCCTATAAAATACTTTTGGACTAATTATTTATCTTTCGAATTTAGATAACTTTTACTGAACGTATATTACTTTACGATAACATCACGACTTGGATAATTCAATAATTAATAAGATGGTCTAGCCATGTTTGTGATTTTAATGTTGTTGATTTTAAGTACCAGAGTCAGTCTAAGATATTTTTAGAGCTGCTGGTAATTATTATTTCCAGAGTTTAGTAAAGTGCGGGACACGAAAGAAAACCGGGCGGTCCTTAAAATCAAGGTTCATAGTCTTAAGCAAGCGGAAAAGTAAAATTTGTGTACGCAAATAAATTTTATGTTATTTTATTTGGTGTAATACTTTGCCGCTTCACCAGTGCGCCAACTAAGCGGTGCGGAAAATTAATCGAGGATTTAGTAAATTTCGCACTAGTTCACTTGTAATTGGGAGGTGCCTAGAGTCTCCACGCGCTTGCCGCTAGAAGTTTCTAGCTATTTCCAGTGGCGCCTATATATTTCGAGCATTTGTTTTCTTTTTATATAAATGCGTTGCGTTGAATTTGAATTATTATTTCGAAGTAGCGATGGCGAGCAAAAGAGGAAAAACAATTCGAAGCGGTGCACGTCAAGTTATTGCGAGCGTAATAGAGGCCTGTATTAGAGAAGCTGAAAATGATAGTTTGACTATTCTAATTCGAAAATCGAACAGAACGCGCTGCATTTTACACTGGTGTTTCGGAAATTAGTGTAAGAAAAATTCAAAGAGAACATAATGATCGCTCATGTTCTATTTCACCTTTAAAATCTCCTGGTAAAAAAAGACCCCGATTATCATACAAAGCTAAATTGACTATGCTGATTTTCAAGTAATTCGACGAACAATAGAGGATTTTTATACAAACTTAAAGAAGGTTCCGACCTGCAAACCCCTACTTCGTGCTGTAAAGAACAAAATAGATTTTCCGTACGGGTATAAAACCTTAAATCGGCTTTTACGATCAAATGGTTTTATTTGGCGCAAGTGTCAAAATAAACGAAAATTGCTCATTAAGAGACCAAATATTTTTCACTGGCGGATGAAATATCTATCAATTGTAAGGCAATATGGGCAAGAAGGCCGCAATATTGTGTATCTACACGAAACCTGGGTAGATAATGATATGACAGTGAACAAATGCTGGCAAAGTGAAAGTGTTACAGGTGTTGTTCAGGGATTCCGCTCTAGAAGTCGCTTTATTATAGTTCATGCTGGTTCAGAAGCCGGATTTGTTCCAGGTGCTGCTTTAGTTTTTCGCTTGGGACTAACAACTGGAGACTCTCATGGACAGATGAATAAAGATAATTTTGAAAAGTGGTTGCTCGAGAAGCTTCTACCTAATATTCCTCCCAAATCAGTCGTGGTAATGGATAATGCGTCTTATCATTTTCACGTAGAAGATAAAGTGCCAAAATACTCTACAAAAGCTCATATGATATCGTGGCTTAAATCGAACAATCTTGTATATGATCCAACATGGAGAAAATATCAATTATATGAAGTAATATCAGCCAACAAGCCCAGAGAAAAAAAATATAAAATTGACGGTCTTTTACGTAACCTCGGTCATACACTTTAAGGCTGCCTCCATACATGTGCGACCTCAACCCTATTGAACTTGCATGGGCAGGAGTAAAAAAATATATTCAAGAGCGCAACACCGGTGAACTTTCAATTAAAGATTTAACTAAAATAACATTAGAAGTGATTGACTGAATATCGGCTGAAAATTGAAAATCGTATGTTAAACATGTTCGTTTTATTGAAGATAAATACTGGGAAGTAGATGGCAAAATTGAAACGGTTATTGATGATTTAGTTATCACGCTGCGATCTTCAAGTGGTGACGACGAAACCTCATCATTTTCAGAGGAAGACATCGATTTAGAAGGAATCGAACTATTAGAATCACAGCCAACAACCTCAAAAATGGCTTAGTTTTTTCATATATTTTGTAAAATTGTTTATAAAGTAGCTGTCAATAAACTGCTTCAAAATAATTAATTTTCTGTTCAATACCAGGTGTCAAAAAATATCTAATATTGCAATTAATATTTGAAAAACTACAGAACTCATATTTTTCCAAGATTAACACATCAATGTAGTTATAGTAGGGGAGCCAGCACTGATTCCAGTGAACAAGATTTATCAAAATTTTAACTTATGCAGTTCGACTTTGGGCTACTCAAGTATGCCAAAATTGACCGTTTGTCTCCGTGGGTCGTATTACTTTGTACAGGGGGCGTCATTGTGAAGTACTATACAGAGCGTTTCCTAATTGCGTGATAATGATAAAGGGGGGTGATTTTTGGACCTTTTTAAGAAAAAAAGTTTGATATGAACCTAAAAGTCTTAACTTTGGAGATACAGGGTTTTAAAAAACATTCTTTTTAAATCCTAACTCTGATGCTATTATAGATAAATAACTGTATGAAATTGGATACACGTCTTTTATGCATAAAAGGGCATTTTTTATTAACAATCACTTTTTGAAATTTCTACCAGTGGCGTGCATATGTAATTAACCTGGGTAAATCCGTATGCTCCTTAATGCATAGAAGACGTGTATCAAATTTCATGCAGTTATCTGCAATAGCATCAGAATTGGGATGAAAAAAACTGCTTTCTTTTTAAACTTTACCATCCTGTATCTCAAAAGTTAAGATTTTTAGGACATAAAAACACCTCTTTAACATCAGCACGCAATTAGAAAACGCTCTGTATAGTACTTCACAATGACGGCCCCTGTATAAAATAATATGACAAACGGAGACAGACGGCCACTTTTGGCATACCCGAGTAGCCCAAAGTCGAACTGCATAAATTCAAATTTTGATAAATCTCGTTCATTGGATCTGATACTGGCCGCCCTTGTAAAATCTGGACTTGTAAATCCTGTATCACTATACTGGGTGGTCCAATAATAGTGGACGTAGACAGTAGCCCGGGAACCGTTAATGACAGAACTCAAGAAAAAATATATTTATAGGTAAATCGATCAAGAAAAATCAAAATTAAATCATTTTAAAATTCGAGTTCGCCGTTTTTGCAGCACAAAAGAGATATATAAGTGCGGTACACGAAAAAAAACAGACAAATATAGATAAAGGTTCATTAAGCATAGTTATATTTTTTAACTATCTGAAGTGCTTATAGTCAAAAAGGAGTGCCATATTATTTAAAGAACGACGGGACACCACTGGTTTAAAGAGATTTCTTGGCCGGCCTTCCTAAACCGATTGACTCCGCCCGGTTTTCTTTCGTGTCCGCTCACTTTACCAGAGGTATTAATCCTTTATTATTTATTAGAATTTAGTACCAGAGGTAGCTTCACATATTGTTAGAGCAGCTGGTGTTTGAATTGAGAACAAGTCGAGTCTGCTTTTCTGTTAGAAAAAGCGCGTATATTTGTATTAGAAAATGTGCACATTGTTTGCAACTTTGATTTCAATGTTGCTGAAGTTTCGTTTACTAAAACTATAATGTTTAAACTGAAATAGCTCAAAAACGGCTGAACCAAATATCAACAAACTATATATTTTTGAAATCAATATTAAAAATCCTTTCATTCTAGCTAATAAAATACAAGGTGTTCTATTTGAGAAAATACATGTCATATAATTTTTTTAATTTCGAAGGTTTTTTGAAATATGAGATATCCAAAAGATTATAGACAAAAACCCTACATATTTTGTATTTAAAGTTTTTACTAATTCTACGGTTGTAGGTAATATAATGAATCACCTTGTATACTGTTTAAAAAAAAGGTATGGTGGATGTAGTAACATCTTTTGCTCCGAGAGAAATACCTTACATTTTTTGAATTTATATAACTACAGAAAAAATAAAAAACGGTTTTAGAGAATGTGTTCCACAACATTAGTAAAACCTGAAACAAAAACAATCAAATTCAAATTGGTGCGCTTTCGACAGTGCGTTGAAACTTTGTAACTATAAGATAACCTACGCCAAGAACTATCTAACACTAATTTTTAGACACTGTGCATAATAAAAAAAAATTAAAAATTTTAAAAACCAAAAAATGTGTTTCTAGCGATTTCACTAAGAATTTTCTTCATGCAGCAGACGAAAACTAAAAGTTGTTTTTGTGAATTTTCGGAACAGTTGTTTTTTTTTAATTTGCATAGACTTCTTGCTTCAAGTGATCTTTATGTTTAAACTTGTTAAAATTTGCAAGAAATATCTAACAACTACAACTTTAGTTTTCAACTTCAGAGACCAACGGGTTTCTAGGTATTTTAAGATCTTTAAATACAATTCTATGTCGACCTAAACTTCTTTGATTTAGTGTGCGCCGTCCGTTATTTGATAACAATACCTAAAATTTTAAAAAGATCTTTTTTTAGATCTCCACGTAGATATTTTCTATTCGTATTGGGAACATTTTAAAAACAAATATTTAAAAGATGATATCATAAATCACCTTACAACAAAAAGTGAATTTTTAGATAAGCTTCTTTATTAAAAATATAACAGTGTACAAGAATGAAAATATTTACAACAAAGAAATAAACCTCTTAAAGTGAAAGTATTAAACTTAAGTTAAATAATCAATTTAACATTTATTTAAGAGTTCTCGAACATCTAGGCTATCACCAGCAAAGGAAATGGAAATTCGATTAAAGGAATCGGATGAGACTGTCTTTAAGTGGAAGGAGCTCTTTATTTTCTTTTCCCCTGATTGATCAAAATATAATGGATATATCAGGAAAGAAATCTAATTCGTGTTGGGTTTTAGAAGGGGGTATTCACGAAAACTTTATAGGGAAAAGAATGGCAGGTTTAAGAGCAGTAAATAATGGATGTATGATCGCTGTCAGTCTCGACTTTTTATTCTTTAAATAGTCAATATAATATACAGAATGTTTAAGACATTAGCTATCGCTTAGGGGAAGATTCCTTGGCTTGAATTAAAACAAACATATTAGATAAACATGGGTCCAAAAAGGCTTTGTTTTTAAGATACAGGGTATTAAAGAAAAATTTTTGGATTACACTTTTTCTCTGCTTATTCAAATGAGTTATAGTAAGAACACCTAAAGAAATAAATCTTTTTCTGACATATTATTGCGATTTAAAACGAAAAACTATTTTTGGGGTTTTTTGCCTCAATTTCAATACAAATTCAAAATAATTACCTGGTAAGTTTAAAATGCACTCTTTAGTGATGGATCCACTTTGAAGGTAACCCAGGAACGACACTGAAAAATATCTGTTTTCTGGACGTTTCGGGAGAAATTCTACCCCCGTCTTTAGCAAATCTAAAAATAAAAACACTACAAGCAGAATATTTCTTACGTTTTGTATCAGAAATATATAAGCAGAATGGCTAATCTCTGGCAGTATGTCAATTTAAAGCTGTTATTTTTAATTGTTAAAATAAGGTCAGAAAATATGTGTACCTAGAGTATGTTCATTTTAATTTATTGTATTGTAGGTTTTTTTTTAACTTCAGTATTTAGCAAATTTAACCATGTGTTTTAATTAACACGTGTTAAACTAACGGAGCAAGATGCTACATAATTTTCTTTAATAAACAATATTAAGGCATTTTCTTTTATTTTACGTGTTTTGTAACATGGTTCTTTTGCCAAAATTCTAGAAGCATTCCAATGAATTTTATGATTGATATCTATTGCATGTTGGCTATTGCTTGATTTTTGAAATTCCCTATTTTTTAAGTATGTCTGGTGTTCTTTAATTCTTTTGGCTAATGGCCTAGAGGTTTCACCTATGTAAAATTTAGTGTATTGACACGGGATTTTATAAATTAATTTTTTTGTATTTTCTTGTTTATTGTTAGGTTTTATTTTTGTAAGTTTGCTGCTAAGCGTATTTTGTTTCTTAAAGATCGTTCTTATATTAAAACGTTTACCTATTTATTCGTTTTATTTTATCTGATAAGCTAGGTATGTATGGTATAAAGAGGTTTTTAATTGGTTTATTTTGGATTTATTTGACCTTTGGATTTTCAAAAATGTTTCAATGAAATCACTAGGCTAATTATTTTGATATAAAACATGTTTTATAAACATTTTTTCTTCAACAAAATTTTGATCTTTGCCAATTATTTTTGAGCTCTATCATATAGACTTTTTACAACTCCCTTTTTAACCATGATTGGATGATTTAAGTAAAAATTTAAGTATCCGTTTGTATGTGTGCAGGTTTTCTGTATATTTTTGTTGATCTGTTTTATTTTCAATAGTAAATTTAATTGTAGTTTCTTTGGTATTAATATGATTTAAAAAATGATTGATGATATGAAATGTTGCTCGTTGTGTTAATAGATACAAAAAATGTCATCAATGTATCTCCACCTAACAAGTGGCTTACGATCGTAATGTTGAACATAATTTAACTCAATGTTTTCGATAAAAATATTACTTAGTAAAGGAGAAAAAAGAGACCCTTGCCAAAATGTTGTTGGTAATATTCGTTTTTATATTGAAAATAAGTGGTTTTTACAGAAAAAGTTAATAATTCTAGAATAGTATTAATGTTTAATGTTATACGTTCAACAAGATTGTTGTCATTCTCAAGTTTATTTCTTACTATCTTTAAAGTTTTATATACAGGTACAATTGTGAAAAAACTAACGTTAGCAAAACTTACCAGTTTAATATTTTTATATTTATTTGAATATTAGACAATATTAGACAAACAACAAGGAAGTTTTGTGATTTTTTTATATTTGAATCAGTGTTACCTACTAGCGGTTGTAATATATTAAAAAAAAACCTAGCTAAAGGATGTATCGGTGAGTTTACGCTACTTACTATTGGTCTTAATAGTATGTTTCGTTTGTGAATTTTTGGTACCCCATAAAAATGGGGTGTTTTACTGTGGTGTGGTGTTAATTTAAAACATTCAATATCTATAAATTGGTTTTTATGTTTTTTAAGCATAGTGTATATTTGTTTTTCTATGTGCTCTGTTGGACCTTTATTTAATTTCGAGTAAGTTTCTTTATTTATAAGTGAGGTTATTTTTTGTGGCAATTTTTTGGACCCAGAACTAAATACTGCATATTAAACTTATCAGGTAATTATTTTGATTTTGCATTGTAATTGTGGCGAACATCCCTAGATATAGTTTTTCGTTTTAAATCATGAGTCCTCCACTACGATTTCGGAAATATTTACATTACTGTGAGTGTTATCGACTAGTGGCGTACGATCATTTTTTTGTTGTTAGCATTTTTGATGATTTGATGTAGCGTACTTATGTTGGTCTGATTAATTAAAAAATATATGTCCGAGATATTTTAATTTTAAATAATGCCGAACAACGCAAAATTCTAGTAAAATTGTATAAAAGTACATTGGAATATAAAAAAAAGTAATAAAGCTTAATTTCTGTGGTTAATCATGTCAAATGATTATTATTTTTGATATTTGTAACAATTATGGTTGCCATTAATTGGCGTAAAATTAATCGGTTTATATGTGTTATACATCAAATTGTTAAATTCCCCAATACCAAAAAAAAAATTGCAGAATAATTGTGAAATTCAAGCACAAAACAACGCAAACATAATTTATTCATCAATGATATATACAATGTATTATTATATTAAATACATAACTATGCAGGTTATATTCTATACAAACCGCCTAATTAAGTTTACAATTTTTTTAAAAAGACAAAGTCACAGAGTTTGGAGCATGAACTACTACTCCACTGGATCCAAATATAAAAAAATGTACCTGTGTCAAACAGGTCGTTCAAAGGCAAAAAAATACGAGAGGAATGAAAAAGGCTTTTTTGACACAGAAAAGTTCAAAAAACTAAAGAATGAATGCTTGCATATGCCTTTAAGTTACCTTTTGTTATTTATTCAAGATAATTTGTTCTAACACTCTTTAGGTATTCATTATGAGCAGAAATAAATGTATTAACATATTTTCTTAAAAATGTTGTTTATTTTATTTTCTTTTTAGTGGCACTAAGTTCTACAGCTTGATACCCAAGTAATCACTGACTCTAAAAATGTGTTATTTTTTGGTTTAGGCAGAATATATTGTTGAGTTATATTTATACCTGTTATATAATTATGATTAACTTTAAGGTTAAGAATAGCATTATTATGTATAAAATGTAAAACTCTAGATTTATCCTATCAAATTATTATTATTTCTTTTTGAATTATTTTTAAGGATTTATAATTGTTTTAAATGTACCGTCCCAAATTGCTGTTGCATAACTAATTACGATTCCTACCTGTACAAAGTAGCATGACTAGACTTCAGTGTGTGTGCTTTGAGAAAATCACCAAGTTGATACATTTTAGAAATTACCTTTCTTAATTTTGAAATTAGCATATCAATATGAGAACCACATTTTAAGTAGATATCTATTTTAGCGCTTAAAAAAGCCCTTCCTTTTACTCTAGAATCAATCTACTACAGTTTAAACAATTGTATTCACTAGTACAGTTAACGAGTTAATATTTAGCACATCACAAACTATACTTCATTCCAGGGATTGCTAGAAAATTAGAGGACTGTATCATCTGCAGCGTTATTATTTTCCCAGGTATATTAAGACCAAAAATACTATTTACATGGATTTGGGATAACGTAGTTCCTTGAGGTATTCCATGACCTAAAATTTTTCTAATCATAATGATTTTTATTTAATAGAGTTTTAGAAGATGATCGTATAAATAATTTTTAAAGGAATCCCCTCCAACACCATAGATGCCATATGGACTTAGTTTTAAATTTATTATTTTATGTAAAACGGTGTTGAAAGCCTTTGCACGATCTAGAAAAACTAACAAGGGCTTGACGGTCTCATTTAAGATATTATGAACCTCATTATTCACTGCGTAAAAAGCATGAGGAATTCATATCCCTTTTCTAAACCCATATTGATTTTTAGATGTTATTTTATACGCATCCAAATGCTGCAAAATTCTTATTTTTTTTTCAAAAATGTTTGAAATAGAGCTAACTAAAGGAATATGTGTAAAATTTTTTATTTCAACTTTTACTGCAGACTTTTTTAATACGCTTGGAAGAACACCGGCTTTAAGTTTTAGGTTTAAAAAATATACTTAGGTTTTTAAATAAATTGTTGAAAAATGTTATTACTTCAGTTTTGATATTGATAGCATTTTTTCAGAGATTTAATGTGTTGTAAGTTATTCATGACAGATGCGCTTTTGCATTGACCGCTACCTGATAATATAAATAAACCATTTGGATCAGGAATGTAAATACCTATATAATCTTATATAATTTTTAAAATAGATTGAAAGGTATATCTATTTTAACACATTCGTCTTTATTAAGGTTCACTGGTAAATGTTTTAGTGATATTTTTATTGTTTATGTCAATAGCTAAATTATTACATATTCCGAATATCCCCGTACATCTTATTATTCTCATAAACAAAATAAAAAGAACAGGGCCATAAAAACTAGTTTGTTGTTTTTTTTTGGGTAAATTCTTTTACGGCGATGAAGGTACACAACGCATACAAGAGCAATAAAACAGTATGTCTATTTACGGGGCAATGAACGGGATAAAACGGTAATTTTTAGCTATAATATATAGGAATTTGCTAAGTAAAATTCTCTTTTTAGTACAAAAAATCATCAAAAATAGAAATTTAAGTTTATGTTTCAGGCATTTGAAATAAATGCTTTGGTGTACAACTATGGTAACTTACTCATGGAACGGAGGTTTTTATGTAATTTTCATAGACTTTTTATTTTGTGAAAATATTTTGAATTGTTATGGGATGATTGAAAATTTAGCAAAATTTCGGTAAGTATCACATGTTTTAATTTGTTCCTTTGTTGCAGTATATTTTATAGAAATATAGAGAACCTTTCAACAGCAAAAATTAATTTTGTTAACAAAGCTTAAGAGTACTTATAAAAATAATTAAAAACGAGAGTTTGCTACTGCCACGTTATAAGGAAAAATGGAAGTTTAAAAACGTTAACAAATTAAAACCCTTACAAAATGATTAAGGGTTAAATAGAACTTATTTTTGAAGAGACATGTTTTATTCAAAACATGCAAGTAATTACAAAAAGGAACGAATCAAACATTTTTTAGAACTTGATGTATGTCAAAATGTTACAAATTTTTGATAAATATTTGTAGGAATTATAAAAAAAACTGGTAAATTAATTTTCACCCAGAAGTTCCCTCATTATGAATTCCTACTTACCTCAGGTAAAATAAAGTGTATAATTATTTAATAATATGTTCAAACTATGTTATCTTTTATTCCCTTATAACATGGACGAATTCATTAAGAGGGAGATTTATTTGCTAAACCCAATTTGTACAATACTGCTATCACAAAAGGAAAGATTCATAACCAGTTAAATTTTGGTTGAAACAAATGTACCTATCAATTTTCAATGAGGCTACCTATATCTTTTATGACTGTAGTTTTTGTGCAAACCGGCTAAATTGGACGTTTTATTTTTTTTAGGTTTTTTATTGTCTTTAAAATAGTAGTAGAAAATTATTTTTTAAATATGAAACTCTACCTAATTTCTTAATTAAAGTTTGCTCAAAAACTACCTAGGAATCAATTTTCAAATTAAGTTGCAGTTTTTAACCGTTTTATTAGATACAAAGATCTGAAATTTGGAATGCTTGTTCGTGGCCACTATAAGTATCTTTTCAAAAGTTTTTATTAAGATTTATTATTTAAGTAAAATTATGAAAAAAATTCGAAAATGCTTTATATCATATGATTTTTGTGAGTCTCGGTTTCAGTCAATATAGTTTCGCAAAACAAACAGGCATCATCAGATCTTAAAATAACTAAAACAAGTAAAAAATATATAAAACTGACACGTACAACTATATAATTGGACAAACACTCTTTTTCACAATTATTTAACTAGGTCTCTTAGAGTTAATATAAACGACTTACTTTTTCTCCACGTGGTTTTTGTTGTTTTATGGGTTATGTATCGGATATAGAACTCTGAAACCAGCGCGTTTTTGTTGGAAATTTGAAAACGAAGAATTTTTTTTTGGTTGTGATCTGACCAAAATTATAGCTTAAGTTCTTGATTATAGGGAATATTGAAAACGCCATTTTAAAAAATATGCGGCTTCCGGTCATTTTACAATGCAAAAACTTTTGAATAGAAGTATTTTATCAGTTTGTTTTTTAAACTGTGAAATATTTTGTTTAGAAATATTTATAATCAACCTCAAAAGTTAATAATAAAATACTTCTATTTAAAATTTGGCTTATACGGGCATGACGTAAAATTATAAATTTACTAATATGGACGGTACCTACTAGCGATGTCAGATTTGACGTCAAGTCAGGAACACAGCGCCATAAGGTTAGAATATTTGGCAGAATCAACAATGTTTATGACACTGGTGGGTTTGAATATGTACAAGTTCTAACGTGGTGGTTACCAGTGGTACGATAGCGCTATTGGTTAGAGCAATGAACTAGTAATCCAGAGGTGCGGGTTCAATTCCCGCTCGTACTATAACTTTTGCTGTTGATTATAAATATTTCTAAAGCAAAAACTTTTCTTGTGATGCCCCCAAAATGTGTATACAAAAAGCCCCAGAGGAAGAACAGTTTCTTTGTCAAATGTTCCATACCATGCTAAATGTACATTACCATTCTTTCGTTTTTAAACAGTTTGGAGACATTTTTATTATTAAAATAAAGATAATTAAATTTCAAAATATTTTTTTTTATTATATATTTGAAATTAGAAAACTCTATCACGTTATCTTTTAATTCTCTATATAAGAATGCATTTATTTATATGATTACCATTTTCAGCTCATGGGCTGTACCTAACTCAAAAATTCTTTGTATTTTTTATAAATAAGACTTAAATTCAAATGCTAAAATGAAAAATATCTGACTACGTTCTCGCCAGCTTACTCTTTTTAGTACCCTACTCCCCAACCCACAAAATCGCTGTAAGTCGTCTCTGATACTTTTTTAATATTGTTTCCTGTAGGTTCTTGGATCCATTTTTTAATTGGTTTTTGATAACTTTTCTTACAGCAAGGACATTTTTTAAATAATATTAACATATTCCTTGGGTCTCCGATTAATTACATCCAATTCCAGCATTTGGATAAAAATTTCCACTAGGAATGGTATTAAGAAATGTTTGCCTAAGGAAATTTAGTTAGCGCTATTATTCAAGGTACTAATTATATAAACATTAAAATATATTTGTTCCCTCACTTCTTTTGCGTGCGAGTAGATTTAATTCTTCAAGGAATATTCTAACCTTATTAAGAATAATCATTTAGGTTATATAGTGGGGTTTAAGGTATAGTCAATTAGATATTCATGACTTAAAGCAACATATATGAAAATTCTACAAAAAAAGCGCTATGGTTGAAAATCAACACAGCAGTTTAATAGGAGACATGTTTTGATGGACAGTGTCAATTTTCGTATTTCAATATTTTAATTTCACTCTGGAAAAATATGCCCTATCGAAACAAATCAATTTAATAAATTATTTGGACCTTTTATTTTGGTAAACATTTTCACATAACATGCTCTGCTTTCACCAGAGATTACGATATTTGTGGAAGCAGTCTAAGGCTCCAATGACTGCAAGTGATTGTTTTCTTTTGTCACAACAGTTTTATTCAAAATTGAGTCTTGTATGTCAAATAGAAAATATAGTACTTTATAAAATGTTTTTGCGATTCTTAAACTTGCAACAATAAATATGTCATGTTATCAAGGGAATGAGCCAAAGCCGATTTCAATCTCTTAAACGCAAAGTCATATTCTGTGGTTCAGATATATTTTTTTACATCTTCCAATTTTTTTTTGTATATTGACATTATCTTTTAGTTTTCCCTTTTGTCTTCTGGACTCCAAATCTTGCAGCTATTTTATTGTTTCCTAATCTACTTATTATCTTTTGGTCCTACTCGTTTTTTCTTGTCGCCTTTTCGCTTTTTTTTTGTTGTCCTTTAGATTCGTGATCCGTTGACTTACTTATAATGATATCCTGTTGAACTTGTAGTTTGTTAAGGTATTCTGCTGTAATGAAATTGTTTTATTACAGCTATTTTATTTCTGGCCTGCGGTTTATCTTTTTCAAACATATTGACAAAGTACATTTTTTTAGAATTCTGCTTTGTTTTGAAACAAAACATTATATAATGAAATAGTTGAATATCACAAATATGACTTAATATGGAATTCGCACCTTCTAAAACTGACTTTAAATATTTCTCCTAAAGTCTTTTTGAGATTCAGCCCGATAGGGAAGTCAAAACTCTCGCATATTGTTTTCTTGAAAAGTAAATCTTTTTAGAACAATTATAAGTTGTCGCTCATTTGCCCGTTCTAAACCGCCTTGATGCTATCAATCATAATATTTTTAGTTTTAGAAATGGTGAAGCACGTCAATTTTTTTAAAATCTTTTTGTATATAATTCTTTTTTTTTCTCTAAACAGTATAACCCTAGCGGACAAAATGGCCTTTTGAAAAAAAAATGAAAAGCGATTAGTTTGTTTTAAAAAACGGTGAAACACATCAATTTCCTTTAGTTGTTGTATATAATTTTTTTTTCATTATATAGGCATTTTGGGAATTATACAGTAAGTATAAATCCGAAAATATTCCTTTCTTTTTAAATGGGTTAGCACCTTAAAGAAAAACGCTGAGATCAGTATTTTATGACTTCTGAAAAACCACCTCTCAAAACGATGTTTTCTTATATTTCACATTTTTTGCTTAAAAAAATGATAAGGCAAGTCAGATCTTTTTCTCTTTGTATATATATAAAAAAAATATTTTTCCGCTACACAGAGTAGCCCTAGGAATATGACACAGTTAATTAAAGAAAAAAAGGTGAAACACGGTAACTTTTTTTATCTCTTCGTGTGTAATTTTTTTAAACTCTACAGTTTAGCCCTAGGGGGACAAAATAGACTATTTTTTTGACTATACAGGATAGTCCTAGCACTAAAACAGCTTTTTAAAAGCGATAATATTTTTCATTATGGAAACTAATAATATTTTCATACTTTCTCTTTACATTTAAGTTGAAATGATTATTCACCTTCATATACGCGGAGGTACTATGTTTGACAAGACATATTTTTTTTAATCTTGACACTTGATTTTCAAAATAGATCTAAAATCGTTAATTTTGTATTTTTCGCAATTGATTAAAATGCCAGACATAATTAGAAAACTTCATATCCAGTTGACAATATTTTACCTTGTTCCTCTCATCTTAGTTTTTATTCGATTTATATAAATATAAACGATCACGTATAGTTAAATTAATGCGGAACTACTGTATGTAATATATTTGCAATGCTACCCCTTTAAAAATGGATTTTAAAATAGCATTTTATATTTCGTACCATTTCAGATCAGTTTTATTTAACGATTTCATCGAAACCGGCAGAAATTAGTAGCGCTTTTTGATGATCAGACTCGCTTAAATCTCCTTTCACAAAAAAGCAATTTGCAGTTTGCTAATCACACAAAGAGGCCGGCAGCTTTGACTTGTTAGTGATTGAACATAAAATATGTTGCAAGTTGCAATTACAGAAATTGTTAACTGGCAAATCTTAATCGTGACATTATTCTAAAATATCACAGACATTTAAAAATACAATATTCGTTTTTAAGGCTAATTATTTAGCATACCAATCAGCAAAACTGTAGTAACAAAGACATGTTAGTATAGTTACCGAAAAGCACTTGACACTACAAGATTGACTAAGGTACGTTTCTAAATAATAAAAAATAGTGTAAATCCACTTCGTATGAATCCATGCAAAATGTTTATAGTGATTAAAATAAATATGATAAGATTAGGGAAAGTGAACCTCAACTGTATTAGTTGAAGCAGTTGGGGAATATACTCAAGATGATATCCTATATGCTGTACTGTGCTAATGCATATAAAGCTGTTACAGCTGAAAAATTACAGTTGTTAGTCTTTAATTATTCATATTGGTAGTAAGGGAGCTGCACAAAGGCAAAAAAAATCGTTAAATTTCTTTTACCTGGAACTTCCCTTGTTAGTAGTTTTTACATTGATACATGGCTGTTATTTTGTTACCTCATGTTGAATTCGAACCAGTTTATCCCATTTCCACATTAAATTTTTTAGCAAAATTTAAAGTCATTTGAATAAGATTTTTTACGTTGCTTTTTAAAAATTTTGCCGCCACTTTGTTTCCTTATCTTAAATTCGTGCCACAACTTTACCAGTTTCTCTATATGATACTTAATTCTTGCACAAAAATTCAAATTAATTTAATAAGTAATATTTTCATGCTGATTTATTTAGACATTTCATTGAGCCGCTATTTTGTTTGGTATCTCGGAATCATATAAAAATTTTACCACTTCACTCCTATAAAAAAATTGCTTTATGTGCAAAATTTGAGGTAAATTGGTTAATTAGTTTTTTTAGTAATAATTTTTTTGACATTGTTCCGCCATATTAAATTTTTACCAAATTATCTCCATATGATCCTTAATGTTTTATCAAAATTTGAAGTGAATCAGGTAAGTAGTTTTTAAGCCATGTCGCGAACCGACAAACAGTAAATATATGTAAAACCTGAGAGGGCGAGTTTTTCATGATTACAAACATTTTATCTGGCCGCCATTTTGTTCGTTTATCTTGAATTAGTACCACAATTTTACTAGTTGATTTCTATACCACAAGTAGTGGTGGCACACAATTTGCAATCAATCCATTAAGCAGTTTTTTCAGGCTGAATTCTTAAATAGTTTATTAAGCCGCCATTTTGCTCCGCCATGTTGGATTCGTACCAAAATCTTACCCGTTGATTCCAACATAATACTTGATGTTTGTGCAAAATTGGATAAACAGTATTTTAACAATAATTTTTTTAACATGTAACTAGGTCGTCATTTTCGCCATATTGAATTTTTACCAAGTCAATCGGGTAAGTAGTTTTTTAGCTATGCCGCGAACAGTTAGACAAACAGATCAACGGAATTGAGGAAACATATTTTTCGGCATCTAGGGACCCTGAAGCGTGAAGATCTGAAAAAATCTTGTAGGGTGCTTTTTTCACTATCTCAATACTTCCTTTTACAAGGAAAGTAACAAGACCAGTACATAATCTTGTTTTTCAGCTGTAAAGTGGTAAAAAATCTTTTCTGGGTGTATTTTGATACTGCGGTTTTAACCATTAAGTTCATTATAATCTGCTAAAATCTAGTATTCTGGAGGAACCGGGTCATTTATATCAATGCCACCGTAATCTACCCCACGCCAAGGTGCTGACATAAAGGTAGAAGTTGGTTTGACGATTTCGGAAGTTGACAAGGTGGATCTGATCACAAATATATTTTAATGTAGATATCATTAGATTTAACCTGTGAATCCTGACGTCAATGTAGTTAACAGTTGCTGTCTCTCCCTCAGTTGATTTTTAGAATTTAATTCTGAGATTAAAAGATTTGAAGTATTATTGACCCTTAATGGACTCTGACCTATCTATCTCTATTTGACATGTTGATGAAAAATCCTCCAGCGATTGAGATTCACGCGCTAGTTTTGGCTTGCCAGATTCTATACTATCACTTTCTTCTGCTTATGGTCGTTTTCTGCTTCCAAATGGATCCAGAGTTCGGCTTTTGCTAAATTGGGTAGGTGGACAATCCATAATATTGTTAGATTGGCATTATGCATAGGCTTGAAATTGACAATTATATTGGTTTGTCAAAACATCGCCCATACATTTCCTCAGTTTTATTTGTTTTTTGTCTTAAAAATGTTTAACTTTTTGCTTATTTAAAAACTACAGACAATCCTATATTCCGTTTCAAAATGTGCACAAGGTTTGTTATATTTTTTTTAAAAGAAAATACTTTTCCAAGCTCAAACACTATATTTCGTATATTGGGCAGTCGATTCTCTCGCTTAACTAATGCGAATTTTGTTAATTACCTATAACACTGCAGATATCATGCAGTTTTGTATAGATTCGAAAATATAAATTTTACAATACAATATGTCTACTGAAAAAAAGTGAGTTTGCAATACAACACAAATAATCTAAATTTAAATGTATTTTCAGAAGTCATATTATTACTACTATTGACGGAGTTTTTTTTTTAAATGCGGTCATGTGGTTTACATACCTAATATTTTCGGTAAAATGTACAAATTTTTAACTAGAAATGCACAAATATTTTTAAGCCAACACGTTTATAGCATAACTGTTTGTTTGCAATAAAATTAAAACGCAAACACCGCTCATAAATTTGGATATATGTAAGCACCTCAGTGTCCGCGGCTATAACTTTGGAAGGTATATATTTTCGAGGAATAAATAGCTATCCTACCGCAGCCAATGTCAGTAAACTATTTTAAACGGCTTAAAACCGTTATTTGTATGTAATATTAATCGTTAAAGTTTCACTCGAGGGCATGAAGTTTTAATGCGAATGGGGCAAAAACTGCGATTTAATACTGCTTTCGTGAAAAAAAGCAATAAAAGCTTTAAATTGCTTTCGAAAGTTTTAAATAGTTTCATTGACATAATAAGGTCCTTAAGACGATTTAAGCGGAAACCAGTACATTTTAAATTTTATCGTAATTGTCTATAATTGCGCCCTTTAGTGGTAGTTCAACAACTAAGTTGATAGCTTTTTGATGTATACTATTTTACAATAATTGTAATTCTCAGATATATTTATGATCTTGATGTTTATGCTTCAATGTTACAAAAATTTATTCAAAAATAAATTGATATAATATACTACTATTACGAATAATTAACATCTATTCTTTTGCTTTATTTTACTTAAAACAACATATTTTTGTTACAACATGTAATTGTTTTTAATTCTCGCTTCCCTCTTAAAAGGAAGTATTGAAATCGTAAGAAGTATCCTTCAATATTCGTTATATTACATCCACATTTTAAATGCATTGCCGGTTCTTCTAATTTGTGATGTAGATTTTTTTGTCTAAGTTTTTTATAAATTACCATTTCGCATTTCGCAAAGT
Organism: Kuschelorhynchus macadamiae; assembly: GCA_030620095.1. Classification (NCBI taxonomy): domain Eukaryota; kingdom Metazoa; phylum Arthropoda; class Insecta; order Coleoptera; family Curculionidae; genus Kuschelorhynchus; species Kuschelorhynchus macadamiae. Next base: position 106,358 of record JAUTXW010002320.1, read on the forward strand.
GTGCATTTTAGGATTATTGATGCAATTATAAATATCGATATATAATGTTGAAAAATGTTACATTGTCCTACAATTGGATACATAAATAAATAATAAACGATATGAAAGAATAAATAAAACAATTCAAAAGTAAAAACAATGTTTAGCATGATCTAAAGCTCCATATCGATGTACCCTAATCAAAGCAGAGTCTGGTGTTAACTAAAGCATCACATCTTAGGTAGTTTCGTCAATCTTGGCACGAAAACAAAAAAGTAGCAGTTTTTTTAGCAGTTTTTGAAATGACGATATATTTGACAGCATTATCAAGAAATCCTACATAATGCGTGTCATTATTTTTAATATCAATTGGGACACAATACTTTAATTTAACCTCATTACCACAACCAGTTTAAAAGGATGTTCCATCAAATACGTAACAATAATTTCCTTATAAACTAGACAATATAACCTGTTTTGCAGATCTATGTCACGAAGTAATACGGCATAATGGGAAACTGCTTATGTAACTGTAAGCAAGCAACTTTCTTGTACTAATACATTTTTTTAAAGTCTCGTACGAATAATGATTAAAATAGTTCTCATACCCTCATACATCAAAAGAGTGATCATCGTCCCCTGATGAAGTATTCCTAAAAGTGGCTAATTCGATATTTTGTAGCAATCCTTATTAAAAAATTAATAGAATCAATGTCATTTTATAATGTCGTAGTAGGAGAAAAATATAAATATTAGAAACAGGAAAAACAATAATTTTTCTTATGCCTTTAAAATTGTTCCCGAAGACTTTATATCCAAAATACGTATTACAGTAACTTGTTTTTAAAATGTTCCTTGAACTGGCACTATAAATTGCCTTTTATGTGATATCGCATATTCCTATTTAAACTGGTAATTAGTCTTTTTATTTAAATATAGTGTTGTCATAACTCAATTCTTTCTTTTTAAGTAGCTCTCTGAAATATAAAACTCAATAAATTTTTTAAATATCTAAAATTCATAGTTAGGGTATTTTAGACCAAACCACTATAACAACACATGTAAGCATCCGATTACCGTAGGATTTAACTAAATGGTTAATTATAGATTGGAATACTTAAGAAAGAAGCTAAATATCCGAATTTTAAGAAACAACAATTACTTCTCGTTCCTGATCTTATGACAAATCTGAACTTAATACATGTTCTAAAAATACTTTTTTCCACTTAGCAAAAGGTTTAATTGCTGAAAGAGTGATACTGACTAATACTAGTATAGGGCAAGAAACTTTTTTCCGAAGGATCTAGAACACAATGGTTTATGTATTTTCGGGATTCGAAATTCAGAAGGAATATGCAAGTCCCCAGCATACATCACTTTACAGTTTAATAATGTTGTACAATGGTACAAACCCACTGTGCAAAAAAAAGTAATATGGCCTAGATTTTGCACATTATTTATATTCAATGATTCTAGAGTTTTCAATATATGATAAGTTTACAAAGTCAATCAAGCGCCATGAGAGAAAAAATATACTTACATATGACAGGAGAAATGAAACGATTTGTTTATATCTACCTACACCATTATAAAATGATAAACATTTAGAGAGCAAATATGTACTGAAAAAATAAAATAAAAAAATGCAAAAGTTCCGTTAAACATGCATTATGTGTAACTTATCGCGTGATATATCACACTATCTTGTTATGGAACAAAAGTGCATAAATTTTCAATGCATGTCGTAAACTTTTTGAATTTTCATTTTTATATGTGTATTAAATATAAAAAGAACAAATTTAGTAGAAGTGACTAAAAATTGACCTGATATATTATCGAAGTTACCGAAAAAGTTATTTTTATAAAAAACAAAATTAATTGATTTATTTTTGCTTTCTCATTTGCTGTATTGGTATATTTTTAGTTATTTTCTTGATACATATCAATTTGCGAAATAATAATTGATGATCATATTTCTCTGAATTATGACAAATTTTTGCATTTTCGAGCATTTGTTTTTATTTTTGTATTGCTGGTTAAGATAAAAAGCGAAAAATCGCTTGTTTTAACCGCATTTTTTGGTAAACTGCATACAGTTAAGTTCTTGGTGTAATTTGAAAAAGTCCTTTCTTGACAAGAACTACACATAACATCAAAATTCTAAGTATTTCGGCTAAAGGCCAAATTAAAAAATAAAAAAAGAAATTAAAATGTTTTAAATAATTTGCTACATTGCGCTTTTCTTGACACCAGTAGCAAGGATGATCCAATTAGACGATGTGATATCAATGGTATTTTTTTAATTAGAATTCTGTTTTTTTATTACATAGTTAAAACTCGCACAAAGTAAATATTTTTCTTGCAGCTTCCTAATACCTACATTAAATTGTTTTCAAGATATTGACAATTCAATTTTAACAGCTTAAGATTTATATCCTAAAAGCGAGGTGATTATGTAGATTGTAGTTCATGTAAGAAAGAAGAAATAAGAATATGGTAACTTAATAGTATACTGGATGAAGCTATAAAACTGCTAATTACTTACTGAATCCCAATGACGCTACTACATCCGACTACTCAAAAGACGAAAGATATTTCTGCAAAATATTTCAATTTTTATTACATAATTAAAATCTATGCAAAACTCTACTCCATTATACCTATAATTTTTCATGTGCGTAATAACTGAAACCTCGCTTTAGGATAAAACAGATTGCACATTCATGATGTTGCTTAGGCTACAGTCATATAGATCGATCGATCGTATACAAGCGTCTTCAATCGGGTCCAACCGACTAAAAATAAAGCAAATTTTGTGAACATATAGTTTATCTAGTATACCATCAAGTTACCATATTCTTATTTCTTCCTTCATTACATGAACTACAATCTACACAATCACCTCGCTTTTAGGAATCCACATGTTTGAAAGCCTCTTAAAAAATATTTGCAACATATATATTTCATTTTAAAAGTATGGCCTGTCACAAAACATTTAATTCCAGCCCAAAGTAAATTGGAATTAGTTCACACGATAGTACAGTGAAAATATTATAATATTTTGCTTTAGAGTCATTTTATCTACCACGCATTTTGTGCAAACACATTTTTTTTTACTAACACCTCTAAATTACTCCTTTTTAATCCTATAATTTTTATATGGTATTTTTTTTAAAGTAAGCCATTGGATAAATTTATTTTTTCTTCAAGAACCATTGGGTAGTTTTTTAAGCTTTCTAGGATGGTAACTGGAGTTGTCCATAACGATAACCGACTAAGAAAGAATAAGATCTAGCATCTGCTTAAAACATTCCTGAAAAACATCTACGTTTATATTTTCGTGATAATCACCAGGAAGTTTTATTAAACCACCTTCCACAAAGCTCTTTTTACCACCAATATACGTGATTATTAACTGCCTTCCTTTACTAGAAAGCGCTTTAATTCCAGCGACCATTCTTCTAAGAGAGTTATACTGCATATTTTATCATTTTAAACACCGGCTGTGTATTCCTGGTTTATCCATGTTTCGTTTAAGTAATATATTTATATCAGTGAAACCCCGTAGAAATTCGACGGCAAATATTATTTTAAAATTACACCTCAAAACAATAAAATAAAAAGCGGCACCCCATGAAAACTTGAGTGTGTTTATTTATTTAAAGTCCTTCTTTGCGAGCTTTGTTAATATTTTTACTAGCATTTACATTAGAATAGTTAGTAACATTTAATTAGAGTATATCTTAATTGTTTAATCTCAATTATTTACATGTGTCTATCAAAATAGTTAGACATATAATACACACAAAATAATCCTATAATGCCTAATCCACCGCAATGACATTATAATTCGAAAACATTAACAAAATGGAAACAAATATTATTCCTTTTTCTTTGAACTATTTGGGTTATTTTTTCTTTGCTTCTCTATATCGCCGTCAAAACTAGATAATTGTATAAATACTATAATGCCTAACTCATTATATCGTGCAATAAACATTTTCTTGTTTATTAGGTTTTAAAAAACAAACTGCTCGCCAAAAAGATCCGGACACTTAACTTTTAGCGTCATATTCAATGGGCTTTATTTTCGTAACAAGAAAGGATATTAAGTTGCGGTTTTTAGACGTTTTTGTAAATGTTGTTTGTTTTAATCAGTTTAAACGTAAAGCTTACTTGAGGTAAGAACTCTTTTATGAAATAGGACTGTACAAAATTTTCAAAATTTTAGCTGCTCCCAAAATGTATAAAAAAAATATACTAATAGAATCCTTAGTAAAATTGTAAAGAATAATTTGACATTTTCGAAATTTAGATGATGTAGCAAAATATCTCATTTTTTAGAAAATTATAGTTTTTTTTACGTATTAATCTGTAAATTTTTAACAATGACACACATTTTACAAAATAGCGGTTCATTGATCCTTAATTTCTTTTCAGACCGCAGGGTGCCCAGACATTTTTAGTTTAGTTAGGGCCATAGGAAAACTAAAATTTATTCCAGCAAATTTCAGCTTCCACCAATTTAAATTTTTATATTTTTGTTTCATATTTTAGTAATAAAATATTTTCCTTAAAGTGGTTTTTTATTTTTTCTCTTGCTATAGAAATAAAAAAATTGAAGCCTTTTCATTGGAGCCAAAGTTAAATATTAAAAACTTTCTGAAATGAGCTTTTATTTTTTTTCTCTAGCTAAAATAAATAAAAAAAAGTTATTCTAATGGAGTCAAATTCATAATTTTTTGAATTCTCCCACCTTGCCTTAAAACTCGCAAAATTACTTTTAAAAGTTTTTTTTATATGAATTACCCTGTAATAATGATTTTTAACATAGAGATGATCCCAAAAAACTAACACCACTTCAAACCATTTTTTAAAAGGTGTGTCTATATATATAAAATAAATAGGAGTTTTTTGTATATTTATGGCCCTTTAACCGATTTACTATGTGGTCATACCTATATAATTTTTGGGATAATTTATACAAGGTACAAATAAATTAAATTTAATTTTTTCTTTTTTGGAATTTCACTTTTTAGAGGAGTGTATAAATTTGTTAATAGATTATGTGATTTATGACATATAATTAGGTCATATTTGGATAAACTGTGTTTTAATTTTCCTGACAAACCATCTGTATATGGCGTTAATATGTATTTAGTGTTTTTTGTGATGCTGTGTTTGTTATTCTGTTTCTGGCTATTATAGAATTTATATGTTCGTTGTTTAAAAATTCGTTTAATTTGTTTTATAGGAAAATGTTTTTTTTCTAGGATGTCTTGACCTCTTTTTAGAATATCTGGTCTACATTCTGGGGAAGTGATAGCTCGATAGCCCAATTATAACACTGTTTTTTTGGCTGTTTGGGTGGTGGGAATTAAAATGTAGGTATCGACCTGACCAAGTTTCCTTTGTGTATTATTTTGTTTTAATGTTATTTTTGTCCCTTATCAATGTTAAATCAAGAAAATTAATTTCATTATTTTGTTCTAATTCAAAAGTAAATTGTAGTTTTGGATGAAAGATGTTAAATTTATTAATGATATCTCGAATTTCTTTGATGGAACTGTAGTTAGACAATCATCTACCAAAAGTTTGAAAAAGAACGATTTGAAAATCTAAGTTTTTTATGACATGTTCTTCCGAGTGTTTCACTACTAACTGTGCAATGGTTGACGATATTGGAGATCCCATGGCGCAGCCGTCAAGTTGCTGATAAAAATTATTTTTGTATTGAAAATAGTTATTATTTAATGTTAAGTTTATTGCTTCTATAAATTCGTTGCAAAAAAGAGTAGTATGTTCTTTAATTAAATTCCACTTATGTTTGTTAATTTCTGTTACTAAATCATTTGGAATGTTTGTGCATAATGAAATTACATCCAGTGAAAGTAGTATATAATTATCTGGAATATTTTTTGTGTCAATAAACTTTTTGAAAGAAAAAGAATCTTTTATATAATAATCGTTTTCACCTGTAACATTTGATAAACTTATTGACAGATATCTAGATAAGTGATAAAATGGAGACTGAAAACAAGAAACTATTGGTCGAAGAGGTATTCCCGGTTTATGCAATTTTGGTAGTCCGTATAATTTTGGAGCTGTTGTATTGTGAATCATTAATTTTTTACAGAGTTGTTATTTTTTAATTGAAATGTGTTTGTGGAATCAGTTCCTAATTTTTTTATGTTTTTGAGTCATTTAAAAGGTCACTTATTTTTTTTATCATAGTCTGTCGAATTCATGACCACAGTTTTATTACTTTTATCTGATTGTAAGATTGTTATTTGTGGGTTAGCTTTAATAAAATGTTTGACTTATGACCTTAATTTTTTTTGGAATATTTTTTTGCATTTTATTAGCTTTTATTTTATTTTGGCTAACTGGTTTGATTTTGAAATAAGGTTTACAACATCGGCTCAAATACTGTCTTTTATTTGATCAGGTTTATCATAAATAGCTTGTTCTATTGACGCAATATATTCAGAATAAGGTAAGTGTTGTTCTTTTATTATACAAAGTGAAAATATTTTTCCACGCCAAAACTCCGGCAATGTCACTTGGAACCAATGAGATGTATTTATTTTTATTGTATTATTACCATTGGAAATTAAATTAGAGAACTTAGAGATATTTTTATTTTTTACATATTCGAATATTTTTTCATATTTATTGTTTTCTAATCTTAGAAAGTGGTTTAGAATATTTTGGGGTATATAAGTATTCGCTTGATTAATTTTTTCTTTTACAAATATGTCTAATGAATTTATGTTTCTAATTGTTTCGGTTAAAATTAAGTTTAAAATGTTTAATTTTGTGTCATTTAAAATGTCATGAAATTTATTTCCAAGCTGCATACCTGAGAAACTAATATGTGGAACACAGAAGTCTAAAAATTTTGGTATAACATTTGCATGTTTACATTGGTTTATCTAATTTAAATAACACCTGTAAATAAACAATTATACATGTTTTCAGCCATCCACTGTAAGAATACATAGGTTTTTAATAAAATAAAAAAATCAAGATAATGGTTTTTGTAATTACGGAATTTAATATAATGTAAATAATATTGTCGTTTCCAAGGTAGGGTACATATAAAATTTATTTTAATACTTTAAGGTATTGTTGTTTTATTAAATGTTGCGACTACAAAAATATTCGAATTAATTAATTGTTCAATAGTTAGGTATATATATATATATATATATATATATATATATATATATATATATATGTTAAATAAATAAACTATAATATACATAATATGTTTTTTAATGAAAAGCAGGCCCAACGCCTATGGAATGCAACGAATGCAGGTTAAAATACATGATTTACAACTCCTTTTCCTTTTGATACGTACTATAGTTCCTGAAATCTCGGCTGTTAAGTAGTCAGCTAGATTTTAAATTTACAATGATAAAACGATAATCAATATTCATTTTATAGGTATTGGTTTTTCAGACCTTTTTAAGACAACCTGTAGAATTACATTCTGAAACAGTGTTTTCTTTATGATTAAAATTTTAGAGTACGGATGACTTTAATTTAGGATTGATACAATATTTTGATTGGCCATTTTTTGGAGAACTGTCAATGATCCACATTTTGCTAAATATAAAAAACAAAGCTGATAGTACTCCGGGTTAAGTCAGATCTGACAGTCAAATGTTTGGATCACCAAACTTTGCATCTGAGTCGAACATAGAACGTTGCAAATCATGATTTTTTAATTTTTTTAATACTTTATACTTTTTTTAACCTTTTATCTTAACTAAATAATTTTTAAGATATGCTCAATTAATTAGTCAGCTGTAATCATAAATAATAAGCAATATTAATTCAATAATGGTTAAATTAAACGTGGATTTGCATTTATGTTTATTATTTCATTTATTTCATAATACTATCCACGATTTAATTTTTTGGTATTCAAGGTGGCTAACATGATTTAAACTCGGATTCAAAGATGGATTAATTAAGTAATATTATTCTCTAACACTACTTTAGAAACAACATATTCCAAACAACTAAAACACTGTCTCTGAATATAATTCTACAGGTTAAAAAGGTCTGAAGAAAATACTATCACAAATTTCTGAAGCTAAAATATCAGGATTAAATTCAAGTTACTTTAGTACTAAAGCTGATATTAACAGAAATACATTCAAAAGATCCAAGTCCAAAAAGATTGGACAAAACTTAAGGACACCAAAAGATGTAATTCCTTTGCAATTATGAGTTTATAAAATTCCTTGTTCCTGTGGTCAAGTGTATATAGGTGAAACTGTGCAATCCGGCGAGCTTTAAGGAACATGAAAGATGTATAAATAAGAAACAAATTGTTCAATCCGCTGTCGCTGAACACCAGCACGCGAAAGGATACGTTAATAATGTAAAAGATGTCAAGCTTTTTCCGACAGTCTCGGGGTATTATAAACGAAAAATTAGACAATCTATTGAAATTATCAAGCACCCACATGCTACATCATGCGTAGAAACCAACCTTTACAGTTAGTCACGCGCCGATGAACACAGGTCGGGTATAAATACTTGAAGTGTGGTCGTCGGAGCTCATTAAGTGTTTTGATCTTGTGCAGTGAAAAATCCTTGCAGACGCATTTGTGCAATCGAAGGCGAAACGTCGGAAAGTAATTTCAATTTGACACGGTCTAAACCCAAGAATCATGATTTTTTAATTGACTCCAGCCGTAAAAACTTTCGTACTATATGGGGAGGATATCAAAAAAGATGCCAAAACCTCTGGATATCTCCGTACCATCCAGAAGATGATGCTCTACCACTTGGCGTTCCTACTAAGATGTCCTGATGAAGAAATAGTTCGCAAGCCTCGTCAGGTCAGTCATCATGTTTCAACAAGGGCAGCCAGGGACATTTACAGTCGCGCTAGCATGGCTCGTAAGGGAGAGGATCAAGGCTACTAGTCGTGATTTAGACACACACACTCGTAAACTTCTACAGGTGCACCTAAAAATAGCTTCGACGCTTGAAATCAATTTATTTACAGCATTGGACAATATCACATTCCAGCAAGCAGAAAGGATTCGTTAGCAACTGACAGCAAAACAACAGAAGAAGTTCGAAACTCCCTGCAGCAAACACCACTACAGAATACGGTAATCAATTTATCATCTATTTCAATAACAAAAGCAGAGGAATTGTTTCTCTCTAAAGGATAATTCCGCAGTTGCTTCAAAAACCATTCTAGTAGATGACGTAATAGCAAGTGTAGAGGAGAGCATCCAAAAACATCCATAAGAACAGGCAATACAGTCGATTTAATTTCTATAATTTCTGACATATTATAACATAAAAACCTTAATCCAACCTTAATTGAATTGATAAGAGTATGCTTAAAGTCCACATATTTCAATTTTGAAGGGACCTTTTATGAGCAAACGTCGGGTGCCGCTATGGGATCTTTGCTATCTCCTGTGGCTGCGAACATCTTTATGAAGGCTCTCGAGGAAATTGCTTTAAGCTCTGCTCCTTTACAACCTAAATGGTTTAGATATATACATGATTCTTTTGTAATATTGCCTCATGGAGACAAAAATGTAACTATATTTTTAGAATATCTAAACCAACAGCATCTTAAAACAAAATTCACTATAGAAATTGAGTCAGGTGGTGCCATTTGCTTCCTTGATATATTAGTATAAAAAGAAGAGAACAGAACCATTGGTCATACTATTTACAGGAAGCTGATATATACGAATACATATTTAAATTTTAGTTCTCATCCATCATCCATCTCAAAAACAATCCATCATCAATTCATTAGTTTTTAGGAGTTTGTCAATATGTGACACAAATTCAATTCCGGACGAAACAGAAAAACTGACTGAAGCTTTAAAATCAAACAGATATTGTACTGAAGATATTAGGCTTTTGATTAGGTATTATAATAATCCCAGGCCTAAACCAGTGTCGGATACTCAACCATTAAGTACTGCAGTTTTACCTTTTACTCAGGTTACTACAGATAGAATTGTAAGAATTCTGCGAAGATCCAACATTCGCACAATCTTTAATATACACAAAAAGATTGGACATGCTCAAAGACACCAAAAGATGTAATTCCTTTGCAATCAGAAGGAGTTTATAAAATCTCTTGTTCCTGAGATTAAGTGTAAGCAAGTGAAGCTCGACGGTTTGTGTCTACGAGACTTAAGGAACATGAAAGATGTATAAATAAAAAACCATTTGTTCAATCCGCTGTCGCTAAACACGAGCACGCGACAGGATATATGATCAATGTAAAAGATACCAAGATTATTGCATCAGTCGGGTTATTATAAACAAAAAAATTAGAGTATCTATTGAAATTGTCATGCATCCTGATCATTTCAATAAAGACGCGCGCTACGTGTTACATCATGCATGGAAACCAATCATCAAAGTTAGTCATGCGCCGATGGACACAGGACGGGTATAAATACCTAAACTCTGCTCATCGGAGCTCATTCTGTGTTTTGATCTTGGCTGTAAAGATCTCTGAAGATACTTCGTGCAATCGCAGGCAAAACGTCTGAAAGTAATTCCAATTTGACACAGTCTAAACCCAAGAACAATGATTTCTTAATTGACTCCAACCATGAAAGCTTTCGTGCTGTTATAAATAGAGCAAGTCAAAATAAATGTATGAATTTGAAATATCTTGCATTAGTTTGGTAGTTTTCAAAGTATGATGAAATGATGAGAGTGGCAAGTAGCGAAAATGGTTCAAAATTAGATTATAACATTTTATCAAGAAATTAAATTAATTATAAGTTTGTGAAATAATGGTTTAGGTATTCGGAACAGAATCAAATAAAACACTTTCTTCCTTTTTCCCAATTTTTGTATGACGGCTGCCTGTTTAGTCTTCATACTAATACTGTCCATATTCCAAATTTTAGATGGTTATTAATTTTGTTATAGAGAATTCCCCTGATGAGTGCGCAATTAAAGCCGCTGGTAAGTTCACCAGCCAAATAACTTTGATTAACCTCATTACCAATTTTCTTTGGCATCCTAAACCCTTCCAGAAGAAATAATTAAGGGACTGTGCCGAGCCATACAATTTTAAAACTTAACTGATGTAATATTAAAATTTCGAAGTTTAAAATTGCTTTGTTTTAAGCTTAATTCCGCTAAAACGCTCAGCTCATCGTCGATTAATAGTTTATTTCACCAGACAATAGAACTGCCTAGAAATTATAAAACGAAATAACTAAAGTTATTTTTTATTTTACTTTTTCGCGAAACTAAAATAGGTGTCAATCAAGTGTAAATAATAGTTTGTTTGCGAAAGAAATTAAAAAAAGTTTATTGACGATTTTAGATACCGGATTCAAAATAGTTAAGTATTTCGAAGTCAATTTGAAAAACAGCTTGCGTAATAACAATAATATCATTACAAATATATACTGTTTAAATTTTTTTTACTTATGTTTATTTTATTGTTGAAGCAATAGCATCGGCTATCTTCCTGTTCTCAATCATTTTTCTAATAAATTCCTGATATTTTTTATGATTTTATGATTTGAAAATGAAAATTTTCTGAGACTCGCTCTTTATTAACTCTTCGAGACCCGATTTAGAAAAAATATTTGTTATCAAATTTTACTTAAAAGTAATAGCGTTTTGATTCTAGGACTTGCAGAAGTTGGTAAGATGAAAAGCAATTGTCAAAAAACAATTTGTGTCTTTTTTTGTACTCGTTCCTAAAGATGGAATATAATTGCTGCTCCAAGTACAAATGTTTTAGAGACAAATCTGGTGGAAGTGGAAGTAACTTGGTAAATTCGGAAATCATACGCAATTTCAGATTTGCTATATAAAACAAATAGTTGTACCCCACAAGCGGTTGGCTTGCCTTTTATATACAGCTAGATTAATAGTTGCCCCCTAAGCGGTATAATTTGTTCGTCTATAGTTTTCTTCCAAATCTAATTCAAGGCAGCGATTCCTAATAGCAGCATATAAAGGACGAACCTTATATAACTTGTCATTGCAGTTTTCTAGAATTTCTAGGTTATATACACAATGTAAATTTGTTCTAGGTTAGAAAAATCTATCTTTACTCATGGCATCTCGAACGAGAGTTATATATAAAGACCTATCCGAGAATAATCGGAAATTTCAAACATCCTGTTGCATATGTAGTCTAAATAGGCTTTTTGTTTCTGCTGAATTTATTTCTTTGAAGTAAACATTTTTCTGCTGCTGCAGGCGGATGCTGCTATTCTACTAGATTTTTTATATAATGCTGATATTGAGATTGGCGATACTGAAGTAGGAGAAGAGGCAAACGTATTCCAGGATCATAGTAAAAATGATTATGGCTTGGGTGCTGACAAAATGGCTCCAAACACTTCCGAAAACACAGAGTCGCATTGGGACGATGAAGAAGACATACCGCTATCATTATTTGCAGGACTATCTAATGACTCAAAATATACCAATATCACTTCTGCAAAACAGTAAAATAGTGCAGAGATGGTTTAGATCGTCCATATATACCATGGAATCGAGTCTGAAGTTCTCAATCTCATGCAATATTTTTATAACTATATATCTGATTCCGAAATCGAAAAAATTGACGACTTTACAAATATGTATGCGTATCAGAAGAATGTTTACGTCAAAGAAACAAATTCAGATGAAACAAAAAGTCTATTTAGACTACATATTGCAAAAGGATGTTTGAAATTTCCGATTATTCTCGGATAGGTCTTTATATATATTTCTCGTTCGAGATGCCAAGAGTAGAGATAGATTTTTCTAACTTAGAACAAATTTACATTGTGTATATTATCTACAAATTCTAGAAAACTGCAATGACAAGTTATATAAGGTTCGTCCTTCATATGATGCTATTAGGAATCGCTGCCTTAAATTAGATTTGGAAGAAAACCTGCGGGTGTATAGACGAACAAATTGTACCGCTTAGGGGTCAACTATCCATCAAGCTGTATATAAAAAGCAAGCCAATCCCTTGGCATAAAATTGCGTATGATTTCCTAATTTAGCAAGGTACTTCCACTTAGTTTGGATCCAGATTTGCTCAAAACATTTGGACTTGGAGCAGCAGTTATATTCCATCTTTCGAAACGAGTAGAAAAAGAAGGACACACATTTTTTTTTGACAATTTCTTTTCGTCTTACCAACTTCTGTAAGTCCTAAAATAAAAACGTATGAATAAATGGATTTATAGGGTTACTTTTAAGCAAAATTTGATAACAAATATTTATTTTAATTAAAAAAAAAATCGGGTCTCAAAGAGTTATTAAAGGGTGAGTGTCAGAAAATTTTTATTTTCAAATCATAATATCACAGAAAATCTCAGGAATTTATTAGAAAAATGATTCAGAAAAGAAAGATAGCTGATGCTATTGCTTGCACAATAAAATAAACATAAGTAATAAAATGGTTATGTCATTTAAAATATTAATAAATAGGACTTGAAAAATCCAAAAATCACAATCTTTTAAAAAAATTTTAACCGGTTTATATTTGTAATGATATTATTGTTTCTAAGCAGGCTGTTTTTCAAATTGACTTCGAAATACTTAACTATTTTGAATCTGGTCTCTTATATCGTTAGTAAACTTTTTTAATTTCTTTCGCAAAGAAACTATTATTTACCGTTCATTGACACCGATTTTAGCTTAGCGAAAAATTAAAATTAAAAAATAACTTTAGTTATTTAGGTTTATAATTCCTAGGTGGTTCTATTGTCTGACGAAATAAACTATTAATCGACGATGAGCTTAGCGTTTTAGTGGAATTAAGCTTAAAACAAGGCAATTTTAAATTTCGAAATTTTAATATTACATCAGTGAAGTTTTAAAATTGTACGGCTTGACATTAATTATTTCTTCTGGAAAGGTTCAGGATGCCATAGAAAATTGGTAATGAGGTTAATCGAAGTTATTTGGCTGGTGAACTTACCGGTGGCTTTAATTGCGCAGTCGTCAGGGGAATTCTCTATAAGAAAATTAATTACCATCTAAAATTTGGAATATGGACAGTATTAGTTATGAAGACTAAACAGGCAGCTGTCATACAAAAAATGGTAAAAAGGAAGAAGGTGTTTTATTTGATTCTGTTCTGACCTATTCGAAAAACACCAAACCTCTGAGGTTTGCATATATATATATATATATATATATATATATATATATATATATATATATATATATATATATATATATATATATATATATATATATATATATATATATATATATATATATATATATATATATATATATATATATATATATATATATATATATATATATATATATAACAAGAAAAGAGTGAAACAGCAATAAGAGGATAATTTTCAGATTGTTTGTAGCAAGACCAATTACGTTATTTTCTTTCTTCGCGTCACTGGGTCGACTAATATAAGTAATTCATTTTATACATCAGTATTATAAAGTATGCACCCCTTTATTGAGTCATGTTATATGGTTTTAAATCCAAGTCTTAATACAATTTATTCTTAATGGTATTAAGAAAGAGATCTTAATATGATAATGATTAGAAAACTATTAAATATGACCAAAAATATTCAGTGAAGTTTTAAAATTGTACGGCTTGACATTAATTATTTCTTCTGGAAAGGTTCAGGATGCCATAGAAAATTGGTAATGAGGTTAATCGAAGTTATTTGGCTGGTGAACTTACCGGTGGCTTTAATTGCGCAGTCGTCAGGGGAATTCTCTATAACAAAATTAATTACCATCTAAAATTTGGAATATGGACAGTATTAGTTATGAAGACTAAACAGGCAGCTGTCATACAAAAAATGGTAAAAAGGAAGAAGGTGTTTTATTTGATTCTGTTCTGACCTATTCGAAAAACACCAAACCTCTGAGGTTTGCATATATATATATATATATATATATATATATATATATATATATATATATATATATATATATATATATATATATATATATATATATATATATATATATATATATATATATATATATATATATATATATATATATATATATATATATATATATATATATATATATATATATATATATATATATATATATATATATATATATATATATATAACAAGAAAAGAGTGAAACAGCAATAAGAGGATAATTTTCAGATTGTTTGTAGCAAGACCAATTACGTTATTTTCTTTCTTCGCGTCACTGGGTCGACTAATATAAGTAATTCATTTTATACATCAGTATTATAAAGTATGCACCCCTTTATTGAGTCATGTTATATGGTTTTAAATCCAAGTCTTAATACAATTTATTCTTAATGGTATTAAGAAAGAGATCTTAATATGATAATGATTAGAAAACTATTAAATATGACCAAAAATATTATTCTATATTGCCTTGCGCCGCATTTATGCGAACAAAATACCAGTCTGTGGTAATAATCAAGGCGAATATTATGTCGCATTTCACAAATTCAGCAAAATACCAGGTGGAACGACAAACGTTTCAAATGTGTTTATGACAATCTAGCGAAAATATGAAGGTCGCATCGAGTTGCGTTTAGAGCTGATAAAAACATCGTATAAATTATAAGTCTCAAATTTACTTTTATAAACAAACAAACACGTTATAAGTATATTGCACCCTGTATATTTCGAGTATGGCTATGGACATATAGATTATAAATCTTCAAGGAAGGAAAGAACCTGGTCTTATTTACAGACCTTCTCTTAGGAGTTTAGTTTTCTACAACTTTTATAATATTGATAAATAAAGTTTATACTCACATTACTCGGTCCAATGACCGGTGAAAACAACAGTTATTGTTATTGCCATACACTCTGAAAACGACTTTCTTGTTAATGTGTCACTATTATCATTAATCTGACCAATTCTACTGATTTCACCGACACTACCGATCTAAAGATACCGCCTACTGGAGCATCCAGATACTTTGTTGCTTGATGTTTCATAATGCAAGCATCAGATGCCATTCGTTTTGTGTTTTTTGGTTAGATCTAGGTTACTGTAACTTACGATTTTTTTAAAACAAAGGCCTGCGAAATAACGTTATTTATTATAAACAGTTTTGTAGTTTAGACTAATAAAATTATGTAAAGATTGTTTTCTAAAACCAATAAACTGCGAAGTAGTTATTCCAATGCAATTATTTTGGGCTTAATAATTTAATGTACTTTGTGGAAATCATTTAAGGGTTGGTTTTAAGTAAGACATAAGATCCATATCTCTTTGCTTGAAAATATCTCGAGAAAAATAAAAATAAATTTCGTCTTTCGAAAATTTTTTTGTCATCATTAAGCAAATGTCCCAATATTCCTTAAATCTTAAGCTGTATTCAAATCGGTATAAGTAATTAATTATCGTATAATGAAATAATTTAAGTTGTCCAAACAGAAGGTATTACAAAAATCAGAATAAAACCAAGTAGTCAAGAAATTGTGAGTGTTATAATTTACCAATTTAAGTAAATACCTTTTCTTAACTCCAAAAATGGCAAAGTTTAAATTATTATCTCGTTTTTGATAGTTTGTTATTATTTTAATCCTTTACCCAAAAAGAAACTTATTCGAAACACTTCATCTGTTCATAATTAGAAAACATGTTAATGTGACGTAGTAAAAGTGTGAAATAATGACATATAACTAAAAATAAACAGATGCAAATTTTTACAACAGACGTTTTTCAAACCTAAACCATATAAATTATTCTTTCAGTTTTTTAAATAAAATTTTATTGCGTTTGGGCATACTTTATTTCTAGTTCCCGCCTAAGAGGAAAATATTGCAATGGTCAAACAAGCAACAAATCACCTTCCGAAATAATGTATATATATATATATATATATATATATATATATATATATATATATATATGTATATATATATATATATATATATATATATATATATATATATATATATATATATATATATATGGTTTTCTTTTATTTCTTGGTTTAAGGTCACTGGTTAAGGTTAATGAAAATTAATGCATACGTTTAATCACATATATTAAACTTGTTGATAACTTTTCGGCTTTAGTTTTGGCCTTTCTCAAATCTAAAAGTGTTTTTTTAAGCACATTTTATTACGCAATATAAAATATATACAATATAAAACTTACCATTCTAATAACGATATAAATATTTTGTTTAATTTGCTTACATCTTTTTTGTCGTTTATAACGTTTTGGTGTTTATAGATTTCAGCCATCTAGAAAAATTCCTTTTTTTTAAATTAGGTTCCATTTATAATATCCTGGTTTGTTGATAGTTAAACGTATGTTTTTTGGATATTGCGTGATTAGGCAATGCCGTGGCATTTTTTGTCGTATTTGTGACTTTTTAACCTGTTCTTCAAATACTGGCTGGTTTGTCCAATATATACACCGTTACAAATAAAAAAAGTAGTATCGTTTATCAGATTCCATGCAACAATTCATTTCATTTGTCCAAATACCATAAGCAAAATTGCCGTCTACGTTCTGCGTCCCTTGGATGTAAAGTTTAAATCTTTTTATAGCAATACTCACGAAATTTGTGCTTCTTCAACATTATCTTAATATATCTCGAAGATGAAGTTGGATTCGCTACATGCACATATATTTTTTGGACACTTGGTATACTAAAACTTATTAATAAAGAAGAAAACATAGTCACTTAGGCATAACTTTAATTAAAAAGTGCCTAGACTTGGTAATTTAAAAGAAACTAGTACTTATGTTAAAAAAGAATAGGCTTAAAAAATAATCAAAATTACTCTGTCTCGGGTAATACTTCTAAGAAATTAAGGAATCGTCCCGAGGTTTCAAGTCACTTTTTTTAAAAATAAGACAAATTAAAAATACCCTTAACTGAATTCAGGAGACAAAATATAATTTAAAAAAATAAGAAAGATATATAACGGTCTGAAAAAAATAATAATTATGCCGCTGAAGTAAAATTAAGATTCGGAAGAGCAAAATTGTACTTAGTTTTTTATTTTTGGAGAAGCTCATAAAATGTTGTTATTGCTTTTTGATGTCATCGCAACTAAGACTTGTCTATTAACATTTTTGTTGAAACAAGTGTCACTAAGGTTACATACCATTAACCTAATTGGAATAATATGAGATTATAATTATAATATAAATAATGGGATGAATTTTTAAGATTTTTAAGGAACCACAAATCTAGATGAGAAATTGCTTTTTTCTGTTACGGCGGTTTTTTAATAATAAAAAAAAATATCTATTACTTTTATTAGAGCTGAAAAAGAAATTGTCTTTTTTAAGCACTAGTGAAGTAAATTACTTTCCGCACTAGTACGGCAAAAACTAATTTTCCGCTCTAATATGTGTGCGAAAAGTGCTTAATTTCCACACGCTCATAGGAAAAACGTATTTAAAAAAGCGGTATAACAAAACTAAATATTCAATAATTGATTTTTAAAATAAATTGACTTTATTTGGAATTTCTCTCATTAAGAACCTTTTTTTTATCAGGAATTATTTGAGTGTGACGTGAACAACTTCGGCTGTCGGTAATAACATTGAAAATGTTGGAGAATTTAGTAAGAAGAGTGTGTGTGAATGTGTAGTGTGTGTCTTAATAATAAAGGGATTTTCAACATTAAACTTCGCTGATGAGCTTCAAATAATTTATAAAGGAAGGGCAAAACCGCCTATGAAAAATTTAACCACAAAAATGAAAAACTGTATTAAACATTTTTATCCGAAAAACCATACGAACAATTTAAATGGCTAACAGGGTGTGAAAATATAAGTAAATTATTCTGTTGGTCTATAGTAATACGCTACGTTAAAACAGACTATAGTAATACGCTACGTTAAAACAGACGGAAGTATTCAAGAGCGATTTTTAGGTTTTAAGAATGTGTCCGAAAATCGTACAGCAGATGCATTATATACCGTTGTTTA
The DNA here is from genome assembly GCA_030620095.1 of Kuschelorhynchus macadamiae. NCBI lineage: Eukaryota > Metazoa > Arthropoda > Insecta > Coleoptera > Curculionidae > Kuschelorhynchus > Kuschelorhynchus macadamiae. The sequence continues at coordinate 125,270 of JAUTXW010002320.1, forward strand.
TAACGGTACTAAAGAAAAAATTAGTTGTTCAAAACTATGTTGGAGCTGCAGTGATGGCAGGACAATTAGGGGATCTGCAAGCTAAAGTTCGAGAAACTTTCCCAAGTGCTGTGTTTGTCCATTGTTTTGCTCATAAATTAAATTGAGTTTTACCTCAGTCCATCAATCACATTAAAGAGTGTAGAGTATTTTTCGTTACTTTAAGTGGCATGGCTGCTCAACAAGTCAACAAAACGTACACAAGCTTTGGACTCCATTGTCCACAAACGATTGCCCAAAGTAGCTCCTACTAGGTGGAACTATAATGGAAGACTTGTGTTAACAGTATCTGAAAATCGTGAATCACTGATTGAACTATTTGAGATTATAATGGAAAATAATGAAACGTGGGACTCAGAAGTAATAAATAGTTCGAGGAGTTTTTAGAATGTTTGAAACGAGATTTTAATTTTAATTATTTGTTGAACATATTTTCAGAAATATTACCATTCTCGGACAATATTTTTAATATATTACAAACTAAAACAAATGATATTGCTTTTTGCCTAAAAAAAGTGGATAATTTTAAGTCCATGTTAAGCCAAAAAAGAGATGACTTTGACCTATTTTGGGAGAAAACAATGACGTTAGATGTAGAGGCACAAGCCAAGCGTCTTCGAACAGACAAGGTGGGAGATGTTCAAACATCATACAGATGCCTCTTTTAAGAAATAATCGATCAAATTCAGCAACAAATAAACTATAGATTTAATTTAACGGTTTAAACGATTTTAAATTCCTCGATCTCTGCAATTTTGATGCATTTAAAGGAAAAACTTTTCCAGAAGATGCTTTTAAATATCTTCTTCTTCATTATGGCCATTTCTTAGACCGAGTGTTACTGGGATCTGAACTAAAAGTGATTTACGAAATTGATGACATTAGCGCAAAAACTAACGCTAAGGAACTAATGCAATTTTTACAAGACAAGGAGCTGGAAGATGCCTACACCGAAGTGTCGAAATTGTGTGAATTAGTATTGACAATACCTGCCACAAGTTCATCAGTAGAACGCAATTTTTCAACACTTAAATTTATTAAAAAATTTGTGAGAAATTCAACGGGACAGGAGAGACTTTCGCATACATCGCTGTTGTCTATTGAAAACAAACTTCTCCAAAATATGTCGGAGCATCGACGTTTTTATGATGACGTCATTGACGAATTTGCAAAAAATGATCGAAGAATCGAATTACATTACAAGTAGGTAAGTTTCTAAAAATTGCTTCCCTTTCTTAAAATTTCACCGCACGCCCCTGGATAAATCCTTCCATTTGTTTAGGAAAGTGAACCATTCCTACTGAGAGAAGATCCGAGTAGATCCAAACTATATTTTTATTTATACCAATTTAAGCTGTAGATACACTTATAGTTATGTTTTATTAATAGCTAGTTTGAATGGCACATATTTTTACATAACAAATTAGTATTATACAAGGTGTGTCATGTTAAAATCATATTATATTTATTTTGCGGAGCATCACTTGTTAATATCTTTGCTTAAAAATTCGGTAGTAGAAAAAAAATTGAGAAAAATATATCTTAGTGTTATTATAGAAATAATGAGTATTTTAATTAACTTCAATAAAATTGTTCACCCAAATTTTCACCATATGAAGGGTAGAAGTATGTCTTTGGTGTGTTGTTAAACTTAGAAATAGGTTATCATAATTGTTGATAAAGTATGATTCTGAAACATAAAGAAATATATTTGGGTCATAGTGCAGTTTCTTTAAATTTCTTTTTAACCAGTTTGATTTTTTATTGGTTATTACAGCTTTTAACCACTTAAATGTATTTCTACTGGCATACTCAACAGTGCCCGATCTTGATGGTTCGCATTTGTTTTTCTAATTTCATGTTTATGATGGTATCTTTCTGAATGTCTTGTCAAATTGAAGAATACGCTTATAACTAAATATGTGTTGTGTATTTTCTTCATTTCTTATGAATTTCTTTAAATAATTAAGTTTTTTGTAAATATAATTGTTGTAATTTTATCTTATAACTTATAAATACTATTTTTGTTATAAATTATCTTCATAACGAAAACCATTTCAAAATAAACAGGACTAGGAGGAAAGGGGGTGGAGGTGAAAAAAATGTTACAATTTTCAGTTCCAGCAAAATTAAGATTAATCAAGGTCATTGTCTATAGAATTTATATCTACTAACTACTGAGGTTTTCATATTTTGTTTACTCACTTCCACTCAGCTCCCACTCTATACCTCGTGTAGCATAAGTATAAAGTACCAAATATTTAATTTTTAATTCGATGGGGTCTAATTTTTAATCGAACATTTTTCAAATGGCTAAACGAAAAAGATTTCTCTAAGAGTTACTGAACAATAGAAATAAAGAAAAATCACAATATTTTATTCCGCTGAATTAGATTGGCCATCAACTTTTTTACTAGTTCATCCTTATATAAGACATAATTTTTAGGCAAAAGTTAAAGTTAAACAGATATTTAAGTATCTTTTGTAACTGATTTATTTTGTACCGGCATACTGAATTGGCACCAAAATTTTCCTAGTGCATCCTTGTATTATACTTGCAAAATTTGAAGTCATTATAAAAACGTTTATCAAACAATTTTTAAAATTTAGGTTTCGTGTGAAAGCGACAAGTTCTTTTGTTAAAAAAGTGTATTATACTTTAGTTAAAACTTTAAATACAAGGTGAAGAATCAGCCTTTCTTTTGTTAACATTTTTTTAGTAAGCTGTGGGATTTAAGGTGCAAATTATTTATTTTTTTACTCACGGTTGATAGACTCAAGTGCAGTTTATCTTGACTTTTTTTAGATTAAATCCTTTTGGAAAAATCGACGGTCCACAGAATTTTGCTGACGTCAAACAGAAAATACTCAATCGGTAAACGCCCTCTGGATAACTAAAACTTTTATTTAAAATTGTTACCTCCTTTCAGAGACTCTGACAAGTACCTTGATTGAGAAGCGCATTCTGAAGGACCCTTTTTAAGGCTTTCTAGTCTTAAACCTGATTACTAAACTATCAATATCCTATAAATCATATAAATCCCCAGTTAATATTGTTTGCCAGAAAGAACCCCGATGTATTCGTGCTCTATTTTGACGGTAATGTATTTCTCCATATCTACATTTGAGTTATAATCCACATATGTGACCTAAAACACAGACCGTATATGTGACAATACCATTAAATTAGGCTAATTATTGGCTTAGAATGTACGATGTTACATGCCAGTGGATCCCTATTCTCCTGTAATTTAGATATCCTTTACTGTTATACTGTAAAAAAATACAAATTATTCGGAAATATTTTTGACAAAGCCATCAGGCTTCCAGTTAAGTAGCCTAAAATTATACTTAACTGGAAAAAGTTCTGTTTGATTTGCTTCATTTAATTTAGAGATTTTTTTAATTTTCTTTTATTTTAATTATTAATTTTAATTATAAGAGCAAATTTTTAATTATTTCGAGAAATTTACCAGACTTTTTTATTTTCATGAATCATGATATTTTTATTTTATACTTTTTGTTTTGCGATATTCAAACTTTGATTTATATCTGATCTCGTATTTTAATGATTTTATCCATTCTCGGAATATACCCTTATTTTTTTTCAAATGTAGTCCGAGTCACGGTGAGAGTGTAACAAGGGCCAGAGCTGGGAGTATCTAATATCTAAGTTACCATAAAGGAACTAAGTTACTCTGAAGTAACTTAGTTACTTTTTTAACTATAGACAAAGTATCTTGTAACTAAATACTTTTTTTGAGTATCTCGTAACGGTTAATGTTGTAGTATCATTAGTTTCAAAATGTAACTTTAGTTACAAAAAGTAACTTTAGTTACAAAACAGTATCTCAGTTATATATTTGTCAGTCTGGCCAACTTTAAAGCAACACGCAGAGACGTCGTAAGAAATTCGACTCTCACGCTTTCTTGACGCTCACGCTTTGATGGCGCCCACTTTTTGATTATATCGGCATCGATACTTTTTATTTTCCGAAAGTTTCACCAATTTTTTATTACTACCCCTCTACCATTTTTACTTCGATATCAGAAGAAAACATTATTGGTTTGTGTTAGTTTTAGATTAGTTACTTGACTTGCAGTAACAAGCCGAAAAGTGCTTTTTATAAATAATATAAACAAGATAACTAGATTTACCTAGAATATCAGATTTTTGAAATTCACAGACTTTGACGAATTTATGAATTCCTGAAGGTGATAAATTATAAGAACTAAGTAGTATTTACAGGAAAAGGCAACAACAACGCGTTTTTTATTCTTTATAGATTAAATTTGGCAACAAACATTTAAAATTGGAAAAAGTCGTCCATATTTCTCAAAGAGACCTGTTCATAATTCTATTAAATAAAACACAAAGTCTTGGTCTTAATCAAATATGTTAAAAAACTAAGGTGCCACGCGTTTCGCTCTTGCGAGCATTATCGGACCTACAATATAGGAAAAACCTAATATACTAATTATACAATTAAAAAATATTATTAAGTATAGTTACCTTAACACATTTTAAACAACAAATCACAGTTTACATCTTAGACGTACAACGATAATAGGGAGAGGCTGAATCCTTGAGTGTTGATGGTTGCATATGCTCACAAAACTTAAAACGAGCTCATGTAGTTAAGTGTATTAAGAAAACTATTAAAGAAGAATACATGTCAGTGTCAATTTTCACATGACTGGTCCGTAAATAAGGTTAAAATTAAATAAACAACGCTAATTATTATTTATGTTATTAAAGATGAGAGGGGGTTCGAAATTAAATACGTCATTAACACAGGTGAGAACTGGACTTTTCTTGGCTTTAGTTATTTCCATTTTTTCTAATAAATCTAATTTCCTTCCCTCCCCTCCACTCTTAAAAAACATTTAGTTAATATTACGGATAAGACTGAAAATCTGAAGTGTATTCGTTGAGTTTTAGCAATTGTCCTGCTGTGTATGTTGGTCAGTCCGGGAGGAAGATATCTACCAAAGTACAAGAACATGTAAATCTCTTTAATAAATATAAAAATTCGGAAATAACGGAGCCTAAATCTGCAATTGCGAACCACCTAATAGCTTCAGGACACACCTTTGCTGTACCTGAAAATATAATATCTTACATGAGTGTTCCAAGGAAAGGAAATTAGATTTATTAGAAAAAATGGAAATAACTAAACCCCAGTTCTCACCTGTGTTAACGACGTATTTAATTCGAACCCCATATCATCTTTAATAACATAAATAATAATTAGCATTGTTTATTTAATTTTAACCTTATTTACGGACCAGTCATGTGACAATTGACACTGACATGTATTCTTCTTTTATAGTTTTATTAACCCGCTTAACTACATGGGCTCGTTTTAAGATTTGTGAGCATATGCATTTGTACTTGAATTTGTTAAATATGTTAAGGTAGCTATAATTAATATTATTTTTTAATTGTATAACTAGTATATTAGGTTTTTCCTATGTTGTTCGATGATGCTCGCAAGAGCGAAAGACGTGTCAGCTTAGCTTCTTTAACATATTTGACTGAGACCAAGACTTTGTGTTTTATTTAATAGAACAAACATTTGAAATAACATGTAATGACCAATTGGAGCATTATGTAAAAATATTTCCGCGTAATCAGACAGATCAAAAATCTTATGCAGCAAAAAGTATTATTTTTTAAATGGAACTCCCTATATATTAATTCATTTTTGAATTCTGGGAATAATTTTAAAACTTTTTTCTTAAAGGATAAATATACCGGGATATTGAATATAAATTGGACTTCCATTTAGCTTTTTTGCATAATGAGGTAGAGAAAAATGATAATTAATATGAAGGTTGTAGAGTGTGTCACGTAGGAGTAAATCATTTTTTGTTATCAACTGCTATTTTAAAGGTTTTGTCTAATTAAGTAATTTGTTCCTGTTAATATACTTACTGGTATGTTATTTTCAGTAGCTACTGTGGTTACATCAAATAAAAATAAACTGAGAGATTGAAAAACTAACAAAATATAAACATCTCAAAAAATACTAAAATTTGGTGTCGGATCATTTAAGAAAACTTGAAGTTTTTGTGTTAGTTTTTAAGTGCCACACGAAAAACTTATATTTTGTAGTTAAAGTTTTTTAGATTTGAACCAATTTTATATATATTTTTGATATAAACACAGCATACTTTTTTGTTACCATATGTAAACATTCTCCTCAAAAAAAGTGCGGTAATTACCAAAGAAGTGATGAGTGATAATACATACTAATTTTTTTAAAGAAAACAAATCTTTAAATGACAACATAATTAAATATTAATACTCTAGGTGGTACAGTTTAATAATTGGACTTGGGGCTACAAAAACATATCAAAAAATTCTGATTACAACGCGACCTTTAATATGCAAATTATGTGCAAGTTGATTTTTGTTCAACAATTCGTCGTCTCTTTGTCATACGATAAATATGGTGGTATATAAAATAAAAGCTCATAAAATTTTGTAAAAAAAAATGTTATACTCACTTTTTACGTAACACCAGCACTATCGTTATAGCAGCCACTTTCAGCTGGCTGATGCGTGTCTTTAATTACAGTTTGGGCATATTGCTAGTTGTGCTATGTATAACCTTTTTGTAGAGAATTTTATAAGCTTTTATTTTATCATATTTATGGCATGACAAAGAGAAAATGAGGTATTGCATAAAACCCAAGTTCTTGGTTTTTATGCAATAATTCTGTAACAGAATAGACTATAATCACAGTATAGAGTATACATTTTTATATATTCTAAATATAAATCAAGCAATATGTTACTAAAACTGTTGGTTCTCACGTTCACGCTTAAACAGGCTTGATTATTTCACAGAATTATAAGTAAATTTATCTAATATTAGTTTCGAGAATTTAAAACCCTAGATAAGTATCATATAACTCAAATGTTACAATCTAGAGTATAGACAGATATATGGATGAGCTTTCTTAAAAGGTTACAATTTATGCCTTCCTTTTCGAGGGTTTAATTTAACTCGTTAAAAATGTAAATTGAAACATTTTATTTGGTTCGATGCAATGATAATAAATGGTCAATTTACTATATTGAAAATACAATAGAGTATTTTATAATAGAAGCATTACCAAAAAGCCATGTTTTTGGGGCATAATTTTCCCTGCAGAAAAGATAAACTGAAAGGGTTTTTCGTGCCTTTTTTTTGCCATGACTTTTCGGACCTATAATGTGGATAAGTTAGTATAGGCTTATATATTAGATTATATACATAATCTTAGGACTAAGAATTGAAGGGAATTTCATTTTTAATCTATTTATGCATTTTTAATTATCATGGGTGACACCTCGTGTCTCTAAAACGAAGTTCTGAACGTAAAGTATAGAGTAGGGACTTAAGCTTCACCATCCACAGCTTTATTCGTTTCGTCCTGACTAATAAAATTAAAGAGGGGTTGGTCTAAGGGGTGGATCTAGTAATAGCTGAGCTAACTTTGTATTTTACGGGAAGTCTAAAAGTCAGTCTGTGTCAGAGTTTTGATTCTTATAGTTGATTTTTAATTCTTCTTTTGTGGTGGTTTATGGGGCTTTACGTATATAGTGGGATATTAAAGTTAGGGGATTTTTCAAAGTTATTTTATTTTCATTCTATGTTTTAGTTGGGGAGTAACTTGTTTACAAGAGTTAAATTTGCGGGTTATTTAAAGATTCTTATTTTCTTTTCTTTTGTACTAAGGTTGGGGATTTTAAGATAATTCTCTCATTTTCTAGATTTAAATACTTTTTTTTGTTATTAGGTTTAAGTATTATTTTTGTACAGCATTTCACTTTCTTTATTTTTGTTAATAGATTTTTAAGTTGTTTTAAAAAACCAAATTTTTTATTTAAATAAACCACCTGATAGTTAAATAAATATATATTCAAGAAGAAGATACCATCGTTGTTGCAGTTTGCTGTTGTTCGAGTTTATATGGCCGCAGAATTGGTGAGATAAAATATTTTATCCAATTTCTACTAACAAATATATATAATTGTAAATTAAAATTGTAAATTATCATTTACGAAGAAGCCTACAGAATACCTTTGGTTTTACTTATCATATATTAGTTAATTTCAGCATTGTGACAGGGTTGCCCGCTACGTCTCAAATAAATAAATAAAATAAATAAATAATTTTTATATATAATAATAACCCTGCTAGAATTTAATGGCGGCAGCTAAGCGAATAAAATGAAAGACTTGCATTTTTTTTTATGGGTTCTTATCGTTGAGTGGTTTTTTATATTGCAAGTTGATCAGTTTTATAAAAGAACTCATGCATTTTATTACCTTGAGGTAGTTTAAATTAATTTTTGTTTTGAAAGGGCAGTAGGCTCATAAATAATATTGAATGATCCCTTAATTTGAAAGTTAGATAGATAGTGAATTTCAGCATTAAAGTCAAAGGTACCATTGGAAATCGATCGAGGGCCAATTTCAGGAAGTTTTCAAGAAGCAGCAGCTGTAACGGTAGTAACTAACAAGTTTATTTATTGTTGTGGTTATTTTTTTTTTGATGACTTGTAATTTTTTGGAATTTCGGATCATAAAGAAATTTTGTTGTTATAATTTATATTTTTGAGAATTAGTAAATGCTTTGTCAAGGATTTTGGTTAAAGAATTAAATATGGATGGTAAACACAGCAATAATAACTTTATTAGAACGTAGTTAGTTGATTAACTTGATTGACATGCACAGACTCCTTTCATGTTTGCAGTGCATGATGCAAACATGATCGTATTTTATATGAACTGTTGTGAATTTGTGGCGTATTGTTTAAGAGATGTTATAATTTGTTGCTATTTTTTTTTGTGCGGTTTTTATGAGAAAAAACAGATATTTTTGAGTTAAGATGCACGTACAAATGAGTATTGAATTTTGTAGGTATATATTTTTTTTGTGTGAGCTTAAATTACTTCGTAAGGTAAAGTGTATTAAAAGGGAAATAAAATTTTAGTTTAGTAATCTCTTAAACGGTAGGCTTTCTACATAATACATATTTTTTTTTTAGGAACTTAGTTTATTTTGTGGATGTATTAATATATTTTTTTTATATAAAATAGGATTTCTGCTGAAGTTGGAATGTAGCCGAATTTTTTTATGTGTCAACGTATTTGTTTTATTTTGATTTGAGTTGTTTGGAAAAACGTATTTTTGTCTTTCAGGTTTTGTAGGTGTTGAAGGTGGAGAGCCGAACTAAAATGATTTTTTTTATTTCAGGAGAATATATTTAATCCCCGTTTAGGTGTGAAGGTGAAGTCATATTTTATTTTTTTTAATATGTGTAGGTTAGACATTTAATAATGTTGGTTAATTAAGTAATTAAGGGGATGGTAACATTTTCGCAACGGGTCTATATAATTGCATAATAATATACAAGTGTTTGTGAGCTTTATAGTTTTGTTTGAGAAACGATATTTAGCAGGTAGAGAAAGAGAAAAGAGGATTTTCGGGTACCTCGTTATTTGATGGATGTTTTGTTTAGAGACAAAGAGTTTGGTCTAAAGAAAAAGATAAACACTTTTATATATTTCAGTACCTAATGTAATTTAGTTTAGGCAATTTTGGTGAAGAACTAGATACTGGGCAGATATTTTTCTCTTTTTAGATAAACTGCCGACATCTGGAAATAATTTGGTTTTCGAGGACTATGCGGTGACGTTTATTAGAAATTAAAGCCATGAGCTATTGGTTATTTTAGACAACGTATGGTAAATTTGGGTAATTGGATACTATTTATTTTTTTTTATATAGGGTTCGGCAGGTAATAACGTACAGGTTATTTTTATATTTGATAAAATACGTTGTTTTATTGTGCTTATTTGACTTGGGACTTCTCGATAATTTATGAAGGTATAAAGATATAGGTATTGTTCTCTTGCGTTAATTGTGACCATGACGAAAGAGTTCACAAACTGGGCAAATAAATTGTTTAGGGGATAAAAACGTGTTTTAACGGTATGAACGTGAATGTTTGAGATAAAAGAGTTGCTATATTAAAGAGTTCATATTTCTGAATGAAAAACGTATTCAGGGGATAAAGGGTTTTAACTCGTGTGAACTGGAATGTGATTAAAGAAATACAGGAGATTAAAAGATGTATGTTATGCCGCTGTTTTAGGGGGAATGCAGGGAATAAAGGCATATTATGGGCTATTCTGACTAAGATATAAATAGCAACTATATATAAAAGAGATTGCCGGCAAATTTAGTGTTGAAAGACGTATAATACCATGGTTAAATAAAAATCGACGTCTATGATTCAACGTGACTTTTTTTTTGAAGAACAGTAAAATAATGATAAAGTGGAAGTCAGGGGATAAACATGAAATTAGCCATTTCTCACCAAGGAGAGTGAGGGGATAAAGTTTAAAAAAAAGTGATTTTCCGGTCCGGTATATATATATTGATATATTGCATAAATGAATTTTATTTGAAAAATAAATATATTATTATAAATGACGGTTAGTGTCATAGTAAGAGATTCTCATTAAGTATAGGGATTACCTTGTGGAAGAATCGTGGAAGCTTCCTAATGCTGTAGAATTGTGTGCCTGTAGAGAGACTTTTCCGATTAAGGTGATAGTTGAAGTGTAATTTGATTCTTTTTTCTGTTAGTTGACCATAAATGTGTAATTTTGATAAAAAGGGTGTATAAAGCGTAAGAATGACGCGTGTTAGCGATAATGCCTGTAGCTGAATGAAATGCGTTGGAAAAGTATACGAACTACATTTGGTTAAATCGTAAATTGAGTATCAGTTGGACTGTAGGATAATAGCCAGTATCCGAACGTTAAACTGTTTGGTTTTAATTTTTTTGTTGTCTTTTGGGCTGCGACCTTGGTATTTCTACATATACTAGTCAATGTGGACATATTATAGTCGTTAAGCCACGGAATCACTAACATTACAATTTTGCTTTTAAGAACAGAGTGAAGGTAGTTTAGTTCGTATACTGTGTGTTCTACTTGTGTTGCATTTGTCTTTACACGATTTTTTTTTCTGGGTATGTTACAACAAAGAAAGAAATACAAAGAGGTTTTCAACTACAGTCTGCTCTCTAGTCTGTAGTTGAAATTTAAATATTATCACGTATGAAAGGAAAATGTCAGGTCACCTAATTCTATAGAGGCCATGGGTCACGACAATATAAAAAAATAGGTCTCCTGAAAGAATGTACTTGAAAGGTACATAGGTAATAAATAAATGGTACAGTTAAACTAGAGAAATAACGCGTCACTCTAGATAGAGTAAAAGAATTGTAAAATCGAACGCAAGAAAGGTGCAAGCTGTTAGTTCCCGCCGGTATCTCCGTTAAGTAATTTTTCTATGTTAGTGTACAAAAGATCTCCGTATAGATGAGGGAGTTAGGTTCAAATTTTACAGGAAGATGTAATGAAACGGGAATAGATTGACATCAAAAAGACGAAAAATATGGATATAGACGCAATTTTATTTTGGTAATTAGGCGAGCGTATTTTTTTGTTATTAGGTCATATTGAAAGTTGTAATCAGATATTATCGGGCCATATACGACTTGAAAATTTGTTTTTTATATTTTTTTAAAATAACCAAGTTTCATACCTTGTAAAAATATCACTAGTAAAACTTATTCTTTATTAAGGTTAAAAAAAAACCTCTTAACTTGAAAGTACGACTCTTAAAAAGAAATTTGATCAGATAAAAATTATCCGAATTAATGTATTATAACAGTTTTTTTAAATTCTTTGTTTTTTTTAATATACCCAGTAAATAATAAATTTTGATTTGAATAATTTAGATATCATTAAATCTATTCATATAAATCGCCTTTTGGACGCAGTCTTAAAATTTTCTGACAATAATTTTTTTTACTCACAATTTGCATAGAAAGTTTGGGTATTTTGTTCGTTGTTTTTTTTTTAAGTACTATGGATTAAAAAAAAGAGTCGTTTGTAAATAAGAATAATTATTTTTAAAATATTATTTATTAGTTCTTGGTTCTAGTTTTTTTTTTATTCTCTGTTTAAATCAATTGTCAAAGAAAATACGTAACGTAATCAACTCTGGCCTAGATAATTTAAATATCATTAGTAAAATTGGAGGTACTAATAAAGGTAATAATTAATGGGATACTATCATAAAGCTTTCTTCAGTATTTAATCAGGTGGTACAGTAATATTTTGGCTAATGGAATAAGAAAATTAATGTTATTATATTTTTTTTGGTACTTTTTTGTTGCTGAACAAATCTGCGTTACGACATGTGTACGAAAGTTTTTTTTTGATGATTAAAGTAAGGGTAAAACAGTAAGTGGAAGTTAATGACGTTCGTATTTTGTGGGGTTGATTCCTATTTAAATCCATAAAAATATCTCATTTGTGTTTTTAGGGATTCTGACAGAAACTGGTTATACCTACATTAACGATCTTTTATCTGAAGCTATACTTTGTTGTTAGGAGTACACAGATTTAATTTTAAAATAATTTGAAAGGATAATTTTTGCATAATTATGAAAGTGTTCAATATGTTATTGACAAACAGAGGATCAAGATAAAAGAATACCCTGTATACAACTATCAAAATTTTAGTTTTTTTTTAAATGTAACTAAGCCAATATAACTAAAATTTTTAGGATTATTATAAACAGACAATAAGTTTTTGTTATAGGTACCACGCCAGTAGATATGAAACCAATAAATAAGCTTGGATTTTATTTAGGGAAAGCAAGGTTTTAGTACCTGCCGTTTTTGGAAGATGATAGTTTAGCCGAAAACACTTGTTACTTTGTTACAGATGTTAATTATTATATGACAGGGACATAAATAGTTTTAACGGAAAGAGCGTAGGAATAAAAAAGGGTTTTAGAAAGAAATATTTTAGGGACGTAATTGTGAATGACCTAATTGTTTTTACAAGTTTTAAGAGTATAGATATTTATAGTTTTATTTTGAGTTCGGTATTGACATCAGTTAAAATGTTAGAACTAAACGAACGGATTTGGTAAATTAGGTTGAAGGATTTATGAACTAGAAAAAAAAATTTAAAATTAATACGGAGTTGGTAACAACGGAGATACGTGTTCAATAAGAAAATTAAGAAAGAAATGTGTTGACATATTAAGAAAAACTTCGAAATGAAATTAATGAAAAGAAAGTTCACGATATTTAAAAAAGATAATATGCTTGCGGGAAAAAGAAGTCGATAAAGTTAGATAGATATACATAGATCAAAGTCAAATTAAGCGCTATGTTTGGAAATATTTTATTCTATTTTCTTTTAGGGGTTGGATATGTACTTTCTTTTGTTTTGTTTTGAACATTAGTAATGTTTTGATGTTTTTGATTACCTTAATGCGATTGCCATGCATGTTGAGGTTTTAGTCACTAGCTGTTCGTTTTCCTGTGCCATTGGGGACAGATGTGCCAGCCAATTAGTGAATGAAGAGGCGATGAGGTTAGAGGCTATCGAGGCTATCAGTAGATTCGTGCTATGCCAGGGTCCAAGCCAAAGGCCCAAGCATGATTCAGGCCTTGTAGAAAACTGTTCGAGACTGGTCTCGAGTTCCACCAGTGTATTTTCATTCAGTTCAACGCCGCCCAATAGTTTTGTTTTTTTTCCAAAGAGTTTTTTTGAATACATTAGTATTCCATAATATTGCATAACATTTATGCACCAATCCTAAGTACGTCAGAAGTATAAACTTGCCTATGTTTATACAGCAGTTTTCATGTCACGTCACATTTCCCGTTTCCAACTGTCATGTCAGTATAATTTCAGTCATTATTTAAACATTAAAAATATATGGGCAGGCATTTCTTTTTAAACCAAGATCATGGGCAGAAATGGTTCCAGACATTGTTCCACTTAGAAGCGTGCTATGGTTCACCCACGTCACAGTTGAAGGTCAGATTTGGCAATAATCTAACGTAACGGAAGTCCATGGAGAAGAGCGCAGACAGAAGAAGTCCGGTGATACCACTTGATAGTCCGGGGCACGCGAGATACCAGGTCACAGAGTTCGCAGATGAAGAGATGTCCAGAAGAACGTGAGGAAGTAAGTTCAAGCGTTAAAAAAAAGGATATTTCAGTATAAATGTTGTTATCGTTTTCACCAATAATTGTCGGGTTTTACCTTTCTATTGTCATTTTTACCTAATGAATATTCTATTGTTATTGCCTCGAGTAAAACTAAACGTTTCAATCTAAGGGGGGAGGAAATTGTAACAGAATAGACTATAATCACAGTATAGAGTATAAATTTTTATATATTCTAAATATAATTCAAGCAATTTGTTACTAAAACTGTTGGTTCTCACGTTCACGCTTAAACAGGCTTGATTATTTCACAGAATTATAAGTAAATTTATCTAATATTAGTTTCGATAATTTAAAACCCTAGATAAGTATCATATAACTCAAATGCTATAATCTAGAGTATAGACAGATATATGGATGAGCTTTCTTAAAAGGTTACAATTTATGCCTTCCTTTTCGAGGGTTTATGGATCCCATATGTTCCCTGTGTCACGATAATCTTTCTTTGGTCTGTTTAATTTAACTCGTTAAAAATGTTAATTGAAACATTTTATTTGGTTCGATGCAATGATAAAAATAAGTCTAAAAGTCAGTCTGTGTCAGAGTTTTGATTCTTATAGTTGATTTTTAATTCTTCTTTTGTGGTGGTTTATGGGGCTTTACGTATATAGTGGGATATTAAAGTTAGGGGATTTTTCAAAGTTATTTTATTTTCATTCTATGTTTTAGTTGGGGAGTAACTTGTTTACAAGAGTTAAATTTGCGGGTTATTTAAAGATTCTTATTTTCTTTTCTTTTGTACTAAGGTTGGGGATTTTAAGATAATTTCCTCATTTTCTAGATTTAAATACTTTTTTTTGTTATTAGGTTTAAGTATTATTTTTGTACAACATTTCACTTTCTTTATTTTTGTTAATAGATTTTTAAGTTGTTTTAAAAAACCAAATCTTTTATTTAAATAAACCACCTGATATATATATACCTATATTCAAGAAGAAGATACCATCGTTGTTGCAGTTTGCTGTTGTTCGAGTTTATATAGTCGCAGAATTGGTGAGATAAAATATTTTATCCAATTTGTACTAACAAAGATATTTAATAAAATTGTAAATTATCATTTACGAAGAAGCCTACAGAATACCTTTGATTTTACTTATCATATATTAGTTAATTTCAGTATTGTGACAGGGTTGCCCGCTACGTCTCAAATAAATAAATAATTTTTATATATAATAATCAACCGCTCGATAACCCTGCTACAATTAATTTTTTTTAATTCGCATAATTAGGGGGTCGCGATTTCATAGGGGGTAAGAGAAGTTTTAATTTGCCTTTCGTGAGCCCCATCTAGCCATTAAAAAAATAGTGTTAAATTTTTTCCATTTTTCACATGATTTTTTGACCCACCACCTGGCCTATAATATAATATTTAGTTTAGTTTTACTTTGCACCACATTTTTTAGTTTCAATATTTATTTTGGTTACGTGAATTTTAGTATTTAGCTTCAGCAGTTTATTCGGTTGATAATTGTTTTGCCATATTCTATTTTTTGATGTCTTGGCAAGTACTCTGTATCTACAGACCTACTATAGATATCTAACAAGTACCTAATAACGTGTTTAATATAGTCATGCTACCTATGTTAAACCCATAAAACAAAGTAAGTATTTAGAGTAACTAGTCACTTTTAAAAAGTAACTTACAGTTATTAGGAACTTAGTTATTTTTTGATTAAATGCGTCTTTTTGAAAGTATGTAAGATATCTTTAAAAAAATAACTGTAAATTATATCTAGTAACTAAACTAGTGGAACTTCGAAGTGCACCAAGGAAATTTTTACTGGAAATTAAAAATGAAATATTTTCAATAGGGATAAAGATTTTGGGTTGCGATTTTCGGCTTTTGTTCGATTAACACCTAGAATATGCAGCCCGGTAAGGGCAGCCTCAGGACTCCATCGTAACCGCCTTATTGTGGTGTTATATAAGATCCTGTCAATTTTTAAAAAGTTATTTGTTCTACCCGAACTCTTACTGTGGAAGTTTTCTTTTTCTCATTGGGCAACCAAAATAATCTAGAGCTAGGGACGAAAAAACAATTTCTAGCGATTTTAATTTTTTTTTCGTTTCCAACATAAATGATCTGCTGAACGAAGTTCACTCGTGGCAATCATTAAATCTTCCAATATGAATATTGTATACCGGGTGCACCAAAAACTAAGCAGCGGACGTTAAATAATGATTTGTTGGATTTGGTTTTTTTTATAAATCTTGGATTCGAGGTTGGGTCAGTCATAGGAAAAGTAAGCTATAGCAGTTTTGATGCCATATTTAATAATAATGGACCTTTCTACTGAAACGTTTTTTAAAAATGAACAATCGCTTTTCATCATGGACATAATTCTCTTTTTCTCAATAAAATACATACTTACTAAAGGTGTTTACTTATCTTTTCAAATTTACTCAATAACTCAGATTCTGTCTGAATAATACAGTGTGTAATAAAAGTCTGGAACAATACCTGCCTTGCGGAGCAGAAATTTAACATTGATAAACTTTAGAATCGATTTGATATAGGAAATGGTGAGAAAACACAGATGATGGCGTTGCGATGGCGGTTTTTCAGCGATTGGAAGGAAATTATTATTGTTTTTATTGAAATTTACTCTCTCGCTCTATTTGTGTATTAGTAATAGTAGATTCTGGACTCTCTGGATTTAAGCTGTCCTTCACATGACCGGATGTGCGGCGGACACCGTCGACGGCGCGGTTCCGATTAGTGAAAAAACAACCATTGCCGTAAATGAGAGAGCCAAACGTGGTGCTTGCCGGCTCCTGCAAACATATACATGTACAAAAATGGTTATTTTGCACCGAGCTGTTCAAGAAATAACTTTTCTTATTGAACGTTTCGTCTAAGAAAGTAGTAAATAAAGATAATTTTAAATGTATAAAAATATAAAGTTGTAAACGGTCACAATAGTTTAATAACCTATAAAATATTCATTTCGACCAAAAAAATTGATTAATGAAATAAAAATAAAAGATTAGTAATTTAAGCAACAAATACAAGTGTATAAAGTTATCCTTTTAATTGCGAATGCAAAAATTAACAGTAGAAGTCGAAGGAGTTAAAAAAAGTGAAAACTGTAAAAAAACGTCCGCCCCTTAGTTTTTGGTTCATCGTGTATACAATACACATGTTGGAAGATTCTCGGGTCCCAACTATTGTTTATAATCTGATAGACATGCCTTTGATTGCCACGAGTAGGCTTTGTTCAGAAGATCATTAAAAAAATTTTTTTTTTTAAAACCCCGTATGTTGAAAACGAAGAAAAAATTTCAAAATCGTTAGAATTTGTTTCTTCGTATCTATCTCTAGATTATGTTGGTTGCAGAAAAAGAAAAGGAAATGTTCTACAGTAAAAGCTGTGGTGGAACACACTTTTTAATAAATTTCAGAGTCTCATATAACACCCTGTATGAAACGGTTGTGATGGAGTCCTGAGGCTATCCCTAGCAGGCTGCATACTTTAGGTATTGATCAAACAAAAGTCGGAAATCACAACACAAAATCTTCATCCGTATTGAAACTATTTCATTTTGATTTTGCGGTAAAAATTACATTGGTGCACTTCGAAGTTCCAGCAGTTTATTTCAGCTCTGACAGGGGCCATTAGATACACAGAGAAATACGTATAAAAAGATGCTTTTTACCTATTAGGAGCCCGATTATAAGATATTTACTTGACAGGTAGGACGATACTAACATGGGTGATTAGACATACAAAAAAATATTTATTTAGGTAGGATGCTACTTCAATAATTATAAAAGTTGGCTAGAATAGGATTACTACCGTTGCAACTTATCAATTATTTTTTTTTAATAAAGAATGATAATAAAAATCAATTTTGAATCGATTTCTCTAGTTTTTTAGTTATCACGATATGTAGTAGTATCTTGTCCCATCTTAGTTTTTCTTATTGTTATAGCATAAGCTATAACTTATTCCTACTCGAAACAGGTAACCGCGATTATGACTAGAGCCATTTTGTTTGTCTTTATAAAAAGTAATGTTTCATACTTATTTCATCTATGTATCTCATGACTCTATTTTCATGACGCCGTGACTCCGCCTATTGCATTAGAAACTTCAGTCAGATCTTTTAAAAATCGTATAATATAATTGTATTTGCAAGTTATCTAATTGATCGGCTCCATAGATTTTGTACATTCGTATACGTTATTTAAAACGGCTTTAAAATAATAGGCTGTCTGAAACACTAGAAAACTAATGTGTCTCTTTTAATTTTTTTCAATCATATCTAATTCGCGGTTCTTCGAGGTAACATATTTTCCTCTTATATTTTTCAAACCATAATGCATTTCTTTCACTTGAATCCGAGGACAGCATTATCAAGTAAATTCCATTACGTTATAAGAAATGCCGGAATAAGGGAAATTGTAGGAGGAACAATGCAAGTCCTGCATTAGTGGTACACGTGGATAATTTTCTTAGTAGCCCTGAAGCGCAATATACTTACAGGAACTAAAATTGAGGAATTTCTTAGAACCACAGTTGTCTTGACTGTCTCTCGGATATCTGAGAATGGAATTTGCAGAATTTTTCTATTATAAGGCAGTATTTTTCATAAAATTTATTACTAAATCTTATTTACATGAAGTAGTAATTGTAAAAGTAACTATTTTGTTAAACATTGTCTATGTGGTGTAAAAGAGGAAGCATTGCTTAAAAATAATAATTTTTAAAACCGAATCTTTTGGTTAAGTAAAGGTTGAATAATAGCATTATATTATAATATCCTCTTATTGTAAAAATACAATGAATAATAATTTTAATTATCTATACTATTTATTTATTTAAATTACTATGGAACTGTAGATTAAATAAATATAGATTAATAGACTTTTTGTTCCGTAGTTGCTTTAATTGCATAGCACACACAAGAAAAAATATTAAGTAGTGTGCAGATTTACTTACTAATTTTATTTTCATCGCAATTAATTAATGTTAATTATATAACATTAAAGCAAAACATGTTACTCATATACAAATTACAAGTTTTATTTACTTTCTAGGATTAAATCGGTAGGTGAAAAAATCTCTCCTAACAAATTCCACGACATAGAGTTAACATAATTTGTATAACAGAAGCACGTATATATATATATATATATATATATATATATATATATATATATATATATATAATTTGTTTCTTAAACCTTTTATTTATAATTACTTCGAAAATATTTCTTGGGTCTAGGTTTATGCATTGAAACAATAGTGGTTATATTTCGCTCGCCGTTTCGCTTTTGATTAAAAGCATTTTCAAGAGCATTTATTTTAACTAAAACGAGAAAGAAAAAAAAACAATATCAGTTCGATACAAACTGGTTTGTTAAAATTGCCGTTTTGTCAATTATAAAAACATTGATAAAGTAAAATTTCTTCAATTAATCCTAAAACATTTAGCAGTCGAACACTTTTCTAAAATGACTTTCACAATTTTACACATTAAAAAATATTAAAAAACTTGTTTACATTATTGACGAAAAAAAAAACACAAAAACATTTGTACAATTTGGTTTAAAGCCGTTAATTAAAAATAGGTAACCTACCTTGGAAAACAGAGCTTCATTTTTAAATCTATTATATTTAAGGCACCTATAGTATCAGTATCATAATGTCTAGGTTGGTTTTGGGTGACATTACTTGATCTTAATAATTGTAAAGTGATACTGATATACAAGAAACGGTACAAAGTGATGGCGATAAGACAAGAATTTTTATTATTTTGTTAGTTTTTTTTATACGGATTGGAAGCTAATGTTATTATTTATACCAGGGTTACTATTTTCTACTTATGGTTAGAATATACGGGTGATGTTGATTGAGTACTATAGTTACGTTATTAAATTAAATTATAATAGATTTGACTTAAATTATTTATGTCTTGCTTATCGTTGACAGCGTTTGGTTCTTTCTTTATGTGGAACATCTCTTTTATAGCTAATTTATGATAGTTTGACTCCTGGCATAGAATTTCAGTCTCTACAAATCCAAACTCATGTTTTTCATTTTTTTCGTGCTTGTGCAGAGCAGTCGAAGCATTTTTTGTGTATTTGTGACGGTTTTCTAAATATTGCGTTGTCATACCAATGTATTTTTTTGGACAGTTTATACACGGCACAGAATAAACAACATTAGATTTCTTTTTTTTGGGTATTTCGCTATAAAAAAAACTTATATATATATATATATATATATATATATATATATATATATATATATATATATATATATATATATATATATATATATAATCATGGTTTTTGGGATTAGACTGTCTCAAATTGGAATTGCTATCCGACGTTTCGCCTTCGATTGCACGAGACATCTTCAGGGATCTTTACTCCACGAGATCTGAACACTGAATGAGCTCGAAGAGATTCAGGCGGGCTTTAATACCCGACTTCTGCTCGCCGAATCGTGACCCTGTGTTAAGATCGGTTTCCACGTGTGATGTAGACCGTAACCCGTATCTCTATTGAAATTTTTTGTATGTTTATATATTTCAATAGATTCTCTAACTTTTCGTTTATGAAAACCTGGAAGTGATGCTAGAACCTTGATTTCCTTTACATTTATGAAATGGTCAGTGTTATACTGGTGTTCAGCTACAGCAGATTGAACAATTTGTTTCTTTTTAATACATCGTTCATGTTCCATAAGTCTAGTTGATATTGAGCGTCCTGTTTCTCCCACGTACACTTCTCCACAGGAGCAAGGCATTTTATATACACTTTCCGTTTGGAAAGGTACAAGATCTTTCGGGGATCGCAAGCATTTTTATGTGTATTGAAGATTGTACGTATGTTGAACCGCCGAAGTAATCATCCTATTTTGTCTGTAGTGCCATGTATGTAGGGAAGAATAACACTACCTAATGGTGGCCCTTTATCATTCTCCTTTGGCGGAGTTGGTTTACTATGTCTGTTAATTGAACGCATAATATCGTCAGTGCAATAGCCATTCCCTCTGAGAGCTTCGGTCAGTTTCGATGTTTCTGATGTTAAAGAATCTTGATCAGAAATCGAAATAGCTCTGAAATACTAGTGAGTTAATAACCGTTGCTGATTAAGGTGGTCCAGAAATATGAAGAGATTATCCTGTCCATGAGGCCAAAAAACAGAAGTATCATCTACATATCTAAACCAGTGCTTCGGTTTTAGTGGAGCGGATGTTAGAGCAATATTCTCAGAGGCTTCCATAAAGATATTCGCTACTACAGGTGATAGAGGAGATCCCATACCTGCCCCTGAAGTTTGTTCATAAAAAGTTCCTTGAAAAATGAAATTAGTAGATGTAAAACAAGCTTCCACTAGGTCTATTAAGTTCTTATCAAGATTATTGTTATCCAGTATGTCTGATGTAAAGGGAATTGAGTCGTTGACAGGAACATTTGTGTAAAGTGATTCTACATCGAAACTGACCAAAATATCTTCGGGATCCAACTGGATTGTCTTGAGTTTTTTCACGAAATGTGCAGAGTTTTTAATAAAAGAATCTGTTTTTCCAGTCTTGGAGCTGTTTTGTTTTTAGTGATTTTTTCTCCGCTGGTGGTAGACTGGATGTGTTGATCAAATTGGTAATGCGTCTTTCTATTCTACTTGTGGGGTCTGCCTGCATAACCTTATAGGTGTTGTTGCCCAAAAGTTGAGTAACCTTTTCCACATATTCTGTTCTGTCTATGACGACTGTGGCGTTCCCTTTATCTGCTGGAAGTACCAGAATGTTTGCGTCTTTGTTTAAGGTCTTCATTGCTGTTTTTCGGCTGCGGAGAAGTTCGACTTTGGTGGTTTTGAGTTTTTAATGTTCTTCGCTGTCTCATATCTGACTTCATCGTTGTTCCCCTGGTAATCTTCTGATTGCTGCTTCAATAGAAGATACTATGTCTTCTACGAGAATGCTACTCGGTGCTATTGCGAAGTTTTGGCTCTTGGAAAGAACGGAAAGTTCTACTTAGGATAACGGCTTCGATGACAGGTTGATAACTGTGTCCTGCGGAAGTTTCACTGGATTTTTTCTGTTTAGGACGGCTTCAAAAATTCATCAAGAACTTACACTTAAGCAACAAAAGAAGTTTGCAGAGACACATTTCGTGGAAAAACTCAAGAAAATCCAGTTGGATCCCGAAGATATTTTGGTCAGTTTCGATGTAGAATCACTTTACACAAATGTTCCTATCAACGACTCAATTTCCATTATATCAGATATACTGGATAACAATAATCTTGATAAGAACTTAATAAACCTAGTGGAAGCTTGTCTTACATTTACTTATTTCATTTTTCAAGGAACTTTTTATGAACAAACTTCAGGGGCAGCTATGGGATCTCCTCTATCACCTGTGGTAGTGAATATCTTTATGGAAGCCTTTGAGGATATTGCTCTAACATCCGTTCCACTAAAACCGAAGCACTGGTTTAGATATGTAGATGATACTTTTGTTGTTTGGCCTCATGGACAGGATAATCTCTTCATATTTCTGGACCATCTTAATCAGCAACATCGTAATATCAAATTCAAGATGGAAATTGAATCTAATGGAACAATTCCTTTTCTAGATGTATGTGTTCAAAGGAAGGAAAATGGTACATTAGGACATTCTGTGTATAGAAAAGCGACGCATACAAATAGATAATTAAACGCAAATTCTAATCACCGTCCAGCACAAAAAAAAAAGGTTATTACCTCACTAGTATTCAGAGCTATTTCGATTTCTGATCAAAAATCTGCTGTAGCTGAACACCAGTATAACACTGGTCATTTCATAAATGTAAAGGAAACCAAGGTTCAAGCATCGCTTCCAGGTTTTCATAAACGAAAAGTTAGAGAATGTATTGAAATATATAAACACACAAAAAATTTCAATAGAGATACGCGTTACGGTCTACATCACACGTGGAAACCGATCTTAACACAGGGTCGCGATTCGGCGAGCAGAAGTCGGGTATAAAAGCCCGTCTGAATCTGTTCGAGCTCATTCAGTGTTCAGATCTTGTGAAGTAAAGATCCCTGAATTTGCCTCGTGCAATCGAAGGCGAAACGTGGGATCGTAATTCCAATTTGACACGGTCTAATCCCAAGAACCATGATTTATTAATTGACCAAAGCCGTGAAAGCTTCCGATTTATGTTATCTATATATATATATATATATATATATATATATATATATATATATATATATATATATATATATATATATATATATATATATATATATATTTCGAAAATAGGTTTCTGGACCCGTATATTCAGTGAAACAGTTCTTTTGGGTATTTTGGTCCTAATTTTTTATATATAAAACGAAGATTTAGTTTGTATGTAGCATTTTATTTATTTTCAGAGGTTTCGGCAGGTTTTTACCTGCATCATTGTTCCTAAGACAATCGTTTTTATTTTATAAAGGACGTAAAGATTTTTTAAAAGATATATAATAAATATGATCCAACCACAAATTTAATTTAGTTTTTAACTCACCTAAGAATCTAGTCTAATCTCCGGCAACATAATAAAATTTTAACAAACAAAATATTCATAAAAAAACTTTCTGGCACAGTATACGACATTTAGTTTTGAAACATCACATACATTAATACATTCAAAAGTTAAAAATCATCTGACTTGGATTAGATATTTATATCAGATGTTTAATATCATCACTAGATGTTCTGTTGTATTTTTTTCCGATTTGATAAAAAACGTAAACTTTATTGCTTTGCATTTTTGGTATTTTATAGTTTTTCAATTTCGGGCAGTTAATATAAGTTTATTTATTCCTGATACAGACAAGATTATGGAAAATTAAAGTTAAAGGATGCTCGAGTGAATTTGGCTTATATATTATATATATATATATATATATATATATATATATATATATATATATATAATATCTTTTGTTTTCTTGAACCGTTATTGTATACAAAAGTTGAAAATTCTTGGGTTTAGGTTCGAATTAAATACCAAATTTTAATTTTTAATTTATTTGACGTTTCGCCCTGTAATTTAGGGCATCTTCAGAAAAATTTTTCTTGATGCTAAAATTATAAAAATACAGACATTTATATTTAAGAGACACACTGTATATAAAACAATATTACCACGTTAAAACATATTTATATTCAACACTATAAAAGTACATACCTTGAAATAAGATATTTATTGACAGATTTGTTTATGCTCCCAGAACTTGTATTAGAGAAGTAATAAAATATTTATCAATTGTATTTTTTTTTCTCTCGTAAAAGAAACGGAACGCTTTTTTGTTGTTTTATGTTGAATACCGTAATAAGTGTGGAGAGTTAATATAAAATTGAAATTAAGTTGTCACATTAATAAATTTATATACATATGGCTTAAATTATTTGTGTCGGTTCTGTCATTCATAGAGTTTTTTTCTCTAGTAATTTCTATCATTTCTTTGATGGCTAATAGATTATAATTAGAGTATTTAGCTAGTATTTTGATGTTTTCATAGTTGATGTTGTGTTTTTCGTACACTAGGACATAATTTTTCTATAGACATTACCAATGAAAAAGACCTACCAATAAGTGAATATATAGCAGGCATTGAAACAGCCGTACAAGGAAAACCAGAAGTAATAAAAGACACAATTAGGGCAGAAATAACAAACACATTAACTAATCATAAAATTAAACTTAGACATAAAAAAATTAAAACAAACAATCTTCAAATTAAAATTAATAAGCAAATTAATAAAACACAACACTTTATAAAACACGATCCCCAAATTACAATTTTAAAATCAGATAAAAGCAACAAAACTATTATAATGAACACAATAGAATACGAAACCAAAATGGAAGGACTTTTAAATGATCAAAATATATACAAAGAACTTAAAAATGATCCCACTAACATCTATCAAAATAAAAACAACCCAACCATAAAAAATTTACTAAATAAAAAAATGTTTACAGAAATTGAAGCAAAAAAATTAACTATTCATAATCCCGTAGCTCCAAAAATTTACGGTTTGCCAAAATTGCATAAACCAAATCTTCCAATAAGACCTATCGTTTCAAGTATTAAATATCCGTTTTATTATTTGTCTAAATATCTGTCAAATTGCATTTCCAATATTACCGGTCTAAACGACTTCTACATTAAAGACTCTTTTACTTTCAAAAATTTTATAGATTCAGTAGTCATACCAGATAATCACATCCTAATATATCTGGATGTGACTTCCTTATATACAAACATACCTAATGACCTTATACCTATTATTATTAATGAAAAATGGAACCTGTTAAAAGATCATACACAATTATCATTGTAAGAGTTTATAGAAATTATTAAAATCACGTTATCGACAAATTATTTTCAATATAAAGAAAAATTCTACCAACAAATTGATGGCTGCGCAATGGGTTCTCCAATTTCTTCAACAATGGTACAGTTAGTAATGGAGTACTTGGAAGAAAAAGTTTTAGCTAAACTAAATGTTCAACCTATATTCTTTAAAAGATATGTTGACGATCGTTTAATAGCAATTCCAAATAATATACTAAATGAAACTGTACATGAATTCAACAGCTTTCAAAATTCAAACAAAATGGTACACAAAAGATACTTGGTCTGAGAGATATCTGAATTATAATTCAAATCGTTCAAAAAATTAAAAATTAAGTGTAATAAACGGTTTAGCTGATCGAGCCTTACAGTCAACATCACCAGAATACAGAAAAGAGACTCTAAAAAAAGTAAAAACGTATTACTAAAAAATCATTTCCCAGAGCAACACATTAATAGAATAATTAAACAACGCACACACAAGTTATACAACACTTCTCGTTATAAGAATAACCGCGCTCCAGAAGAAGATACAAAATATGTTGCCCTTCTCTATACAGAGGGATAGATTACATACATTCTTAAAAAACATAACATTGTTACCTGTGATAAATCACACAACTTAATCAACAAAATTTTTATAAAACTAAAAAGCACAGTTCTCTTAAAAAAACAATCTAACATAGTGTGTTTAATACCATGCACCAATTGTCCAAAAAAATGCATCGGAAATCAGCTTCTGGAAAATAGAATAAAAGGACATAAATACACAAAGAATGCCACAACAGCATTAAACAAACACATACAAACAGAAAAATACAACATCAACTATGAAAACACCAAAATACTAGCTAAAGACTCTAATTATAATAAATTAGCCATCAAAGAAATGATAGAAATTACTAGAGAAAAAAACTCCATGATTGACAGAAGCGACATAACTAATTTAAGCCATATGTATATAAATTTATTAATGTGACACCTTAATTTCAATTTTGTATTAACTCTTCACACTTAAACGGTATTCAACATAAAACAACAAAAAAGCGTTCCGTTTCTTTTAGGAGAGAAAAAAAATACAATTGATAAATATTTCATTACTGCTCTAATTCAAGTTCTGGCAGCATAAACAAATCTGTCACTAAATATCTGCTTATTTCAAGGTATGTACTTTTATAGTGTTGAATATAAATATGTTTTAACGTGGTAATATTGTTTGAGTGTGTCTCTTAAATATTAATGCCTGTATTTTTATAATTTTAGCATAAAAATTTTTTTTCTGAAGATGCTCTAAAGCGCCGGGCGAAATGTCAAATAAATGAAAAATTATAATTTGGTATTTAATTCGAACCTAAACCCAAGAATTTTCCACTTTTGTTATATATATATATATATATATATATATATATATATATATATATATATATATATATATATATATTTAACATCATCAGGAAACCGGCCATAAAATAAGTTTCGATGGGTGTAGGGAGATTGCCAATATAGAACATTATAAGACCAGAATAATCCGGGAAGCTATAGAAATTGAAAAACCAGGTGATTTGACTAAAAGGAACGAATCATTAAATCTACCAACAGTATGGAAGACAATAATCGACAAATCTAAAATCGCAAAACTCGAGCGCAATTAGCGCAACAACAATAGCACCATCCGGAAAACATAAATAACGACCAACGGCTGCGCAGATATAACCTTCTTAACTATGAAACTTCAGTTTTCACTTTTTAAAAAACTACTTTTTATTTAAAATGATAATTAAAATATTAAATATTAAATTAGTATAATAAGGTGTAAATATAAATTCTAACTAACTAATATTATTTACATTGGAACTATTTATACAAAAAAGGTGCTGATGCTCGTGAGAATGGTTCGACGTCCTGTACTCTTGCTGACGTTTTGCTTATGCGGCGGTTCCGAGGATGTTGCAATAGCCGGTCTGGGTCGGTGACACTCCTGGTGTTCGAAGGTCGTGGGAAACCAATATAACGTATATATATATATATATATATATATATATATATATATATATATATATATATATATATATATATATATATATATATATATATATATATATATATATATATATATATATATATATATATATATATATATATATATATATATATATATATATATATATATATATATATATATATGAAATCAATAAAAATGCGCTTTCACACACCTTTATCAAAAGTTTTTGGCCGGAAAAGATATATGTAGAATAGCAGAAATACATAATTTCTGCAGGTGCAAAACGGCTTACAAGAAGAATTGCTTTCGATTATGTCACAGGGTACCCTCCTGCGATCATGATTTATGGGCCTTTACCCTCATCAGGCAGGCTTGTACCCAGGGAGATTTGAAATAACAGATTGCTCGATATGACAAAATCGAAAACGAAACGTCTATCATACTGGAACAGTACTACATGCTAAGTATAACACTTAGCGCCACCTATTGTGGCTCCGGTGGCTTCCGGCTGCAAACCCATAGCAATTTGGTAAAGTTTGCACTAGCACCATCATGTGGAGAGTAGATACTAAAATTAATAAAAATGCGCGTTCACACACCTTTATCAAAAGTTCTTGGCCGGAAAAGATATATGTAGAATAGCAGAAATACATAATTTCTGCAGGTGCAAAACGGCCTACAAGAAGAATTGCTTTTGATTATGTCACAGGGTACTCTCCTGCGAGCATGATTTCTGGGCCTTCACATGATGATGCTAGTGCATACTTTGCCGAATTCCTATGGGTTTGCAGCCGGAAACCACCGGAGCCCCAATAGATGGCTCTAAGTGTTATACTTAGCATGTAGTACTGTTCCAGTAAGATAGACGTTTCGTTTTCGATTTTGTCATATTGAGCAATCTGTTATTTCAGATCTCCCTGGGTACAAGCCTGCCTGATGAGGGTAAAGGCCCAGAAATCATCGCAGGAGGGTATCCTGTGACATAATCGATAGCAATTCTTCTTGTAGGGCGTTTTGCACCTGCAGAAATTATATATTTATGATATATATATATATATATATATATATATATATATATATATATATATATATATATATATATATATATATATATATATATATATATATATATATATATATATATATATATATATATATATATATATATATATATATATATATATATATATATATATATATATATATATATATATATATATTGTTATATATATATATATATATATATATATATATATATATATATATATATATATATATATATATATATATATATATATATATATATATATATATATATATATATATATATATATATATATATATATATATATATATATATATATATATATATATATATATATATATATATATATATATATATATATATATATATATATATATATATATATATATGATAATCCAGTACACCATTCTTACTTCCCGACATAACAGTTCATACATTGTATTATTAATAAGCTATATATTATTGTAATTCCAAGTATTTTCGAAAAATATCTTTGGGTTGGGTTAGATTAAGTACACACGAAGATACATAACGCCTATAGCAAATGCATTGAGTGTTGTGTGTGAATGCTCAATGCAAAGCATAGGCTACGTAAAATTTTAATAGTCTGAGCGGATAAAAAGTATTTTTATTATTATATCCAATTTATCGGAATGCAAGGTCTTCTAAAAAAATTGCCAAAATAGGAAGCAATGTTATCTAGGGAGGAACGGAGGGCATATTTTACATAAAGTTTTAGATACACTCCTTTACACCCCTTAAGAATATCAAACGGGAAGGCGATCCACAGAAAATATTTGAATATGAGTAAAATATTTCTTTAAAATATTTTTATCAAATTTAGGTAGGAGAAATATTGACTGAAAGTACTCTCTATTTTTGCAAGATATAATGTATTTTATATGCTACAAAATAATTCATATGGGCGTAATAAAAGGTAATAAAATAACACAGTGCTTTTATGTTTTCAAAAGATGTTCTTTTTAATTAAAATATATTTATATTAAATACAATGTTGTTCTACAAAAAGAATTACTCAACTCAAAATAATCTGTTTAATTATGCGAACAAGCCAACATTTATTTATCAAGGGATTACACCACTTTTACAATCAAGTTATATTTAATATTATATTTATCTAAAGTTTTACAAGCTGAATTAATAATCTAATGTTTATAAGATAAATTATCTAAATTAAAAACCCACATTACTGTATCTAAATTTAATAATTAGATTATTACTTTACATTTAAAACGTTTCCTAGTTTAAGAATTATGTACCGAAAATGGAGAGATCTATAAAATTACCCGTGAAAAATTAAACAACCTCCAGTTTTTTAATTCTGACAACAAACAGTAAACTGTTTTTCCTCAAAATCTGTAAACACTAAAAAAAAATTGGTAAATTACCTTTACCCGGAACTCCCCTCTTTATGCATCTTTGCTTTTATTAGGAATGTGAGATCCAAATTAGTTCGGTACATTGTCATTTAGTAAGACGTAAAATAAATTGAATATGGAGTTTTTACAGTGTAACACATCGCCATTTTGTTCCGCCAGCATATCCTTATATCACATTTAATTTTCAATTCAAGTCGATTGAATAAGAAGATTTTTTTATGTCGATTTTTAAACATTTTATTTGGCCGTCATCTGGAATTCGTACCACAAATTTAACAGTTTATCTCTTTATCACACTTAATGCTTGCACACAATTTTAAACTAATCTAATAAGTAGTTTTTCGGGCTAATTTTTTAAATATTTAATTAGGTCGCCATTTTTTCTTGCTGTATTGGATTCATACTAAAATGTTACCAGTTTATTCCTATATAACGCTTTGTTTTTGTGCAAATTTTGAGGTAAATTGAAA
Source organism: Kuschelorhynchus macadamiae (assembly GCA_030620095.1). Classification (NCBI taxonomy): domain Eukaryota; kingdom Metazoa; phylum Arthropoda; class Insecta; order Coleoptera; family Curculionidae; genus Kuschelorhynchus; species Kuschelorhynchus macadamiae. The sequence goes on from JAUTXW010002320.1 coordinate 155,688, forward strand.
AATTAATTTTTAAGTAATAATCCGCCATCTTGTTACGCAATATTGGATTTTTGGCGAAATATTGCCAAGTGATTCCATATGACCATTAATTTTTGACCAAAAGTCGATAAAAACGCAATATTTGGCATTTGAGGGCGCTAAAACGTGAACATATATAATGGGATGATTGTTTTCACATTTAATTTAGTCGCCATTTCATTCCGCCATCTTGAATTCGTACCACAATTTTATTATACCAGTTCATCTCTATACGCTATAATATAGTACATAATGAGATGAATTTAATAAGTTGTTCTTTAGTAGTTTTTTTTAACATTTTATTAGGTCGCCATTTTGTTTTGCCATATTGGACTTCTACCACAATGTTACCAGGTCATTGTCATATGACCCTTAATTTTTGATAAAAATTTGAAGTCAATCGGGTAAGCAGTGTTTTAGCTATGTCTCCAACAGACAGACCGATGAACAAACAGACAGACAGACAGACCTAAGGAATTTAGAAAACGTGTTTTTTGGCATCTAAGGGCATTGAAATGTAAAGATTTGAACAAAATTCGGAGGGTGATTTTTTCACGATTACGATACTTCCTTTTTATGATGGAAGTAAAAAACTTTAAAAGATGCCAACAATACTCATGAAAGACGCTAATGGATAAACCTAATTAATAAGACTGACAAAAGTGAAATTCAATAACATCATCTTTACAAACCAATCAGTGACACCTTGTTTACGCAAGGAATAAACGAAGACTACATTCAGTAGAGCGAAATAGTTGGGGAGGAACTGATCCAAGGTGCTTTGCTGTTTATTTAATCTTACGTATTTCTGTGTATCTACAAAATTTCTTTGTAACATAATGTAAGCCGGTCAAACAGAGTCGTTTCAAATTTGTACTAAAAATAGTCTAAGGCAGTATCTCGCAGAGATTAGATTTTGGTTACAATAGTCCTCTGATATATTTTAAGGGTATAAAAACAAAAAAAAATCATATTTTGAGAACGCGCAAACCGATATCACTCGTGTTGAAATAACTGAAATAAATGTTTTGACATCGAAAAATTGTAGAACTCATTTGTAAAGATACTTGTTTTTTTTTCACTTATTAGAATTCATCATTTCGGCCAATAAACCAGAAACTGGGACATTTCTGCAAAATGAATAAATTACACAAGCTAACCAAAATAAATTAATTTACTTAAGATTATCTGGTTAGTATAGTTCTGATTCCATGGATATAAACAGGTCATAAGCACGTTTAAGGTACCTATGTTTTTCTATCTTTGTACAAAACATGTACATGTCGATTAAAAAATCGAATATTCGGTAAAATACATGTTTACAAATATGAGATTATTAGTTTTATGTTTAGTTTCTTTATGTGCAACTATGTTCTATTATCTTATTTTACTAAAAATAGTCTAAGACAGTGTTTCACAGAGATTAGATGTTGGTTAGACTAGTCCTCTGACATATTTAAAGGGTATAAAAGCGAAGAAAAAATCATATTTTGAGAACGCGCAATCCGAAATCAATCGTACTGAAATAACTGGAATAAATGTTTTAACATCGAAAAATTGTTGAACTCATTAGCGAAGATACTTGATTTCTTTTTCACTTATTAAAATTCATCATTTCGGCCAATAAACCAAAAACTGGGACATTTCTGCAAAATGCATAACTTACACAAGCTAATTAAAATAAATTAATTTACTTAAGATTATCTGATTAGCATAGTTCTATGATTCCATAGATATAAACAGGTCATAGGCACGTTTAAGGTAACTATGTTTTTCTATCTTTTTCTCTACTTTCTCTGTGAGGGTAGATACAATAAATATCGAAATTACTTTAATGGAAATAAAATCATCGCCTGGTTACCGAGATCTTTTAATACTATTTCTTGTAATGTTTTATTGCGTATTTTTTCTATAAAACCAGTATGTTTCTTTTTGATAACATTTCTGAACGATGCATGTAGTGAATGCGCCGCATATTCTTATAATTCCACTGGAAACTCATCGCGCCATCTAGCGGAAAAGGCAGAACAAGGTGTGCCGGACCAGCTGGTACTGTTTATTCTTCTAAACTCTATAGAATTAGAAATACAATTTCAAAGTTCAAAAATATTCTATGGCTTTTACTTCCACTAGGATTAACCACAGAATGCAAATTGTTAAACTATCATTATATAAAAGCTTCTAAATAATATTTTATCATATCCGTAGTGTAAAAAGATCCTAAAAATGAGAAAAAAACGGGTTATCTTTTTTTAATTTTAGAAAATCTAATTACCAGCGGAATTATTAATTTTCATACCGGTCATTTATACTTTAATATGCTTGGAGAAGATATTTTATGGAATGACGTTTTTCTTAAAATTAATCATGTTGAAATCTCGTCTGAAATCACTTTAATACCCGGAACACTGCGGTTCATTAATCATTCAAAACATAATCCAATTACTAGTTTTCCTTGTTTGAAAATATACCGCAAACTTAAGAAGATGTGATTCATTTTACATTTCTGTTAGAAGCTAGAAAACTTTTGTATTATCTAGTAAACTATGCTGACTCGATTTAATGTTTTCAGATATTTTTTAAATAGTGTTGATATTTTGACTGCCTGAGAGTAATTCAGTTTATATACCGAAAACATAATTGGTTATTTCACTGAGCATTGTAAGTTAAATTATTATTACTGTATTACCTGTATGTTACATACAAAGAATTAATAACAAATAAGTACCACTTATAAATACTTATGCACATCACAAAGAAGTAGTTGGAGTTCACTGCATGAAACTAGAATACTGGATTATGTTGAAAAAAACTCAAACTGCTAAAATATACACGTATTTGGAAGCATTGTAACCCGTTATTACTTATTACGGTATGATTTAGACAATGGCGGTTTTCACCAATCGTCTTAATATATATAATATATGTGTATATATTCGCTCCACTCCGACAGCGGCCATGGAACTCCTTTTGAAACTTCCACCACCATCTATTTGTGGAAGGGGAAGCAATGAGGACAACATACCGACTCCACCATGTTACCAACAGCATGGTGGATAACACGAGTCACATGGAATCATCCAATATGCTGAAAGTTATGAAAAACCACTACATGTTAGGAATGCCATCGGACCTGCTATCAAAAACTGTTAGCGCACAGCAACCCTACTCCGTGATCTTCCCAGGGAGAGAGGAGTAGGATCAGAATAAATCTGCTTAAAGAAAAGTTGTACACAGAGGGCTCCAAAAGCAATAAAGGTGTAGGAGTTGGAATACATGGGGTAAGACCGAAGGTTGATCTGTCATTAAGCCTGGGAAATAACACCTCAATATTCCAAGCAGAAGTCCATGTTATCGAATTGTGTGCTAGAATGTTGCAGGATCGACAAACAACATATAAAACGATAAAAATATTCTCGGATAGTCAAGCGGCTCTTAAAGCACTTAAAGCGAGTCATTGTACATCCAAAACAGTTTGGAACTGCCAAAAGGCACTTGTTAGCCTGGGGAGCGACAATAAAATCGCACTTATCTGGATACCAGGACATGCAGGTTTGGAGGGAAATGAATCTGCGGACCTTCTAGCAAAGAAAGAAGCAGAGACAAGATTCGTGGGCCCTGAACCAGCTTTAGGAGTAGCCCACGAAACAGCAAAGCGCGCCATTTTGGACCTGGTTAAAAAAAATCTCTACTGGCTTGGACTGTCAGGCTTGTCCCATGCAAAGGCATTTATCCCCCTTCCTATGAAGAAGAGGATAACAGAAAGTCTGTTAAATATGAACAGAATTAAGCTCAAAACAGTAGTAGGTCTATACACTGGCCATTGTGGTCTAAGACATCACATGCACAGAATGGGGCTTGAAGACGAATCCGAGAGCCGCATATGCATGGAGGATGATGAGACAGCCAGACATGTGCTATGTGAATGCCCGGCAGCTGCCAGGATCAGGATCTCTATTTTTGGTAGAGATATCCTGCTGCCCGAGGACTTGAAGAATACCTCCCCAAATGCAATGATAAGACTTATTGAGGATTTAGAGTTGCTTGGGGAAGTGTAAACATAAGTGTGAGCCACAATAGACCACAGAGTCGCAGTGGAGGGTCGGTTTGATCCACTCACTTTTAACCGAACCTAACCTATATATATATATATATATATATATATATATATATATATATATATATATATATATATATATATATATATATATATATATATATATATATATATATATATATATAAAGATATTTTAATTGGCAATATATATCTCTAACAAGATGGGTTCCACTACATTTTGCTGTAGGAATCTACATCATCCTAATACAATCTGACTATCTCTGATTTGTTTTCTCTACGGCTGCAAGAAGGAAAATTATTATACATCAACGCCAATAAACTTAGGTGGTCTAAGGGAAAACGTCAGAAATATCATCAAAGGCATATCATAATATTTTTTGTGCGAGGAATTTGTAAAGCATTAAACATTTAGCAAACATGTGTTATAGTAAGTGGTCATTTTCATTTTCGGCAAAAAAGACTTTTTTAAAGTAAAGGCAGCTCAAAAGGCTTTAAGATTTAATCCCTTATTGAAATAAATTTCATCAAACATTTACAATTCAAGACGCGATAGCCAGCATCTCAAGGGATGAAGTTGAAGTAACCGGTGGAGCTTAAACAGGTGCATTTCAAGTGATGGAAAATATTTTGAGAATTTTTAAAAATGTGTGGTTTCTGTTTTAGTGTTTGTATTAGAATGCTTTTAATGTTATCCTTGTTATTGTTTTGTCCCGTTGGTCTCTGCAAGCACTCCAGCTTTCCATGTTATTCGTTAATCTTGTTATTGTTTTAGCCCGTTGACCTTGACTTTTTTTTTAAATTTGTTCTTAAGTGATAGAAAACATTTCGAGAATTTGTAAAAATGCAACGTTACTATTTTAGTGATTTGCGTTAAGATGTTTTTGACGTTATCCTTGTTATTGTTTTGGCCTGTTGGTCTTTACAAGCACTCCAGCTTTCCGGTATTATGTTACATTTATATTTTTTGTGCAATATTTATAATTTAGAAATATTTATAATCATCAGCAAAAGTTATGGTACGAGCGGGGATCGAACCCGCACCTCTGAATCTCTGCGATCGACCAGTCGATCGCTTTTTGAGTAGATCTCGAGAAGAAAATTTTTTTTTAATAAGTAGATACTTAACTAAACAACAAAAATGTATTACGTAATAAAATAACACTCTGCTAGCGGCAAAAGGCGGCTTTATCAAAGGAACGCGCGATACTTGTCAAAGAAAAGCCGCGTTTTTTATTCTGGCCGCTTTTCTAGAAATTTCGGGCAGCGCGTTTGACGGGAACATTCAAGACTTTCGTTCACGCCGATATAAATGTTGCGCCTGCAGGAACAGGAAGAAGTCTTTCTGAATTGCAACTTGAAGGCAATACTACGTCGATACAAAGTTTATTATTAAATAGTACACATTGAGTGCAGGGAAGAAATCTAAAACGTATCATTTTAATAACGATTGGGAGGAAGAATTTTTGTTTTGTATGGTGAAGGATAACTGCATTTGTCTTATTTGTCGTGCGTCAGTTGCAATACCTAAGCGTGGTAACTTATAGAAGCATCATAAAACGGTTCATAAAAACTATGAAAAGGATTTGCCGCTACAGAGTGAATTAAGAAAACGAAAAGTACGTGATTTGATATCTTGTTTGAAAAAAGAACAAACCATGTTCACAAGACCAGCCAAACAATCAAAAGCTGCTACGATCGCGTCATTTAAAATATCTCATATATTGGCGAAACACAAGAAATCATTCCAAGATGGATTGGTTCTGAAGGAAGCATTTATTGAAGCGGGTGAGACTTTATTTGGAGATTTTAAAAATAAAACAGAAATCATGTCTGCTATTAGAGAACTTGTCGCAAGGCGTATTGAAGTTATGAGTCAGGACATGGCAGATAACCTAAAAAATGACATCATAGAATTTACATACTTTTCTTTACAGTTCGACGAATCCACCGATATGACAGACACTGCCCAGTCATGCCAATCATTCCTCGGAAGGGGAAGACCCGTGGCGAAGACATATATGACGTTTTCTTCAATTTTGTAAAAAACTACAAGCTACCAATATATAAATTAGTGTGCATTACAACCGATGGAGCACCAGCAATGGCTGGAAATAAAAACGGTTTTGTGGCATTGTGTCGAGCTAATGAAGATTTCTCTTCATTTTTTTCAATCCATTGCATTATACATCAACAAGTTTTGTGTTCAAAAGTTTTAAACACGGAGGAAATTATGGGCATTGCAACAAAAATTGTGAATTCTATCCGTGCACGTAGCTTGCAACGGCGGCTCTTTAAGTTGCAGTTGGAAGATAGAGAGTCAGCTGAACACACGAATTTAGTTCTTCACACGGGCGTGAGGTGGTTCAGTCGCGGAAAATTCCTAGAAAGGTTTCGAGAATTATTGCCCGAAATAACAGCTTTTCTAGACGAAAGAGGTGATGACACTCAGATGTTGAAAAACGAAAAATGGCTGACTGATTTGGAATTTTTGACTGACATCACAATGCACTTAAACACCATTAACTTGGAGCTTCAAGGTAAAGGAAAAACTGTTATTGAGATGATTAGCGCAGTAAACGCATTCAAAAGTAAATTGCAACTTATGATAGATCAACTGAAAAGAAAGGATCTGAAACATTTTCCGTCTATGAAAGCAAGGATTCCTTAGTGGAATTATGATACGTATGAGTCTGAATTATCAAATATTGTGGGACAATTCGAAATGCGTTTTTATGATTGTAGTAAATTGGCAAATGTAGCATCATTTATGAGTTATCCTTTTTCATGTAAAAACATTGAGGAATTAGCTACTGAAATAGCAAGTCAGTTTAATATGAACTCATGTTCTGTTGAAAATGAGTTGGTGCAGATTATATCAGATATACATCTCAAAGCTACAGCATCTGATACAAATTTCTGGTGTTTTATATCTGAAGATAAATATCCGAATCTAAGGCAAATCGCCCTTCAACTGAGCAATGTTTGGGTCAACTTACTTGTGCGAGTCTGCATTTTCTGAAATGAAGATAATTAAGTCAAAATATCGCAATCGACTGACTATCATATGTCATCATGCTTGCGATTAGCACTCAGTAGTTACGTACCATCTTATGAAAAGTATGTTTAGGACATGCAGTGCCACGCTTCAACATCCAAAGTCACTCCTTAGTTAAGTTTAACACCATACTCTTTTGTTTTGTAAACTCGCAATTTTGAATAACTATGAGTTTTTTCATTGATATTGTAGAGAAGAACCTAACTAAACCTAACCCAAACCTTGACTAAAAAATGTATATTGTGCGGAAAGCTAATATCTATATATGCTACGGTACACCATACCAGGCAGGTAGGTAGGTAGGTAGGGTGTATGTATAGTGTATGTACGACAACCCTGCATCACATACTTGCAGCCTCTCTCAGAGTCGATCGTAAGTAGTCTAAAAATATTGAGGTAGATCGCCAGCAGTTCAAGTTTGAGCACCCCTGCTCTAGTCCACTGCTCTAACCATTTGCGCTAGCGTACCACTGATAAGCAATTAGTTAGAACTTGTACATATTCGAACCCACCAGTATCATAGCCATTGTTGCTCCTGCCAACCATTCTAACCTTATGACGCGGCTTCCCTGACTGGACGTCAAATCTGACATCGCTATTAGGTACCGTCCATATCAGTAAATTTATAATTTTACGTTATGCCCGTATAAGACAAATTTTGAACAGAAGTATTTTATCAGTTTGTTTCTAAATTGTGAAAAATGGTTAGAGCAATGGGTTAAGAGATCCAGAGGTGCGGATTCGATCCCCGCTCGTACCATATCTTGTGCAGATGATTATAAATATTTCTAAAAAAATATTTCACGGTTTAAAAACAAACATAAAATACTTCTAATAAAAATCAATGTTAGGGTTAACATTTTTTGGGATAAAAACAATGGTTTACAGTACTCTCTAACGAGAACTTCACACATGTATCTTAGTGTTTTTTTTTTGTAAACGAAAGCTAATATTAAACAAACCACCAAAGCATGTTCCAGAAAAGGATATACCATAACGCAGATGAGATTCTATTAAGGCGAAATAGGCCCATCCAACAATACATACATTCGATTCGCTTGAGTAGCAATTTGAAGCTAATATCCCACTCAGTTTTAAAATGTTATCGTTAGATTTTAATTTATCGTATAATACTAAAAACTGATTTACCTGTAGATGTTTAATCGATTGGTTTAGTAAAATATCTCCCAATTTATACTTAAAATTCAAAATACTCGTTTTGAAAATATTTAATGACAGACGGTTTACAATACATCTTTAATTTTCTTCATAGTAGAATGTATAGTATCCAAAAATTTGCAGCTGTATACTCTGATAACGCCCAGACAAATATGATTCAAACCAAGTCAGCATCTTACCTCTAAACCTACAGATGTCAAGCTTTCTCAGCAGTACTTCGTGATTTACGCAGTCGAAGGCTTTTGATAAATCATAAAACATCGCTGCAGCAACTTCTACATCATTTAGTTTTAGATATACTTTTTCAAGGAACGAAAATATCACATCATGCATACCGTTTGTCCACTGGAAGCCAAACTGCTCCGCACTAAGTAACTCATGCGAAGGAAAAAAAGACATCATACGCTTCTTAATCAATTTCGCTACAATTTTTGACAGTGTTGACGATAAGGCAATGGATCGAAAGTTTGATGGGTTTTTAACATCCCTACCCTTAAAAATAGGAATAATAATAGTATGTTTAAGGAATGCCGGAAACAAGCCTACATAAAATGAATGGTTTATGGCATTCTAAAAAATTTCAAGAACATTATCGGGCTTCTTCAAAAAAATATTCAAAGATATATCATCCCATCCAGAACCCTTTTTTTACGGACATCCAAAAAAATGTCAGTAATATCTTGTACGGTCACAGGACAAAGATAGAATGAATCAGAACACTATTTAGAAAACTTATTGCATCAACGTTAAGAGAAGTTGTTACCGCGGACAAATTTGCAGCTACTGAACAATAAAGATTATTAAAATCATTAGAACTTATGCTACTATTAATGAAATTTTATTCTTTTTTTCACGTAGATTTCCTTTTGTTTATTATTTGATACAGAAATTTTGTTTCCATAATGTAGGTATTTTGCGGCCCTAATAATCCTAATGTTACGGTACTTTAGGGAATGCTAAGTTAAATAAATTGGTCAAAAAAGAGTGAAAAGGATCGTCAGAAAGTAGGACAGAGTTCCATTGTCCTACCGCACAAAGACTTGAAGACCTGGATTAATTTTTTTTTCTAAATAAACGACCAGGCTGTTTTATTACATTTTTGTTTTTAACATTTTTTTTTGTATCTTACAAGGACAACTTCGTGATTGGAAGGCCCTGCATTAATTATACTTAAATTTACTCTTACATTAAAGGAGGATTACAAATTACCTATCAGTTGAATGTTTATGGAATATACCAGAAATTCCATGTTGAAATCTCCTGTCAGAAACTCGTAGGCGCTAATTGGTAACTTTGATAGAATATTTTCCAGCTTAATAAAAAAACTATTAACATTGCCCAAAGGAGATCTGTACACACATAAAGTATAAAGAGTAATAGGGGAGGCAATATAAGATTGAAATATTTTTTCTTCAAGTAAAAAGTCAAATTCATGAGCGTTTGTAAAAAGAGAATACTTAAGGAAGGATTTCTTAATAACAATCATTGTTCCACCATTCACATACTGTGTACGACAAAATTTAGCAATAGGAACATAATCTACAACAAATAACTGTTCATCTTCCTGTAGCCAATGTTCCGTCAAAAGGATTAAACTAGCATAATTCAAACTATTTAACAAAATGAACAATTCGTCATTTTTTTTGGGCAGATTGAATATTTAGAAGCATTACGGTGAAATATTTGTCACTGAGTCTGTCCGTAAAAGAGAGCTGTTAGGATTTTCACAATTCGTCACTGGTATATTTACTTTTCTGGTTAAATTATTTAGGCCTAGTTCACTTTCATCCAATAGCACACTGTCATCTTGCAGCTTTTCTGTATGTATTAAATACATTTATATGAGATAAAATGATCCTACCAAAACACGTATTATATTCATATGTTGAACTCTTTCTGAAATTGGTTATAAATATCATTGATATATTTTTGTTTCGGCAAACAGACTCAGAAAAGCTGTTAAACTTTTTAAAATCGACCTATTTACATCAAAATTAAAGACATACGTGTAGCAAGCTATTAAATTAGTAACTATACTCAAATACGAATTTTGACGCCATTCGGAAGTTTTAAAATATGAGATCGTGTTAAGATCAATAAACAATACAAGACAGTAATTTTGAGTATATTTGGTACTATCCTTAAAAATGTTTTTTGGTATTTCATTTATTGTTATGCCTGGCTTTACAATCCCTTTCACTAAACAAGAGTCATTTTTTGACAATGTTTTTATTATTGCGGTCATATTTTTGGCACTTGCATCTCCATAAATTAAAACCTTTTTCCTACAATGAAGGCCGGTTCTTTTAACTGTCCTGTTGTAGAAATCGGTATTTTTTTTTGTTCACAATAATTAGTTGTTGGTTTGTTTGTACAGTTTATTTGATTACTGAACTTATATAACCTGCTTTCGAGCTTTTTTATTTCGGGAGCATACAATTCGTTCTCCACGGAGAGAGTTTCTATGCTGTTATGCTATTTTTCCATCTAAAGAAGCGTTTTTCTTGGCTAAATGATAAGTGTGTGTTACTTGAGAATAAGTAGTTTGGGATGCTGCATGTATAACAAATGCCTCAGTTATTTCAGGAATCTGTGTTTCAACACTGTCACTCTGTCTGAATATGAAACCAATATAGATTTTTCTAGATTTTTCTTAGGGTTATTTCGTTGAGTTTTTTCCTTAAATCACTATTGACCTTACTCAGTCTATCAATTTCGTGTATATGATCTTTTTCAGTAGCGGAAGCCTCCTCAGCAAAAGTGACAGAACTTCTCTTTAATCTATTTATATATGTATATTTTTATTTTAATTCAGTTTTAAGGTTTTCTACTAATTCCCTTAAATCGTCAGTAACGTCCGGATCGGCATCTTTGGCTTTATTAACACATCTTTTGGGACACCAAATAAGATTTTTTACGTATTTACTCAAGCCCATTGTTTTTTCTTATCCAATAGGTTTTATGAAGTACACTTTTGCACACAAGGCAATACCAATTTGGTTGCTCTCTAGTTTTACAGCACTTAAATGTTGTAGACATAATAACTTTAATTTCAAATTGCAATACGATAAAACCGCAAATACGGTTCTGTTTTATTTAGGTTCAATGCCCACGCACAATATGCAATAATCAGTATAATAATCCACAGGAGACACAGTTCAGGAAAATAATTAAAATAACAATAAGAATAAAATATAATTATAATTTAAATTAGCCACAATCAGTTTTAGACGGCCCTAGCCCTGGTGATCCTACAATAGAGCACTGGTAACTTTAATAAAGCACTATTTACTGCAATAAAGCACTACTTATTCTTTATTAAATATAATTATATGTAACTATCAATGATAATTAAAGTACGAATTGTTAATTACTAATTTAATCAAAATCATATTCCTAACCCTTTTGAATAAATGATAAATAAATGTTTTTGGTTTACATACTTGATCGTTCTGACTGGAACGTAGTAACAGTTGCCTACTACTAATTATCATTTTAGTCAGTACATTATACGGATTTAAATTGGCAATAACAATGGTTTTCGGTCAAAAAAAGAGTTATTTTTGTGCTCTTTTTGATTATTGTAAAATAGAATACCCTTCCATTTAACTTTTTTTATAGAAAATATAAAAAAGAGTATCGTAGTTAGTTAGCAACAAGGCCCTCTAAGCAGTTTAATAAAAAATTTTAATTGACCTAAAATACCCCTTTAAACAAATCTATGTTCATTAAAATCGGGTAAATTTAAGAGAATATATTGCGTTTTAAACATTACATGATTCCTCACTTACCAAGTCTTATTAATGGTGGTAAGATGGTATATATTTAATCACACTAAGGGAAATTGATTTAGCTTTCCAGTGGTACTCTCTATGACTCCTAGGAAAACATCATCGCATGCCTCTACACGGGGATCTATCCAGGACAAAGCTCAACCTTCTGGATGAAAATAATTTATCGTAATTTAAATGACATCAAATTTAGTGATATAATCATTTGAGTCTTTGCACTGATTGCTAGCTAACGAAATTTTGACTAAATTCGAATATGTACATTTTTATTTTGCCTTCACTTAGAAGTTATTAAATACATGTTTTGACATTGACCAGAAGTTGGGCTTTTAGTTGAAAAATAATTCAGTTAATAATTAACAGCGTCAAATAATTAGCTTGAAGACTAACTTGAAAAGAATCAAGAAGTTTCTGCAATTACCAGTCTGCTTATAAATATTATCGTCGCCAATTTGCGGAAATTTCGCCATTTAGAAATAAATAGCCCCCATCCAAGATGTATTTGCCTTTTTGTGCAATGTCGCGAAGAAAACTTCTTAATAAGAAAACTAATTTCTATTTAACATAAACTTCATTTATGCTGAATACTCTAAAGGCAATAATAGCATTTTTTTTTAAATTATTTAGTAAACTACCAGCCAATTTATTTTATTCGAAATTGTTCTGATTATGGTAGTATCTTAACAGATTCTCTTGCAAAAGTGACATGTTTTTATAAAAAAATTAAATTGTTATTTAAGTGTTTAATACTAGCAGTAATTTAGCTATAACACGTTTTTGAGCATATTTGTGACAACTGTTTTTTTCGAATCGAATACATCAATCTAGTTAAGGTAATCTATATATTTAAAACACTAAGCCAGCTTTTTCAGCAAGTTCGTGAGAGGGTTGTACTGCACCTATTTACATGATTTTTTTTAATTGAGCGTCTGGTTACCGAGACCTTTCAACACTATTTTTTTATTGTTTTATTGGGTATTTTTTCTATAAAATCAATAGGTTTTTATTTAATAATATTGAATGAATGCGTTGTGAATGCGACCCATATTCTAATGCAAAAGGCAGAACAAGGTCTGTCGGGCCAGCTAGTTATTATTATTCGTATACGTTTTACTTGAAAATGCCAAAACGACACATAAAAACAAATCAAGTGCCTTTAGGTATTCAGCATATTGATGTTCAAAAATTACTAATGATTTTAATAGGGCTATTTTTCCATATATGTAACTCGTACTGTTATAAGTCACCTACCGGCCTTGTAACGTAAATTCCTATTACGCTTTTTAGGTTCTTTGTGTTTGTGTGTTAAATTCAGGTTTATTTCAACATGCTCGATAATCAGTTTGTTTGATTTGATTTTTAAAACCTTTTTGGGAAAGGGCAACCACTATAGCGCATTCACCTGTTGATATACTGCGATTTTTTCTTGGGGTTGGATTTACCTTTAGAAGAAAATGAAATACTGTTAATAAAGGAAACTTAACACAAATTTACTTCTGAATGATACCTTGTCATGAGTGATCTTACTTCGTCTTACCATTCTAAAAAAATCTGGGTAATTTCCAGAATTTCATCGGTACGACAAAGTGGCAGGTGCCCTTAATCCCGAGAAGCTACAATAATAGACAAAGTGCTAAAATGAAGCTACACCTGTAGCTTCATTTTAATTAATAAAGAAATTTTGAGTCTGTCGTTTTTGAGAAAGTTTGTTAGATAGCACACTGAAACGATTGAACAAAACTATAGAAGAACACTTCTAATAAAATTCTTACCAGCCAGCAATAAGCACGACTGGTACCAATACCTAGCTTGTTTCTTGTTTGGTTTATGGAACAGCTTCCCGACCAGAATTGTTTACTATTATTATAATTACTATTAAAGGGACCCTTTTTGTTAACACTTTGTAAGTAAGTGAATTAACAGGGTTCTTCATAGCCTCTGAGCTAATCTGCAGTAGTCACGTAGAAAGGGGTACAAAATTCGCAATGCAAATTACAAGAACTAGACCTTTTATCATAATTATACAGGAAGTTATTTGCTAAAATTACTCGGTCCATTGAATACACGGAATTTAATATCTATCTATCCGTCTGTACTAAACTGGTTAGATCCGACCTTCTTATAGTTAGGAGAGATATCATTATTCCGATTTTAGTAACCAGGAAGTTTTGTCGCATTTAAGTTTTGCTTTACAGTAAAGATAAACTTTTTTAGAAGGAACAATGATAAGTACATATGCAGCGATACTCAAGCTGAGATTAGGGCTCTGCCTTTCAGCATTATTAGTTATTCGTTTACATTTAAATAAATAACAGTTCTGTACTTCTGTTATCCTGATATAGGTGTCTACTAGTGGTGTAGCTCCTTGCCTGCTACTTTCATTAGGCCTAATTTGGCCATTAATTCCTTACTGTAGGGTCACGAGTAATTAGAAAGACTTCAAGTATCTGACCCTAATATGGTCTGAAACTAGTAGGCTTCTCCAAGTTTACAGAAGTCAACTCTTAAATAATCCAAAGTCAGGTTTTGTAGCTATTTGAAAGACACTACCGCACGTGTGGCCTCTCTACATAACCTTTCGGTCAGCAACAAATAACTTTGCATGAGAAACATATATCCAGAACCTGAGCTTATAAAATGTTTTCGGACCTAGAGATCTCTTCTCTTGATCTTAGTGTCTCAGTTTTGCAGGACTTAAAAAGTCTTAGAGAGCCTAAGTGTTACATTTGGCAATCTCCCTTGGTAATATATAATGATTTCTAGACAGTTTAACTGTAACCTTGTCAAGTTTTAGCCGAATTGTACTTTAAAATGACCTAAATATTACTGTTTTCATTGGCGTTTATGGTGCGCTGCCTCGGTATTTTATTTCAAGAAAACATATTTTGTTATATTCAACAAAATATATATTTTTTAAAACACTATAAAACGTAATAAAACAATAACGCACTTACATTAAAACACTTTAAATTCAAGTTGCCAATCTTTGCGGTCTGCAGTATCAATTCAACACTGATTCTAAAATCCTCATAAAAGAAACAAAGAAGATATTACATGAATGGACTAATTTTAACTTCGTATTTATATGGTATTAAAATGAGGAATTTACTCAAAACCGGAATCAGGCATAATTCATTAATCATGCCTTACCTAATCCAATTTCAAGTTTCCATTCTTTTCATTCTCGTCGGGAAGATGTGATTCTCCGCTCAGCTGATTCCTGTACTACCCTCGTAATTTGTATAAGGCGAAGTTTTCGACAGTGGCAGGCGTCTCTGGTAGCGGTTTGGAATTCAGAAAATTAATTTTCTCATCAAAATCTGATTTAAATTTTAATAGACTTCTCGTGAAAAGGAACTTGTCTCGCAGATTTAACATTGTTTACATGATATGAATCTTATGTTTTCGGGAAAAAAATCGTCTGACAAATACATGTACTCACAATTTTTCGCCCTATTGAATTTTTTAACTTCTCATCTTCTCCTCCATTTTTTTTAGCATTTAAATATATCCTTTAGAAAGGATCTCTCAGACTTCTTATGTAAAATGGCTTTTGGTCAATTTTTCAAATTTTTTGATATAATGCATTTCTTAGTTTGCTTATTAAGATGTGTTACTGTCACAACTTCATCTTTTGAACATATTTTGATACACATGGTATTAAAGTTATATTTTTTTTTTGTTTTAGCTACCCTGCCAAGGTTACTATTTTCACCAATTAACTAGTTTTGGCGACATATGCTAGGTTATAGGATAATATTTACTTTCTTGTTGGGTGTAAAAAAGAATTACAATAGTTCTTTTTTAATGCAATGTCCGGTCAATATTTCCGTAAATAAAAAAATATTTCAAAATAAAAAAATCACTTATCCTCCAGGCCTCACATCGAAAATGTAACGATACCTATTTATACTCCGCCGAAATCACACTACAAAATTAGTGAAGGTAATTAGCTAATCGTCCGGAATATCCTGCCTTCTTGGACGCAGATAGTTTGGAGAGAACTAATATAAACAACTAAAATATCCATTAACTTTGCACATCTATTACGGGGATAAATATTCCATAAGGATGTGTTTGATTGCTTATTTTTTCTTCTACGAGCAAGCGAGGTGCAGCTATTGTTTCTGCAAATATAATAAATAAAGCTATAAAATCCATTTATTAAATACTATTTATTATTTTCTCTTATTTACTTATTTAGTTTCAGCCATTCCATTACAGAATATATAAATCCTTCTACTCTAAATTTTTATACATATATATATATATATATATATATATATATATATATATATATATATATATATATATATATATATATATATATATATATATATATATATATATATATATATAAATATATATATATATATATATATATATATATATATATATATATATATATATATATATATATATATATATATATATATATATATATATATATATATATATATATATATATATATATATATATATATATATATATATATATATATATATATCTATATTATTTCGTGCGGTAACCCTCGACTCGCGGACGGGAACAAGACGCGGCCGCGGCGTTTCCAATCGCTAAATATTAGAAGAGATCTTTCAGTTAAAAGAAGAATATTGAATTTGGCTGTTAATCTTTAGGGCTAAAGTTTTATATAGGTTAGCTTGAAATAAAGTTTAATATAGCCGTGATAGAAGAATATATACATCGGGGGATAGCCGCAAATTGTCTTTGGCAAAGGTCTACGGTCGCTACTCTCGTCTGCTTGCTTCCTTAATACATTTGGCAATATTGCGCGTTAATTACTCAAAGACTACATTCATTTTGGGATATCTGAACGTTGCCGAGTCTTGTTCGATCTATTGCGTAGCTATACTAATCTATTGTACTAGCATAAAAATTTAAATCATTAAAAATATCCTTACGTTAAATCAGATTTTAGTTAGTTCTGTGAGGAGATGTATGCGAAAGTTTGTTCTGTCCTTTGCGTCTCATTGGAACATTAAGCGGTTGATGAGCTTGTTCAATAATACGTATACAAGCAAAAGTATTGCATTGTTTCTTCTTGATTTAGGTTTCTTTATCACATGAACTAAAGCCTCGTTTTATGTAGAATCTCATTTGATAACAAGTGGTGCTTATATAAGTCTCATTTGACGAATGTATTGTGCACGTTATTAAGTCTGATTATGCCGGATATTTATTTACGAACAACAGGAACACAAACAATATAGTGTCCAGTGCATTACTATTAGTAGACCTGGATCAAAAAGTACAAACTAAATTAAGTTTAGATCTTAACAAATCTGAAAGTGCAAGTCCACGGATTTGGTTAAAGTATAAATATGTATATAGCATGTCGCACAGCGCAAACAAAATAGAAGAAACTACGCGCATTTTAATTTTACTTATTTGCATCGACCACTCTATATCTGCAACTAAATATAGTTATATAGTTAGAAATAGGAATTTAAAAAAAAAACAGACAAAAAGTGGTTGACAAGATGTTGGAAAATTTTATAGCAAATTTTTTATTACTATTGTCATTTTATTCTTGTTGGCGACAAAAGTGAATTTTGAGACCAATTGGTCGTTATAAACGGCACGTGAAATATCTCATTAGATCGTAGATGAACTTGAGAAATACTTAGATATACTAATGACAAAGCTTCTGGCTTGTATATCTTACCACTAACTAATTTACTGGGGAACAAAACGTCCGAAATCCTGCGTCTAGAAACCAATGTTAGAATTTATATTTTCGAGCCGGAGCAAGGTCACTGTCCAGGCCTCTAAGGCGGACCTTATAAAAGAGAAACTTTAAAGGTTTGTTTTGAATGTGCTCTAAACGATCAAGGAATAGAGCATACATAGTATTCCAAATAGCAAGCACAAAGTATGGAACAAACACAGAATAAATTTTGTATTATTAAACATAGCATATTTTCTTAATACTTTCTCAACATTCGGGAACATTAGTTTACAACCATTTCCACGTGAGAATCAAACATCAATTTTGAGTCAATTCCAGGTTGTGTATAAGATTAACTTTTTTGAGTGTTACCTCAGTTTTATTACGTGATAATGTAAGGAACACTGGAATAAGTTATTATTGTCACAGAATTCAATGAATCTGTCCAGATTATTCTGTAGATCAATACAATCGTTAATGTTATATATTGCTTTAAATATCTCTAAATCGTCTGCGTACAATAAAAAGTTGCATCCGTTGAAGCACATACTGATTTTGTTGATAAGATAATAAAAAAACAAGGGCATTCTTGGGGAACGCCGGAAAATATTTAAAAAGAAATCTGAATTAAAATCCTGCAGAGATACGCTTTGCGTTCTGTTTCCTAAATATGATTCGATCCATTGAGAGACTGCCGCACACACCGAACTCAGCAAGGCATTCCAAAAGTTTATTATGACTTATTTTATCAAAAGCCTTTCTGAAGTCTGCGTAAATGACATCTACGTATATTTTTAATCAAAGTTGCTATGACTCCGTGAAAATAAACAAATTTTTCTCCAGTGAGTGACCAGGATAGAAGCCGTGTTGCGATGTGTCAATAATATTTTGAGTTAAGTGAAAGTATTTGTATAGTAACTAGGTTTTCGAAAATTTTTGCAAAAGTAGATAACTTATTAATTGGACGATACTTTTTCATATCTTCTTTTGTCCACTTTTGAAAATAGATAATAGCATGGCTGTTTTTCACTTCAAAGAAAGATTACAAATTAAAGTTAGTGGTCCGAAAGACTTACAGCGGTGTTTTTGGGAAAAATTAAAGGAATCTTTTCGGGTCCGGCCCCCTTTTTAGGATTCAAACTAGAAATGTCATTATATGTAAGGTTGTGAAGATTGGAGCTATTAAAAGAATCATTATTGTAGACAGAATTAGAGGTATGTCGCTCTGGCTCAAAAACGTTAGAAAAATACGAACCAATGAGGTTACCTTTACCATCCTTAGCAATCCCTCCAAGGCAAGTGTTCATTGATAAAAAAAAGATAATCCCGGAATCTTGAATCCACGTAGATTGGTGGTAATCTTTCTTACACTCTTACAACTTAGAGACGATTTTAATGATAATATTCTTGGGTTTGTTCTCGATTTATGTGGGCGCTCTAAAAACAGTGCCGATACAATTGTCCTGCATTTTAAAATATATAAATTAAAAACTTTAAGTGGTTGATGAGGTTGTTCAATAATATGAACACGAGCAGAAAGAAGTATTGCATTGTTTTTTCTCGATTTGAGTTTCTTCATCTCACAAACTATAAAGTTCCGTTATATAAGTTTCATTTGGAGGAAGTGATGCTTATTTAAGAAGCATTTGACAAACGTATTCTGCACCCTTTTAAGTCTGGTTATGCCAGTTATGCGAATAACATATACATATTTTAGCCAAATGAGCAATGTCCTGGATGATTCTGACCAAAGAATTGTGTCTTGTATATATATTTTACTATCTAAGTATCGAAAGAAACGTCATTTTTAATCCCCAGATAACTCCCAAATTAAATATGCAACCAGTGGAATTAAGAGCCATTTTTTAAAAATGCCGAAATACAATATTTTTAAAAAATAGAATAAAACTACTATTACAAAGTTTCCTCTTCTTCAGTAGAATAAGCGTCATCATCCGAGTCTAGATTATTCATATCAATAATTACAGGAAGAATATTTGAAGCATCTATCATTTTTTCCTGTTGCCAGTTTATTAATGTGTTGACGTAATATTTCAATTTTTCTGGACTAATCTGAAACAATTTTTTATTAAAACATATGTGATGTTAAAACAGCTTGGTTTATATATTATCAAACGCTTCATTTCAGAGACGCAATACCACATAGCTTGTAATACGATGAGTAGTGCTAATCTAGTACTCGTAGTAACGCTTACACTTTGACCATACCATCGATGGGATTGTACTAGCAACGATATGGAAAAAGTCTAAAAACACGATGTCCATGCTGCAGAGCGATTTCGTCAAGTCTGTGAAAAGAACAAAATAGAAAATATGTCAGATGAAATTTGTATTTTTTTTTAGTTAAAGGCCATTAAATAGTAGACATGTTCTTTTTTTAATATTCCGGTTTTCGAAATTCCCTAAAGTTTAAATGTTTCGTTAATTTTTTTGTTTCTTTGGGTACTGATCATGATTCTGAACTAAGATTTTTTGGGTAACGTTTCGATTTGGAGTTACTGACTGTAAAGTGCCCATTTTAAATGTTGGCTATTTTCTACATTCATTTTATACAAAATAATAAGACCTACAAAGCTACTTTTATTTTTTCATTAAATATATTTAGGAAGTTACCTATTATAACATAAAAAATACCCTTTAGTTTTTCTTCGAAATCTAGGAACTTTTGTACTTACGTGGATATTTTGGCGTAATTGGATGTAACAGCGGTAAATTAGAATTTTTAAATGCAAAATTAGCAACCCTTTGAGCGCCAGTAGGTAATTTGGAAAAGTTATTTGGTGGATAAAAAAGTGCATTTAGATATCTGCAAAACAAGCCCTTTTTCTTTGATATATGGGTACGTATGTAACAAGTAAGAAGAAATTAAAAACGCTTTTTTATTTCTTTATTGTCACATACTTGTCTACATAGATATAAATGGGCTAGTTTGAAAAGTGCTTTACAAAATAAATTTTATGTATTCTTAACCTTTTGTATCTAGGAAATGTCTATGCGACAATAAAGTATAAGAGACTTAAGTATTATGGACTTATTTTGTATCAGAAATCATTAAAATTTGATAAGGTAGGCTTAGCCGCCAACATTTTACTAATTTATGCCCATTTTCTCAAAATATAAATAATTTCCCCTAAAAGGAATATGCACCATGACACATACAGAATATAATTAAAAACCAAGTTTTTCTTTAATATTTCGTGAAAACTAACGACTACTGTTGATTGAAGATGCTCTGGGGGAGATTGAAAGACTGCAGAAGAGAGCGGAGTTTTGGTTCACATTGAATAGGTTGCATTCGAACAAAGTTAAAACAACGCATCTAGTATCTTCGGTGAAAAATGGAACAGCCAATGGCAGAATCTCAGGATTAAAAATTCTTTTTGGCGTACATCTTGATCCTATGGGATGTAAAAAATTAAATCTGGATGTAAGGCTTTGTTTGTCTTACGAAATCTCTCCAAATGTGTTTCTCGGGCTACAATAAGAACTGCATATTTTGGCAGGAAGACGGAAAGGTTTGGGATACAGGAAACATTGTAGGGCTGTGTGTTAGTTTTAATCTAACTTACTGTGACCAGTGTAAACACTGTTTTTTTTTGTGTAATTGCTACCAAATAAATTATTGACTAACGTTAGTCCTTAAAATTTGTTTAGAGATCTCGATTATTGTAGCTTGATATAAAAAGTCCGCATTCGATGGAATTATTGACCTTAGTAGCATTAGAATTAGCAAAAGTTTTTGCTTGAAAATGAATGCAAAATAACAATAAAAAAGTTAATCATGTAAATTTGTTAAACTGCAAAGGAAAATTAGTATGTTTTTTATACTTATTTAATTTAATGACCTTTCCTTAGATAGTCAAATATGCGCAAACCTGAATCAACAGTTTTTTTAATAAAATCGTCGGGCGACTAATTTTTCCAATGGTTTTTTGGTTATTTTAAGACTTTATTAAAAATATTCCATTTATGTTTTCACCAACAAGATGCCGTTTATAATAAAAATCAATTAAGGAAATGCATATAGGCTATGAATTTATTACAAAATAATATTAAATAAAAAAAATTAGTAAAACTTTATACAAATATTTGATTGGTACGTAGTTGTGTCGCTTAAGTGGAATGATTCTTTACTTTATTCCACATTTCATCCTTCATGGCCAGAAGTGAGTATAGAATTCCTTTTTGATCCAAAAATAGATGACTTATTGCTTAATCCAACTTTGATTTGGAATTTTCTCTGCAAGTTCAGAATGGTCCGATGCATTGTCCATTATTATCAAAGATGGTTCGCCTAAATTGGGTAACAGCTGCCCTTTAAACCATCTCATTTAAAAATCTTTCCATTTTCCACAAATTCATCTTCTGAGCCCGCGTGCTATCTAATGTATCACAAAAAACATATTTGCGTTTACGCAGAAAGTAAATACACATTTCAATTTAAAATAAACGTAAAAAATATTTTTAAAACCAAGCTTCTATTTATAAAATATTGAACTAAAAAGTGTAAAGCTACATAAAAACCCCACCGTAACTAAAAACCTTTAAGAATATAAATATTTTTTAAAAGCTTGAGACTTTATTTCAAGTGTGATGACATCTCACGCCTCGACTCATTAATAAAATATTACATTTTTTAAAAGTTCTCAGTCAGAGTTGGGGTTTTTTGTAGCTTTACTATTAAACTTTATGCATTAAAATATTATTTTTTATTTTTTAGTTAATAAACAAAAGGTTTTCAAAAAGATTTTTTCTACAAGATATTCACGATTTTTAGTCCAATCTTAGTTTTGAAGCAAGTAAAAATTTTTATTAAGAATAACTTTTTCTGCTAAAATTTGCCCAACATTTTAATTTTTTGGGCACCCTGTATAAGATATTTACGATTTTTTACTCCATGGTACCATATTATTTTATTGTCACTGAAGTTACATAAGTATGCTAAATTTTAGCTGAATCAGATGCAGGAAGTTCTTGAAAAATACACTTACAAATTTTAAAGCGGAAAGACAATATACGAAAAAAGCAAGTTAAATAGGAGCTTGTAAAAATAATAATGTACCTACCTTATTCCTTCTCCAAATTGTTTGCGAACTATTTCCAAAGTGTCTTACCAGCTTTTCCTAAATGCGTCCTTACAGTATATCCAGGTTTCATTTAGAAATACTGCTTTTGAAGAGAAACGAGAGCCATCTTTGCGTTTATATACTCTTAAAAATTGTAGTCTCTGTTGTGTAACATACGGCTGTTTAATATTGACCATGTTTGCCACTTAAAATGCAAATATTTTCACCCTTTAACCAAGATAGTTATAGATATTTGCACGCCATCAATGTTTTGAAGCCGTATTTGCAAAGCTACTAATGTAACATGTTCTCCTACAATCAAAATAAAAGTTCTAGATTTATTGTGATATTAAACAATAATTACGGTCTTGTAAGCAGTTATACCCACGAAATTTGATAATTTTTGAATATAAAAACAAATCGTAAGTAAGCCAAAGTAAAACAATACTGAAATAATTGAATAGCGAAAAGAACACGTAGAAAAATATACCTCGACCAAAAAAAAGTCATCATTTTATAACTTTATAAGTTGGGTATTTTTGAATAAAGTTTTTTTTGATCGCAGTGGGCACCAGAAGGCGCCGAATGGCGATGGGGCGGGGGGTGCTTTGCCACCTTTTTCCGACCTGGCTACGCCACTGGAGCGCGAAGACACTAGGTGAACTTGTACCGGGTTAGCATTAATTTACACAATAAAAGGCGATCAACACTAATCAACAGCGAAGTGCATCACTGGCGGAAGTCTAATATTCGGTATTGGCCTCTTAGACTTCAGTGCTAACCCGTTACCAATCATATGTATATGTAAGAAAAGTGTCCATAATAAATTTGTAACAATTAATGTTTGTCTTTGAAATTGTAACTGCATATGGTTTTTCATGATGTCAAGATACCAACACAAGGGGAAATTTACTAGTCCAAGAAATATGAATTACGGCTGTTTTGTGAGTGTTATATTAGTATATTTTTAGATAAAAAAGGCAAGAAAAAAAAGAGTTTATTTAACGTCTTTTTATAATGGTTTGTCGTAGTTTCATATAGAAAATTCACTATTTTCAAAAAAAAAAGAAGGGAGAAAAAAAGTAAATTGAGTTTAGGATATTTATGAATTTGAGGACAAATAACTTAAAAATGAAACGTGACCGAAAAAATTTGACTTGAGATTCGTCATCAAGTCAAAATAATTATCAAAGTTTTATTCCGTTTTTCTTACATTATTTACATCTATTTCTCACTCAGCTGAATTATGTGTCAAGCGGCTTTTAAAGATGGTCAACGCTTTAGAATATCTAACATATTAATTAGATTAGTTAAAAATAAGAAACATTGTTGAATTATAAAGCATCATATAATCAATCTTTTACGTATTTCACAAGTTATACTTTGTGAATAATATGTTTTAGCGATACTCCAAAAACAAGTTACGTGCAACCTTCCAAAAGCTTAGTTTTTATAATTCTAATTTGAAAAACGGCGGTTCATCCATAAATTTTTATGTGTTGGAATTAATAAAAAAGGGTAATCTTTCAAAACATATATTTCAAATTTGTGAATTTCCGGGGGTATAATTCTTTACAAGAACCCAGTAATAAATTTAATGCAGTACCTGCAGCATACATTGCATAAATGCGCTACCTTACAATGTGTTGATGGATCTTGTAGTTAGCAACTCCACGAGAACAAGCTATAGCTCAATTTGTCGCGGAATTGTGGTTTTCATCCTTCTCGACTTCATTGGAGCTCACTTTTAACTGTGGAGAGTGATATTCTCAAAGCGTCCGATATTCATTAAAAACAGGTAAATGATTTCGATTTAGATATAAACCATTATTTTAACGTTTGAACTCGATAGTTACCCACTTACATCATACCCGTCAGACACAGGTAAAAAAGGTTTTCTAGTGCCCTTTTAAAATTTAAAATATTGTATAAGTTTTAAAATGAGTGCTGGCTCGTTTTGTGTTACTCGAATGTGACTAATGAAAGCTATCATCTGAGATTCTGACAAATTAAATTGACTTATGTTCATGACGTCAAATGGCGGTCTTATCTGATAAACGTATAAGAGAGAGAATGACAAGATGTGACGAAAGTTTAAATCCTGAGTTTACAGACTATAGCCTAAAATATAATGCCATGTACACCTACAATAACATATAAACAATGTCGAAAAGCATCAATAAGTTTATAAAAAATTTAATGTAATCTTCGTGTCTTCTCTTCTTTAGGTTTGTTAAACTTTTGATAAGGCGCTTCCATCATAAACTAAAAAGGAACAAAGTTTTCTGTTCATGCCATCTGAAATCCTTTTAAACTTTCGACAGTTTTACTTCAGTAAACAACTAACTTTCAGTATAGTATATGATATATTTACTTATGTTAAAAGTATTTTGTTCACGAAAAGTTTTCAACACTAATCTTACCTCGAATAGTTCAGTTATCTTTTCTTCTGTATACAATCTGACGTCTTAACTTAGCGAAGAAACGGTTTTTAATACCACCTTAAGAATACTTAGCAATGAAAACACATACACACGTTTTAACACTACTTAATAAAGCTGAAAATCGTCAGTTATTTTTGTAGTTTTTAAATTGAGATACATTTAAAGAAATACTATCCTCCGATTAATAATTATAACAGCGGACTGCATTGTAGCTAAATAATTTGTGAAACATGACAGTTTGGTGGTGGGGCACAGTAAGCCTGCATAAGGTTCGGACATATAAAACATGTGGAGTCTTTGGGAGGGTCCTTCCGACTTCCACTGATCAGAAGTATTGCGATTCGGTACAACAGTGAAGTGAAGTACCTATATACTTATCAATAAAGGAACTACAATATTAAAGTATTGATGAACTTATTTTGTCAAGTCTAGAAGCGTTAGTATTTATGCTATTTAAAAATTTATTGAAATGAGTTATTCCTGCCAATTTAATGGAGAACTTCTCTCGTAATACGTTTTTCCTCTTATTAAGACTAGTGAAGTGCGATTCAATTTAGTTACGCATATATTCATTTAGTAACACATATATTTTTCTCTTTTCTTTAAACATTTTTATTGCGCCTCGTTTGGTTTCACCATAATGAATTCGCATTAATATTTTACCAGATTCATATACATACATATGCCACACTTGATTTTTGGGTAAAATTTAAAATAAATTAAAAAAGTAATTTTTAACACGGATTTAAAAAAAAATTATATACCGCCATTTATCCTCGTCACGTTGTCTTCGTACCAAAATTTTACTCTATATTATATTTTTGAGTAAACTTTAAAGTCAATTTTATTGTATAATAAGGTATTTTTCCTGCGGTTTTTTTAAATATTTTATTACGACATTTTGTTTTGCCATCTTGAATTCGTACCAAAATGTTACTAGTTTATTTGTATGTAACACTCTATTTTTATAAAAAATTTAAAGTACATTGGATAATTAGTATTTTTTAAACTTTTTTAACATTTCTTTAGGCCGCCATTTTGTTCCTCCATATTGAATTTTGACCAAATGTTACCAGGTCAACTCCACATGTCCCCGAATTTTCGTACCAAATTTGAAGTTAATCGGATATCTAGTTTTTAGCTATACCGTGAAAAGACAGGTCGATAGGCAGACATACCGACGGAATTAAGAAAATATGCCTTTTGGCATATAGGAACCCTAAAATGTGAAAATCTATAAAATCTTGGAAGAGTGATTTTTCACGAATGCAAACATCTAGGAATTTTAGATTGGCAGAGGTTGGAAGGAAAAAGAAAGCATATTTTGTGTACTGAAAATAACTCTAGAAAAATATGGACAGCTGTGAGAAATTTGAATATGTATTCGAATAAAAATTGCTCAGGGACAAAAACTCTCTCCAATCTAAATGAATTAAACAACTTTTTTGCTGCATCTCTCCAGAATATATCAGATTGTGGGGATAGAGCAAGGTATTACCAAAATATTAGTTTTAGGGGGGACATACGATTTTCTTTTACGTTGGTTGTATGCTCAAATACTGTAGCCCTTTTAATAACAAATATATTACTCATATAATTAACTGTTGCTTAAAAATAAATTATTTCCCAGATCAATGGAAAACTTCTATCGATAAACCATTATCAAAAATGGCCCACCCTAGCAGCTTTAATGATATCCGAATTATTAGTATATTTCCTACAATATCTAAAAATATTTGAAAAAATTCTATATAAACAAATATAAGAATTTTGTATTAAAAATCATATCTTTCACCTACAGCAATGTGGATTTCGAAAAAATGTCATTGGTAAATCAAAATTTAAAAACTTTAAATGAAGTTATGCAAAAACATAATCTGCTCTTAAATCCTAATAAATCATGTCATTGTGTACTCTTGTTTGGAAACAAAAATAAAACAGACCTTTTGAAGTTCAACCTTAACATAAACGCAAGAGATCTGGACACTGTACAATATCCTTAATGATCTTACAAATAAAAATAATATTAAAGTTTTGGGTCTATCCTCAAGTGACTTTAAGTTCAGAAGATTTAACAGATCCAAATCATTAGTGTTCTCAGATGGGATATTCAATTTAAACGCAATATAGCCATTAAAACCTTCTCTCTACTCTCTCTAAAGCATTTATACGTATTTGGTAATACGAACACGATACACCTGTATTACTTTCCAAATGACCTCTTACAAAAGCAGTATATAAAGACCTAAGTGCAACGTACGTAGTACGTTTTTAAACTCTCGTGTGACGTTTTATAAATCCAAGCATTTTCAGGGTCTTATTAACACAAGACTGAATGTGGTCATTAAAAGTTAGCTTGATATCAAAAATTGCCCCCAGATCTTTTATATTTTGTACACTTTTAATAAAGACCGAGCCAAGTTGATATTTATTTAGTTTTGGTCTCAACTTACGAGAAAATTGAATGTATTTACAATTTTTGATGTTAAGTTCGAATTTATTGGCATGGCGCCATTTTCCAAACATCAAGAAATCAACCTGCAACTGCCTTCTTGCATTAGAGGAGTCTAGATGCCAGAATATTTTTAAATCATGGGCAGCCTACCTCCATAGGCTAGAATTTGTTAATGTTGCAAAAACAATGGGATTACTCTTGGACACAGCTTAGATGTAATGAGCATTCAAAAAACTTTTTTAGAAAATATACATCTCACTTAAAATTCTTTATAGTAATAGAAAATTCTCAATAAAAAAAATTAAGAAAAAACTTGTGTGAATCACACGTACTCTCACATTTTAATTATGGACATTTTATATACGAATTTTGTTTGGATACAGAAAGCAAGTACCGAATTCAAAAAATTCAAAACGCATGCATACGTTTCGTTAGCATAGTAAGGTAATTTGAACACGTGTCACATTTATATTGTGATATTGGTTACCTAAAAATGGAATCCTGTAGAACTCTTCATTTTTGCACTTTTTTATCAAGATTATTAAGGATCCCGCCTCTCCTGTCTCTGTCAACTTTCCACTCGGACGTGCAGATGGTATATACTAGAAATAGAACTAAATTAGCCATTCCCCAATATCAGAGTGCCATGTTTCGGCAAAGTTTTTCTTATAATGCCGTTAGATATTATAAGTCTGTACCAGCTGAATTTCTTCATTTAAACATAAATACATTTAAAACTGAATTTAAAAAGTTTGTTTAATTTACAAAGGTCAAATACTATTTTTGTTTAATTATGACGACGCAGTATAGATCATAATATATTTATAAGAAATTTTAGGCTAGATAAAGTCCTTCTAGTTTTTTCTTATTTTTTTTATGGTAATTTTTCTTTATATATATTTTTTTTAATTCTGGCTTTTCAGAATTTATACGAATGTATTAAATTTCTCACTGTGACGAGACGGTATTCGGTTCAGTAGAGTAGCAATCACAGCTAGACTGCGCCGAGTGTCGGCTTGTTTTATTTTTTCATTAACATATTGTTTTTTTTAATAACTTATTTTTTGGTAATATAAGACATTTATTATTATTATTATTATTATTATTATTATGTTAATTTTGTTCCGCCATCTTGAATTAGTACTACAATTTTACCAGTTGACTTTTTGTAAAAATTTAAGCTAAATTGGATAAATAGTTTTTTAGTAATCATTTTTTTTTACATTTCGTTTGACAGCCGTTTGGTCCTCCATATTGCATTTTTACCAAAATGTTACCATTTCATCCCCAAATGACCCTTAATTTTAGCCAAATTTGTTTAGCTATATCGTGAACAGACCAACAGAAAGACAGACAGGTAGAGAGACAGACCGACAGACACCGATAGAATCGAAACATCATGTTTTTCGATAACTAGGGACCCCAAACGTGAAGATCCCAGAAAATTTGGAGGGCAGTTTTTCATGATTATGTAATTTGTCCACAGGCGTAAAAAAAGAACCACAGAAAGAAAAAAAACAAATTATGAACAAATTAACCTAAAGACAAACAAAGATACACGTGTGGCATAAATAAGACGGAAAAACAGCTCCAATTTTTCTAGTATATCTCGCTTATTGCCCTTGTTGCACGCAAGTAATAATTTCACGCTGTCAGATGTATCACAATAATGTCCAGAAGCTAATAAATGTTTAGCAAAAGCCAACAGTTATGGAAACACAGAGTCTTTATATTCTTCAAATTGATTCAAGTGCTCCTGAACCCTAGTTGACAGTCCCCGACCCGTTTTGCCCACATAAGTTGCTTGACATTGAATGCAGTGTAACAAATATACCTTTGAATTTAAAAGTGGATGGATCTTTGTTTTTTGTAGGTTTGATGATTCTCGTAATTAGAATATTAAAATAGATATTTTATAATTCACTGTCATTTTATTGGTATTTACTTAATTAATTTAAAGGTATATATAACTGTAGACCAACAAACGTTTTTGGCAGTTGAGGTGTTAACAATCTTCCCGGTATTGAATAAATTTCAGTTAAAGATTATTATTGTTTAAGGCAGTTTCCAACCTGGCAAATTTTCACTAAAACGAAAAATGTTCAGGTTCAGTATTTTCTAATTTACTTTCAATTTCCTTCAACATAAAATAAAATTCTTCTTTTAGAGTGAGCTCTGGCAGCTAATTTAATACTTCCTAGCGCAATTTCTCCAGACCGAAATTTCATCGTGTCGGGCCAGCTGTGGCATGACACCTAAGGGCATTATTTAAAATTTATATAAATTTCGAGACTTAATATATTATTGGCCGTAACTCATTAAATAAGAAAGGAGCATATCCAATCTTACTATCTCTTCATATATAGCGATATATATTTACTTTAAATACTAAACATTGTGACGTTATCTACTTATGTAAGACAAAGCATATAGTACTTTAGATGAAAAGTCGAATGTATAATATAGATAATAATTTTTAAGTCTCATAATTTTAAATTTAATGTACCAGTTAAGTTAAAACTTTGATCGGGCACTACTTTAAGGTATTACTAATACAAATTAGTCGATAAGTAGAATGAGAATTTGTCTATTACAAATCAACTTTCTAAATAGGTACGAAACTTAAGGTAAACAAATTTTTCATATATATTTAAAAAGCGAAACTCTCATTAATATGTTTAAATTTTATAAATGATAAAAAAACTAAAATGAATAACCTCTTGCAGAAATTCTGAAAAAAGTCAGGTCATGTGACAGGAACATTAACTCATAGTAAAAGCCGAGCTTCTTGTTAGCAACATTAACAAAGAAAGTTGTCACTTACCTTTATATTGTGAAGATTTTTTCTTAACTGATAGTGTCCAGCCAGCAGTCCTATTGCAAATCACTAGTTTTCCCCTTATGTAAATTAAGAGAATCTCAAAAGGCAGAGACGAATCCACAGGGAAAAACCATTAAATTAGTCGAAAAAGTACGATTCACTTTTTTGCATAATATTTCCTAAGTTATTTAATACAGTCCTTTATTTAATACCAAAAAAGTTTTATCGCGAAACTTGGTGCAATACATAGTTTCGGAGGTATGGCAGTTCAACACAAAAACGATGCCTAATTTAATAAAACGAAGGATCGTAAATTTTAGTGACATATCGAATTTTCTGATATCAAAAAACAAATTTACCTTTCTGGTGTAGAATTTTCCCAGAAATTTTTTGCGTGGGTGGTCAATATCCGCTCGACGGATATTTTTTTTTGACATGAAGTTTTATCTATTTTGCCACATAAACGAAGCGAGTAGAAATAATTTATTTTTAATTTAAAAAAAAAATATAGATGCTGATTAAATTCCATATAATTTTTTTTTCAAAAACAAATTGTTTTTGACACTTTTTTGTAATAACTAAAAACAATAACCTTTAAAAAAGGAAACATTTTATTTGAATTTTTTTGATCAAATTTTTTTTTAAATGAATTTAAAAAAGTAAAACATTTGTAATAACTAAAATTACAGTATAGGATAAGACACAATTATGTTTTATTGGAAAAAATTGGAAAAAAGTAAACATCACTATATATCTTTGTTATTCGACGACTTACGACAAAATATGCAAACGTAAATAAAAATGTGTTTTTACTTTTTTATAGGATAGCATTATTGAAATCATTTTTAAAATGTATTTACTTTTTTGGGCGCGGTCAGGTCGCTTTTTTGAAAGTATAAAAAACGTTTAGAAGTAAAAAAATATATTTGACAGGTTGGATGATGGTCGATATCTCGTGATCTACTAGTTTTTTGTCTATATATATTTCATATAATGTTGTCTAGTTCTAAGGAGGCCGAATCAATTGACTACAGTATGGGATAGAAATAGCTGACGCCTGGTCGCCTATGTATCCAATGAATTCCACCGTGGGTGAATTTTTGAAATCCTGGCAGTCTTTATAACGGCAAAATGTAGATCTATTTTGTAACTTTGAGTAGTTCACGCACGAAAACTACAAAACAAAGATTTACTTTGTAACTTGAAATATTTCGCGCACATGAACTACAATATATAGATCTACCTTGTGTAACAGTTTATTTCCTTTTTATTTTTTCAAACATTTCTTTGACACCATCGCCGCATTTGTCGAACCAACCTTTTTCTAATTAATTCCATACATAAAACAGCCGAAAAGATATCCACAGATTTAAAGAAACGAGTCCGTCGTCAGTCGTGAAGTATATTTAAAATTCTCAGAAACTAGAACACTTCTCTACTCTTAAAAGTAGAAATTTCAAGCTCTCGAAGGAAACTAAGAATGTATTTATTTGTGGTTAATTTTCGAGAATTCCGGGATAATACTAAAACGCAAGATGATCCAAAGTAATAGTATTTTTCCTAACAAGTGTAGAACATTTTTCAGCACGAGACTGCCGCTGAGCAAGCACAGATTTTCAAATTCATTTTTAAGATAAAAAAAAAACAATTTTTGGTAAAGATATTGTAAGGTTAACCCCTTAACCTGTTCACAGTTTGCATATTTATCTCTTGACGGGAGGTGTAAAAAAATTTCCTCACTTTCATTTTTACATTTACGCAACCTTCATTTTTATATTTATAGGAATTGCCTAATTTACAATATTTGGGTACATATTGGCTAAACATTAGATTATGTAACATTTTTGCAATTTTTACTTCCTCGTAATATAAAAGCCAGTTATGTATTATTAACACGCTATATAGGCTATATAGGAAGTATTGTAATCTATAGTAGTCTAGGCTAGTGTCTGGAGAGATTAGATTTTGGGTGTTACGGGCGTATATCTTCGATACTTTTAAGGGGTATAAAAACATGAAATTTTGGATTGTAAGAACGTACAAACTGTAAATAATCATGTAAAAAACACAAACATTTGATCTAAATGCTGAAAATGAAAAATAGTGGCAGGCATTGGCGTAAATACTTGATTGTTTTACTATTATATTTTAGCCTCATCTCATAAACAATAAATAACTGTAGTTTCTTATTTCCTGCGTTGAATCACACGTTGAAAGAAAATTGTCAAAACATCCATGAGTTACATCACACCCTGTAACGAAGACCATAGCCAACCTGCTGACATAACATTCTTCTTTTTGCAAGCATATCATTATTTACTTCACTTCAACTAATGTACTGGATTTTTACAGGCAGTCAGAAAAAAGACTTCGAACCGTAAGAATCCAATCTCGAATTTTGTAATTTAGAAAAATAAATTGATAATATTGATTTGCGATAAACGGAGA
Source organism: Kuschelorhynchus macadamiae (assembly GCA_030620095.1). Taxonomy (NCBI): domain Eukaryota; kingdom Metazoa; phylum Arthropoda; class Insecta; order Coleoptera; family Curculionidae; genus Kuschelorhynchus; species Kuschelorhynchus macadamiae. Next base: position 188,757 of record JAUTXW010002320.1, read on the forward strand.
TTGCAAATCAATTTTCGGACATTTTCGAAAACTGTCAAAAATCGAACCTATTGTGATTTTCGATCGTGGAGGTGTCGTGTGTTGTTCAGAGTGGCTTCTCAGAATTCAGAACACCCATTCCATCGCGGAACTGTCCATCCACCCCCCATCTACACGAAGATCGGGAAAGAAACCGAATAGTTCTTTCCGCAAGAAGTTTTTGAGTGTTCAGACGACATCGCTGGGTATCTGCAAGAGCTTCTTATAGAAGATGACTAGAAGATTTCTGTTGATATTAATGTAAGTGCAATTTGATAAATGTCTTATGCGGACGACTTGGTAAATATTTTAAACAATTTGTTATTGAATCCTTCAACTAACTCTGACTCTATTTCCCAATCCCAAGCGGAAGTACCAGTAAATAATATTAATCAAAGTAGTTCTACTGAGAACAATAATTTCACTGAAATTCAATATCTTAGTGCTGAAGATCAATTAGTTTTAGATAATTTTATTTTAAGTAGTAATACTAGTGCAAATATTAACTTAGAAAACGTAAATCACGAAAACATGACTAACCAATTTAAACCAGAATTTTTAAATTGTGTGCCAATATTTGACGGTAACGCTACCGAACTAAATAGATATTTGGCTACGTGCCAATCAATAATTAATCAATTTTACGATGCTACCAATCCCAATAATTTTCAAAATACTTATATTCTTAATTCTCTTATAGGAAAACTTAATGGTAACGCTAGGCTAGTTATTAACATACAAAACGTAACTACCTGGCAAGAAGTAAAAGACACTCTTTATAGAAATTTTGCCGATCGACGCGACGAAAGTTGCCTAAATAAAGATTTGGTAATGTTACGACAAAATTCAAACGAATCCCCGCAAAATTTTTATGATAGATGTCTAGAAATACTTAATTTGTTATGTAGTTACATAGATGCGCACGAAACTGCAGAAGCAGCAAGAATAAAACGAGAACTATATCAAAATTTGGCATTAAAAACTTTCTTATCAGGTCTTAGGGAACCGATAGGCACAACTATTAGGTGTATGCGCCCAGGGTCTTTGACCGAGGCCATACAATTGGTAAACCAAGAACAAAATGTTAAATATTTCCAAAACGGATCCCAAACACAACCAAAAAATTTTGGCAATAACAGAAATATTCCAATTAATCGGCCTTTTAATCAAAATCAAAATTTCAGTTCGAACGTGCCTTTCTTTAGACCACAACCTAACCATTTTTCACTACCATTTAACGCGCACACCAATCACAATCAATTTAGGCAAAACATTGCACCATTTTCTAATATAAACAGGCCTCAAATGAATTTTAGACCACCATTCAGGAGTCAAAATAATTCTGGCAATTTTAATAGACCACAACAAAACGTATTTAAACCTAATCCTTTCCAACCATTACCTAAGCCAACACCAATGAGTGTGGTATCAAATTCCATTCAAAGACGAGATGAGCCGGCCAACACTTCCCATCAACAAAATCAGTATCAGCCACCTCGTCCAAAATTCACATTCCAAGAACTGTACAACACCGAAACCAACTCTTGTTTTGATAGTGATACAAACTACAATAACACGCATTATGACCATGACCTATCTCACAATTGTTTTCAGTATACCAATAGTGGAGAGTATTCGCAGTACGCAAATACCGGGGAATATTCGCACCAGCTACCCACCTAATGAAAACTCTGAGGGATATCAAATACAGTCGCAGACTGAAAACGAAACACAGAGCCAAAATTTTCAGGATTCCTCACAAGAGACCGAGCAAATTTGATAAATCAAGTCATTTCCCTAAACACCACTAATTGTAATGAATTGTCCTATATCACCTTTCCTGAATACAACCTTAAACTTTTGATCGATTCCGGATCGACTAAATCATTTATTAGCCCTGATTTAGCTTTAAAATATTTTCCAAATTATGTGAAAAACGACCCATTTATTGTTTCCACAGTTTTTCAGAAATCCGCCCATAAGTATAGTGCCATGATACCAGCATCCAAAATATTTAAATTACCCCGACAGATTAATCTCAAATTCTTTTTATTTAAATTCCACGACGTATTTGATGGGTTGATTGGAATCGATAACCTAAAATTACTCCAGGCAAGTTTAGATTATGATAAAGGATTTTTGATTACACCGTATTCAAAAATAAAACTGTCTTTTCATAAAACCAAAACAGAGCTTAATTGTGTAACCATCTCTCCAAGATGCGAACAGGTAATTAGCGTTAAGACTAATATAAAAAATGGTGAAATTATAATTCCCTACCAAAAGATTCAAAATTGTGAAATTCCCGAATGCCTTACAATAGCACGCAATGGGAAAGCTCTTACTGCCATTCTCAATAACACTTGCGAGCCTATAACTTTAGATTTTTCCGAGCCCCTTGTTGTAGAAAAATTCTGTAGACAAGAAATCGAAAATATTGATTTCAACAATTTCGATGACTCACCAAAAACAAAACTAGACCCCTCCTTAATAAGAACAGATCACCTTAATATTGAGGAAAAAAGTAAAATAATAAACTTGTGTAACCAATTTTCTGATATATTTTACCGTGAAGGCACACCCCTTACATTTACTCATAAGATTAAACATCATATTAGAACAGTTGATGAAGTTCCAGTTTATGCAAAAAACTATAGGTATCCATTTATACACAAAAAAGAGGTCGAAAAACAAATTAATAAAATGTTAAATCAGAATATTATTCGTCCTAGCAGTTCACCTTGGTCAGCGCCCATTTGGGTGGTCCCCAAGAAAATTGACGCTTCGGGGGTGCAAAAATGGAGGGTTGTTTGCGATTTTCTCGCCCTTAACCTTAAAAGTCTGGACGATAAATACCCCCTCCCGAACATCACAGATCTTTTAGATAAACTTGGAAAATGCCACTATTTTACAACTCTCGACTTGGCAAGTGGATTTCATCAAATCGAAGTTGATGAAGCCGACATACCTAAAACCGCGTTCAGCACAGAAAATGGCCATTACGAGTACTTGCGAATGCCTTTTGGGCTCAAGAATGCCCCCGCGACGTTCCAACGAGTAATGGATAATATTCTACGCGGAATCACCACCGAAAAATGTGCAGTTTATCTAGATGACATAATAGTTTTTTCTAGCTCTCTTCAAGAGCATATAGAAAAGTTAACCGAGGTTTTCAAACGATTGAGGGAATCCAATTTTAAAATCCAGTTGGATAAATCAGAATTTTTAAAAAAAGAAGTTGCCTACTTAGGGCACATAGTTACCCCAGAGGGCGTTAAGCCCAACCCCGATAAAATTAAAGCTATAAAAAATTATCCAATACCTAGTACTACTAAACAAATAAAAGGATTTTTGGGTCTCTTAGGTTACTACAGACGTTTTATCGATAATTTTGCAAAAATTACAAAACCGTTGACAAAATGTCTTAAAAAAGGTGCCAAAATTATTCATAATGAGGAATTTGTCAATTGTTTCAATACTTGTAAAAATCTTCTTATAAATGAACCGATATTACAATTTCCCGATTTCACGAAACCGTTTAACTTAACTTGCGACGGCAGCAATGTGGCTCTTGGATGCGTCCTCAGTCAAGGCCCAATAGGTCAAGACTTGCCCGTAGCATATGCATCGCGAACATTAAACGATTCCGAGCAAAAATATTCCACCATAGTAAAAGAGTGTCTGTGTATTGTTTGGGCCACAAAGTATTTCCGCCCCTACCTATTTGGTAGAAAGTTCAACATTATAACAGATCATAAGCCCCTCCAGTGGCTCTTCTCGTTAAAAGACCCTAGTTCTAAACTGGTTAGGTGGAGACTCAAATTAGAGGAGTTCGACTACAAAATCATATACAAAAAGGGAAAGCTTAATACAAACGCGGATGCGCTATCGCGAATCGAGTTACACACTAAAGAGACAGGCGAAAATTTTGACCTAGGTAGGTACACAAATGAAATAACCCAAAATTTAAGCCAAAATAACGAAGGTACCGTGGAAAATCAAAACCTTCAAAACTCACATAATATCATAAATAGCGACAACTCCGAAAAGGCGAGCCATGATATAGATCAAATATCTACATTAGTTCATGTAGACGATGAACCTCCAGCTATCCCGGCGCCCGAACCAGATGAAGACGACGCCACTGTTCACTCGAACGCGTCACATGACCCTGTCGCCGGTGTCCCCATATTAGATATCGCTGTCAATTACGGTGCCAACCAATTGCTCATACAAGAAGTTTTACATTCTCCTGCGAAACCTAAAACCATAATTTTGTTCGAAAAGAAACGTCGGATCATTGCCCAAATTTCCAAAAACGACTTTGAGCAAGACATTTTAAATCTAATAAAACAATACGTAGTACCAGAAAAATTGTATTACGTTTATTTCGAAAACCCCGATACATACGAACCTTTTTCAGAAGTGATAAGAAAAAACTTTAGGTGGCCTTCTATCAATCTTAAACTACCACGAAGGCAAATCAAATCATCGAGGAATCGATGAAACGTTAGAAAAAATCAAAATTAAATATTATTGGCCCAACTTGAAAAATTCAATACAGACTTTTATAAACGATTGCGAAACCTGTCAAATTAGCAAATATGAACGTCGCCCAGTCAAAATGAAAATGAATGTAACCCCCACGCCGACCGAGCCCTTTGAAATTGTCCACCTAGATACATATACTCTAGAGCAAAGTAAATTTCTAACCATCATAGACAGCTTTTCTAAGTACGCTCAGGCATATCCCTTAAAATCACTGGCCTCAATAGAAATCGTGGAAAATCTTCTTTTCTATTTCTCCCATCGTAAAATTCCGAAACAAATTATTGTTGATAACGGTACGGAGTTTAAAAATTCGGTTGTTACTGAACTCCTACAACTCCACAAAATAAAAATTCATTTGTGCTCTCCTCAACACCCTCAATCAAACGGGCTGATTGAAAGACTACACTCAACCCTTGCTGAACACATACGTCTTCTTAATAACCAAGAATTTAACAATACACCGGTTTCCCAAAAAATGATATATGCCATTCTGGCCTACAATAATTCAATACACTCCTCCACTAAACTGAAACCGACTGACGTAGTTAATGGGCATGTAACAGCTGACGACCCGTTTGACATAAATATCGATCAATTATTACTAAGCGATTATATCAGCAATCACAAACAAAAAGCAAAACTCTTGTATGCTAAAATCAACGAAAAATTATCGGAGTCAAAAGAAAAGTTAATCGATAAAATTAACAAAAATAGGGATGACCCCGAAATTTTTGAAGCCGAACAAGACGTATATGTAAAAAAGCATGTGCGGCAAAAAGATGCCAATAAATTCTCAAAACCAAGCAAACTTATTTCTGTTAATAAAAAACGCAAGACGGCTAAAACTAGTTCCCATGAGAAAGAACACTTAAGTAATATAAAACGTCCCCTGAGAAAACGATACAGTTTTACCAACTAATGCTTTATTTTAATCTTTTCAGCATTCTTCGCTTAACATTCGGATTCGAAGAAAAAATTACCGTGAGAGAATTAAAACACAATCCCGGTGTAATTCCTTTTAATCTAGGAAATGCAAAAGTGCAAAAATCCACTCACACACTTATTCATTATTATGACCTTAACCCAATTTTGACGGAATTAAATAAGCTTCATAATAAATCTAGAAATCTAACAGACACAATTAATAAACATGCTGAATATAGCTTTGATGTCTCAAATTACCTTAAAATTCTTAAGCTTATACAGGACCGTGTTGACACAAAAATACGAGAAATTATACCTCGTCCGAATAAAGTAAAACGAGGATTATTTAATGGTTTAGGATGGTTTTTCAAATCTATAACGGGAAATTTGGACGCATACGATGGGGAAAGGTATGATAAAATAATTTCGGAACTTCAAAATAATCAAAATACGGTAAATTCAAATATTTTAAAAGAAAACTCAATATCTCTGAGCATAATTAAAAAATTGAATGCCACTATTCAACAAATTAGGGTTAACGAAACATTATTGGAATCTAAATTAAATCAAATAGGAATAATTGTACAAAAAACTGCTTACAGAGACAATTCTATCTTCATTAAAGATATCATAAACCAAATAATAAATGTCTATGAAATCATTGACTTAACACTTCAAGATATTGAAAATTCAATTACATTTTCTAAGTTAAAAATTATGCATTCAAGTCTTATTAAGACAGAAGATCTCTATTTTGAACTTTTAGAGGTCCAAAAACTAATTGGCACTGACCAAATGCCATTAGAGGTTACGCTAGAAAACATCTTGTTGTATGAAAAAATAATTAACATAGACTGTTTTGTATTTAAAAATAAGATAACATTGTAATATATAGAGAAAACACCCTATATAAAATGTATTGTATCAAATTCAACTTGTTGCAATAATGGGCAACCACGCAATAACCTGTTTTGCTATGTCAGCAGGTCAACCACCTTCCCGAGCGTATATGTCATTTAGATGGCATTTTAAAAAAGATTGAGAATATACTTTGGGTAATGTTAAGGTGAACATGTAGTTTCATTTTGCTACCCTTTGTTTCAACCCTAAGTATTACATGGCGATCCTGCCACTTGACGATTTTTTTGTGAAGTTATTAAGATGGGTAATGCCAAGTCCAAAGAAGAGATTGTAATTAATCAGGCCTCCAATGGCGATGCAAGGGGTGAAATAGTTGACCAAAATAAGGGATTAAGCTTAGCAGAGATTTTGCTTATAATTTTGGTTGTGGCAACGGCAATTGTTGCAGTAGTATGGGCCATTAGACATGTTCAAAGGAAACTAAGGCAGACAATTAGAAGAGAAATTTATAAAAATGAGCTGCGAAAATCCAAGGATGATTTAAAGATGGAAGAAACTTAAATTTTTTTTTTAGGGCGGTATTTTTCTTGTAGGAAAAAAAAAGAAGAAAGAAAAAGTAAAGACAATTATAAATGGAGTTAGAAAATTTGTTATGTGTTAATGTAACTGAAAATGTAAATAATAATGCAGGCATGTAAGTTTAATTATTATAATATTATGTTATTGTTTTATAATTATAATCGCAAAAATATGGACCCAATTAGCAAGTTTAATAAGTGAATTAAATTTTTAATTTCATGGGAGACAAACTTATTGAAATTTTACATTCATTTAAATATATTCGAACAAATTTGGTAAAATTAAATATCGAAAGACGAAAAAGCCCTATTGTCGAATCAAAAGTTAAAGTGGCAAAAACTTTATATTCTCAGTTAGGTAAGGAAATTACTGATTTAAACGTAAAAATAGAAAAGTCTGAAATAGACAAAGAAGATATTTTGACTTTTAATAACATAATAACAGAAATTAAAAAACTTTATAAGGAAATTTTAGAGTTTGGAAATAAAAATATTAATAAAGATAAATTAAAAATGTCTTCTTTTGATCTAAAAATAGCTACAAACCTTTTACCGGTCATGGATGATACAGAATCTACAACTTCTAAATTAATAGAGGCTTTAGATTTTTATTCGTCAACGCTTGATAATGATAGTCAACCTTCTTTAATTAAATTTGTTTTGAAAACGCGTATTTCTAACAACGCCAAATTACGATTAGGTTTGACTTATAATTCTGTAAATAATTTAATTCTAGATATGAAAAAACATCTCTTAACTAAAAAATCAGATACGGCCCTTCAGGCACGCTTGTTCTCTGCTAAACAGGGTGAAAAATGTATAACGGATTTTGGTAAAGAGTTAGAGGATATTTTTGTAAATTTAACCATTACGCAAGCAGACGGAAATGCCAATGCTTTTGATATTCTAAGACCTATTAACGAAAAGGTTGCAATAAAAAGGTTTGCATGCGGACTTAAAAATCAAAGGCTGGGCACAATTATATCTTCCAGAAATTTTGAATTCTTAAAGGACGCAATAAGGGCAGCTCAAGATGAAGAGCTGGGTAATCAAAATAATTCAGGACACATTTTTAATTTTTCTCACAGAGGAAGGGGAAATTTTAGAAATTTTTCCAGAAGACCAAATAATAGAACAGGAAATTCTGGTAGATATAATAATTATCAGAATTTTAATAACGGAGGAAATAACAATTCAAATTGTCGACGAAACGCTTCGACTAATCAAGGTAATTTTAATAATCAGCGGTTTTCTAGAAATCACGGTGGTCGTACATTTACGAGCGGTAATAGGAGAGGATCTCGGGCAGTAGGTCACCGAATGCATTTTGCGGAGCACACCGGAAATTCAGAACAATCCTCAGCTGATATACAAGATTCAACATTTTTTCGTGCCTAAAAATACTAAAAATAAACAGTTTAATAATATTTTTACCTATTCAAAAAACTACTCGAATGCTGTTTCTTTTTGTGTCAATGGTAAAAGCTTAAAATTTTTGGTAGATACGGGTGCATCATTAAGTGCCCTTAAATTAAGTTGTTTAAATTCAAAAATACAGTTACACAAAGAAAATATTGAAATTAAAGGCATAGGAGGTAATTTAATATCTGTGGGATATGTTTATTTAGATCTTTGTATAGAAAATGCGATATTTAAGCAAAAATTTTATATTTTTAATAATTTACCATGTCAAAGTGATGGCATAATTGGAGAAAATTTTTTGAAAACTTTTAAGGCTAAATTAGATTACGAAGAAAATACCTTAACTATTTTAAATCAGTATAATAAAATAAATACATTAAAATTAAATGCGGATAGTGAGAATATATTAAGTGTTCCCCCTAGGTGCGAAATTATACAGTATGTTCCTACAGGGTTAGAGGATGAATGTGTACTTATGCAAGGTGAATTATGTGAGGGTGTGTTCATGGCTGGTGTAATTGCACAACCGATAAATGGTAAAGTACCAATTAAAATTTTGAATACAAGAGAGACAGAGGTACATTTGAGAAATTTTTCGCCAAAAGCGGAAAGTTTAAGCAATTATGAGTGTCATCAATTTAACAGCCAAGAAAATTCGGCTACTCGAGTTAAAGAACTATTTAAAATTCTTAAGCTTAATCATCTAAACCGCGAGGAACGAGATTCTATAGAGCAAATTTGTGCCAAATTCTCAAATATATTTCATATGCCAGGAGATAAGCTTACAGTTACTAATTTATATAAACAGTCAATTCAAGTTAAACCAGATACTCAGCCGGTCTATAGAAAGCCATATAGGTTACCTCAAGTACATAAAGAGGAAATAAATAGGCAAATTTCTCAAATGTGTCAGGATGGAATAATTGAGAGTGCGCAGAGTGAGTGGTCTTCACCTTTGTTGCTTGTACCAAAGAAAAACGATACGAATGAGGGAAGAGCTAGGTTAGTATTGGACTACAGATTTTTGAACCCATATATATTAGATATCAAATTTCCGATTGCGAGTGTAGTCGATATTTTAGACTCCCTAGCAGGTGCACTTTATTTTTCACATCTAGATCTTAGCCAGGGCTATTATCAGGTCGAATTAGAGGAAGAAAGCAGAAAATACACAGCTTTCACTACAGATCGCGGTCAGTGGCAAATGCGAAGGTTACCAATGGGGTTAAAAATTAGCCCTAGTGCCTTTTCAAGGTTAATGACCATAGCGATGGCGGGCTTAAATTACGAAAAGTGCTTTGTTTATCTTGATGATCTTATAGTATTTGGCAGAAACCTTAATGAACACAATAAAAATCTAATAGATATTTTTTCTAGATTGCGAAAAGTAAACCTAAAATTAAATCCTGCTAAATGCGATTTTTTGAAAAAAGAAATTCTGTATCTGGGTCATATAATAAGTTTTGAAGGAATATCACCTGACCCTGATAAAATAAAAGCTTTAAAAGATTATCCTATTCCAAAAAAGGCAGATGAAGTTAAACGCTTCGTGGCTTTTGCCAATTATTATCGAAAATTTATACCACATTTTTCAGAAATTACAGTTCCTCTAAATAAATTATGTAAAAAATACGCTAGGTTTGAGTGGACGGACGAATGTGATAAAGCTTTTAATTGTCTTAAAAATTCGCTGATTGGGCATCCGGTGTTAGATTATCCCGATTTTTCGAATGAAAATGAATTTATTTTGCAAACAGATGCGTCTGCTTTTGCTATAGGAGCAGTGTTATCAAATAAAAATAATAAACCAGTGGCGTTCACTAGTCGTAGTTTAAATAAAGCAGAAATTAACTACCCTACTATACATAAAGAACTTTTAGCAATTTATTGGGCTGTAAAGCATTTTCGACCATATCTGTATGGCCGTCGTTTCAAAATTTTAACCGATCACAAACCATTAATTTATCTTTTTACGCAAAAAGACCCTGGTAGCAGATTGACAAAATTTCGTTTGTGTCTAGAAGAATATGACTTTTATATCGAATATATCAAAGGAAAAGATAATGTTACAGCCGATGCTTTATCGAGAATAATCTTGTCCTCAAACGAATTAAAAGATATGAATGAAGGTATGATTGCAGTTTTAACCAGAGCACAGAGTAAACGTAGAGACGGACAGGAAGACGAGTTAATTAAGAAAAGTACTGCAAATATTTGGCTTGATCACCCGAATATTGTGGAAATTCTTAAGCAACCCACTAACTGTACCGAATTAATTATAATACCATCCTTAAAAATTAAAAAATTGTCAAAAGATGTCACTCAACAAGTGGAAGACTTTTATTATATTCCATTACATTTTACCTTATACTTAGACCAAAAAGCTTTATCACCATTGGCGCGAGACGAAATGGTGAAAGATTTGGTAGAAATAAGTAAAAAGGCTGAAATTAAAGAATTAGTTATTAATAAAAATAATGATAATACAGAGTTTATTAAATTTATTGGTAGTAAAATAAAAAATTATACTAATTGGAGGGGCCCCCGTATAAATGTTGTAAAAGGTATTAAAAAAGTAATGGACAAAGACGAAAAAAGAGTAATCCTTAATGATTTTCATTTACTACCAACCAGTGGTCACGCTGGAATAAATAGAATGACAAATAATATTAAAAAGTATTATTTTTGGCCAGGTCTGGATAGTGATGTTCGAAATTTTGTAAAAAGGTGTGACATGTGTCAAAGACAAAAACATTCGAATCATTATACTAGAGAGCCAATGGTAATAACTACTACAGCTGAAACAGCTTTTCAAAAAATATATTTAGATATTGTTGGTCCTCTTCCGGTAGACGTAAATGGATTTGTTTATATTTTAACACTCCAGTGTGAGTTAACAAAATATGTAGAGGCCTACCCTCTTAAAAACAAGGATTCCGTATCTGTGGCAAGATCTTTGGTGGATAACTTTATCTTAAGATATGGTATCCCTCAGGAAATTGCTTCAGATAGGGGTACCGAATTTATTTCTCACACTATGGCAGAAACATGTAACTTGTTAGGTATAAAACAGATTCATTCTACGGCGTATCATCACGAGAGTATCGGGAGTTTAGAGGCCTCTCACAAAGTTCTAGGTGCTTATTTGAGAATTCAAACTCAAAACCATGATTCTGCATGGAGCACATGGCTTCCGTACTGGTGTTTTTCTTATAATACTGCAGTACATACGGAAACCAAATACTCTCCCTTTGAACTAGTTTTTGGAAAAAAATGCCAATTACCAAATAATTTAAATAATGAAGTTGATCCTATTTATAATTTTGATAACTACCCCATTGAATTAAAATATAGGTTACAAACAGCTCAAAATGATGCAAGAAATAACTTAATACTTTCTAAATCTAAAAGAAAAGAAAATTTTGATTTAAAAGTAAACCCCATTCAGTATAAAAAGGGCGATAGAGTTTTAATCAAAAACGAAACTGGTGATAAAATTACCAGCCCTTGCTTCCTGGGGTCATATTTAGTGGTAGAAGATGTTGCACCAAATGTAAAAATAATTAAAGATAAGAAACATATTTTAGTCCATAAAAATAGAACTAAGTTGTATAATAGCTAATTAAAATTAAGTTATAATAATAAGGGCTCTATATTACTATACTATTGCATGTATTTTCTAATAACCTTTTTCTAAAAGACCTATCTATTTTGTTTCCTACTTTCACTATATGACGCTATTTTCCTTCTCTTATATCTGAGTTTTTATTTTTCTTTTCATATATTTAGATAAATAAGATAATATTAAAAAAAAAAAAAAAAAAAAAAAAAAAAAAAAAGAAAAAAAATGGTTTAAATAGTGTATTGTAACATTTGTCTCTAGTAATTGTATTTTATTTACGAATTTCAAATTTTGAAAATAAATTGAAATTCTTTTAATTGCCCGGGGAGGTGTAATATATAGAGAAAACACCCTATATAAAATGTATTGTATCAAATTCAACTTGTTGCAATAATGGGCAACCACGCAATAACCTGTTTTGCTATGTCAGCAGGTCAACCACCTTCCCGAGCGTATATGGCAATTAGATGGCATTTTAAAAAAGATTGAGAATATACTTTGGGTAATGTTAAGGTGAACATGTAGTTTCATTTTGCTACCCTTTGTTTCAACCCTAAGTATTACAACATATTTACTGCGTATTCCGATAACGTACCCGACCTATTTTAAATTCCTCCACCTTTACTCTATTCCTATATTGAGAGAGAGTCAGTTTAAGGTTATTATCCCGCGAAAACCCTTTCTTGTAATAAACAAATTGCACTACGCATTCCGAAACCACAGATGTACAGAAGTCAAAGCCCAACACTATGTTTGCGATAAAATGGAACTCAAAGAAATCAGCGAAAGCAGCCCATGCACTGTTAAACTTCTGCAAGATGCCAAGAACACCTCCACTTGTCAACAGATCGAAATAAAAATCACAAAGTCAACAATTAAACAATTAGATGTTCCGGAACAATGGGTCCTTATCCTACCGCAAGAAGAAATCGTCAAATTCAAATGCAACAGCCAAGAAGAAAGCCGAAAATTCCTGGGTACTTATTTACTAAAAGTACCACATAACTGCAAGGTGACATCAAGTCAAGAATCCATCACTAATAGTCGAGTAGCTGCACCTAACACCAGTGAACCGATATTGTTCCCTGACCTCGACAATGAAATACGCCTTCTGCCAACACTTAATCTTAGAGTGCAGTTGCAAGAAATTGAATTAGATGGGCTACATGAAGTACAGAATTTAATTGAAGAAAACCAACCGGCACAATTCTGTCCTGGTGTTTCTGGCTCACCCAGTATATGGACTATCATGTTGTACGCCGCCGTAGTAAGCGCCCTTGTCTGATTCATTTACAAAAAGAAATGTTCCTATAAACTGAAGAATCCCCGAGAAATAGAACTTCAAGACGTTCAACTACCCCGTTAGCCGTGGAGTTGAAACCTTGGGGGGAGGAGTTACATCACACCCTGTAACGAAGACCATAGCCAACCTGCTGACATAACATTCTTCTTTTTGCAAGCATATCATTATTTACTTCACTTCAACTAATGTACTGGATTTTTACAGGCAGTCAGAAAAAAGACTTCGAACCGTAAGAATCCAATCTCGAATTTTGTAATTTAGAAAAATAAATTTTTTTTAAAAACGGAATTTCTAGTTATCAATAGTTAACTCATGACTAATGCTCCTTATCGCTTGAGACTTGGTGAGCGCTTAACTTACATCATTCTTTGTTCGTGTGTTGAATCATACGCATTTCACAGTAGGTATTTCAAAAATCGATTGAACTATTAGTAAAAATATGCCAAAAGCGTCGCGAAAAAGGCGTATAAGTGCATCTGACAGTGAATGTGAGTTAGAACAAAAAATTCACAAATTAAAAAAGAAATTAGTCTTATGAAAACCGGAGAACGAGAAGTGGGTCGAATAGTGAATGGGAGCATATGGTATATAGTTCTAGAGAAAATGATTGGCGAGATATACCATCCACATCAGGAGCCAAGTTTATATTATCCTTCGGGTTCCGAAGATGGGGAAATTGTCGAAGGTAGGCTTTATTTGTGAATATAAGGCTGGTTATATAATAAATCTTTCTGTAAGAAAAATGCTTGGCTTGTGATAGCAAATAATTATGTAATATTATTGTTAGTGAATAATATTGCAAATGATTAAGTAGTCAAAATTTGAGTTGGTTTTGCTTGTGACAGCAAATAATAATAATAATAATATATATCATAGTAATATTGTTGTTAGTGAATAATTGTTAATGATAAATTAGTTTAAATTTTGGTTTTTAATATACGCTGGTGTATAGCGAAATAATAAGAAAAACAATTCTGCAGGTGACCCCGACCCAACACTACCGGGGGATACATGGGAATTGATGAAATGAGTGAATGGAAGTGAGGAAATTTTGGCTTTATTGGGCGTTAATGTGACCAAAAAGGAGGTAATTGGTGCTCCCTTACAATCAGTTTTAGTCGATAGGTGGCTTAGTATCTTAAAAGAGGGTTTATCGGAGACTGAAAAAGTAGAAATTCTTCAGAAATACCCAATACCTAGTAACTGTCAGTTACTAAAACCTCCAAAATTAAACTCACTAGTCTCAGCGGCAGTTTCTGAGTCGGTAAATCGAGGGGACTGCAAACTACAAGCTCTACAAATGCAGATTGGAGCTAGTGTATCGTCTATTGGTCAAGTTTTAACATCACTGTTAAAAGAAGAGGAGGGAGCGAACGTGAATCGTTTATATATACAATCCTTAAGTGATGCAGGGAGATTGCTTACCGATATTTTACATGCTAAAACAACATCTCATAGAGATTTGGTGGCATATAATTTAAATAAGATTTTAAAGATACTCTAGCAGAAGCACCAATAGATGAATTGCTATTTGGAGGTAACCTAGAAGAAAGGGTAAAAGCTACAAAGGAAATAGAGCATACTTCTATGCAATTAAAAGTTCCAAAAGCCAAGCAGAATGTGAGAAAAGTAATACCAAAAAATTTAAACTTCAGGAGTCCGTATCAGGCAGCATTCAGAGGGATAGGCCGGAGCGGACGCCAGCAAACAAACCATCTCTACTACATCCACAACAACAACAAGCAACAGAGTTACCGGCGTAAACAAACAGGCCGAGTTCAATACAACAGGGCAACATAGAGCAAGAAACGGGACGAAACACCAGGCCAGTGAAATTGCTCAACATTTAAGTTTTTTTTATAGTAATTGGTGTAAAATTACAAAGGTAAAGTGATTCTTTCTTGGACAGATGGTGTAAAATTATCTTTTTCAAAAACGCCCGTTCAAAAAATAATCCCAAAAGAACAAAATTGGTCGATAAGTGAATTGCCAAACGTTCAAGTTTCAATTAATGATTTGATAAAACTAGGGGCAATAAGAACAGTAAACTCAGAAAAAGGGCAATTTATTTCGAATATCTTTTTAACACCTAAGCCCGATGGCACAAAAAAAGAATGATTTTAAATCTTAAATTCCTTAACACATATATCAATACTTCACATTCTTAACTCGAAGATATTAGAGCAGTGTCTAAATTAATTTGTAAAATTTTTTTTTTGGCAACTCTGGATTTAAAGGACGCTTATTTGCTAGTATCTATTGAAAAGTCACATAGAAAGTTTTTAAGGTTTTAAGTATTAGATTTAAAGGGAAGCTATATCAATATAATTGTATGCCTTTTGCTTTAAATACCGCTCACTATATATTTACAGAAATAACGAAACCTGTTATGTAGCTTTTAAGAGGAAAAGGTTTTTTGTGTGTTATTTATTTGGACGATTTACTTCTATTAGGCGAAACAGCTGAAATATGCAGGACGAATGTAAGAGAAACAACAAACTAGTAAGTAAAGTACTATAAAGTAAAGTTTACTCAATTCCATGTTTAAATTGCCCAAAAAAGTACATAGGAATGACAACACAATATATAGATAGTCGATTAAACGGCCGCAAATACACAAAAAATGCATCTACGGCACTCCACAAACACGAATATACAGAAAAACATGAATTCGACTTTAAATAAACCAACATTTTAGAGCAAGAAATTAATTATCGAAAACTCACAATAAAAGAAATGATACAAATTAAAAAAGAGAAAGATGCCGTCAACGATAAAAAAGAAATCAATAACTTAAGCCAAATTTATTATAATCTGATATCTAAGTAAATTAATCTAAATAAATAAACTACTCCATACATAAAACCCTGTACATTTCAGTAAGATCATAAACCCAAACTCGGTACAGCAATAAAAATCTAAGTAAATACAAAAAAAAAAAGAAAAGATTTTTCTCGTTTTTATCTAACAGAATTCCAGACGTGTCGAAATTATTACAATCGCAAAACACTCGTAAAAGTGACATGTTTCCAAGGTACGTACTCTGTATAATATTAATGTTGTTTTAAATGTATTTTTGTTTTCATGGTCATAGTTTGTTTTAAATGTAATGTTTTTTTGAGTGATGTTTTTTCAATAATGTTTTAACCAATTTAAATACTAACTATACAAGTTTTTATTGTAGAAAATAAATATCTTGAGAAAGCTCAATATAATGAGCGAAACGTCGATTAAATTATAGTTTTACTTCGCAATGAGTTAACATATGCCCAAGAAATTAATTAACAAAATATTTATATATGGTTAAAGAAAAAAAAAAGATATATATATATATATATATATATATATATATATATATATATATATTATTTATGTTGTCTAGCAATGTAATCGTTTGTTGTTCAAAGAAAGAACTAAGAATAACGAATGTTCTTATTTCTAGTTTTGACCGGACCCTGTAGAATATAGACCAATAATTGTATGTTTTAATATTAAGGCGGCATATTTCAGGAACAATAACATGAGCAGGTATAGGCACTTTAGAGCATCAAACTTAACAAAGCCATCGCGCCTTGGATACAAATTCGGCTTTTATTCTAATTTAGCATAATTTCATGCATACGTCCACAGTTCTACGCCGCTAAATTGACCATATGTATAGCATACCGTGAGATCTTACAATAATAGCAAGATTACATCGTTGCTATTCTGTAGCGAGTAATTCCAAAATTTTAAGCTACTAATTTCAAACTTAGATGGGCTAATTCTGCTCTAAATGTTTTCTTTTAAAGATATGATACTTTATTGTACTCCCAAAAATTAAATATTGCGATTAGTGTTAAAATACTTCTGCATCAAATTCGCGATATTTATCAATTTATAACTGATATTTTTGTAACAATCAATTATACTACTAATTGATACTTTTAAAATAAAAAAACAACTTTATTAAAACTAAGAAAAGATATTAAAAATCTAGTTGAAATATCTGATTATTTAGTTAGTCGATCAACTAACCAGAAAAAAATATTTTCTGTATTTTAAAAAAATATTTAATCAATCTTCCATGTAAATTTTTTCGACTATCCTGTTAATCGAATCAAAAAAAATTAACAACATTCATTGGTTTTGAACAATTTATTGTTTACTGCTAACTAAATCTAAACGTTATTATATACTGACAATAACATTGCACAATTTCATAAAGTTATTCAATTTAAATTTATGTACTTCGAGCAAATTTTTATATTCTCACATACTTTTGCCGATTATACTGCTGATCGATAGAATAATACACATTTGTATAATACATGGTAATAAAGTCTAATACTTTTATTATTATAATTTCGTTCTATTTTGGTATATCGAATATTTATCAAAATATCTGATCGAATTGTAACTACAAGTGTTACAGCACAACAACAGCAGCAAGCACAACTTAAAGTTGAACCATGAAAAGTATCTGAAATATTTTCTATTGTCCCAGAATCTAAGACGACCAAATATTTTTACAAATTTTTATAAATGCTTGAGATTATGTCTATAATATGTCTTCGGGCAACCAAAAGCAATTATTAATAATTCACATAAAAAATAAATTACGACGTAGAGCAGCGCAACTAATAAGCTCAAGAAATCATACACTAAAATAAAACAGCTTGTAAAATCTCATTTTGGCAATACTAAAGACAAAGCTTATTAAATGCTTTAATTTCCTAGAACACCATCAATGCAGTATTGATTTAAGGAATATACAACTAATAACACATTTTAAAAGTTTACTGTTATATCGAATTGAAGGCGAATTTTCCCAAACAAACGAAATTCGGAACACAAACAGAAATCGAAAAAGAAATGAATTTATAAATCAAAACAAAATTGATATCGAAAGCAACAAACAAACAACAAACAAAAGAATGCTTTATTGCCGCATGAAAGCTGTTTCAATTTTATGGACAAAGCGAAATTTACGTTAAAAGAAAAAAAAACAGTGAAAAAACGAAATATTAATCGAAAAAAAATCATATTTTTCGATAGGTCAGTGTAAATACATAAATTGTAAATATAACATTCGTTAGGATATGACATTGTCGTAAAGTGGTTAATAAATTCAGGTAACCTTAACAATAAGGAAATAAACAATACATATGCGAGGTGAATAGTTTTGATGACATTGAAAATCAAATTACACGACCTTAAACTCTGTTTTGTTATCGTTATACAAGCAAAATAAGTGAAGTTAAACCAAAAATGTTCTGAATTAATATAGTAATTAAAATGTATTAAAAAAAGTAGAAAATGTATAACTTTAATCTAATACGTAACAAAAATAATTAATTTTTAATCAGATAGTTCATTCCCCTATAAAATGATTTTGAAATTCTATGTTAGCAGCTGCAACATGACACCCAAAAAGATTTAAGTAAACAAACAAATAAAAACATTTTAATGAGACTTATTCATTATAAAACTCATTAACGCAATAAAAAGTTATTTTAATGAAGTACGCATTGGTTTTTTTTTTGATAGATTACAAACATAGGGAGAGTTTTTTAATGTTCTGGAAGATGATTGTAAAGTTTGATAAGGTTGTAAATACTTGATTTTTTTATTAATTCTGTGGAAGGAATGGGAAGGTATATGTCGTGCCTAGAGTTGTGGCATTTCCGGGAAAGTGTTTATATGTTTTCTAATCAAACAGACGGTTTGTAAAATAAATAATGCAGGTGTTAATATTTCATGTTTTTTGAAATAGTATTGGCAGTGCTCTCTATTATTTAGACAAAACAAATAGCGAATTGCTTTCTTTTGATGTCTGAAAATACTAAGAAATCGCTCGGTAGTACACCAGCCTCAAAAGTGAAGGCCATAGCGGAGGTTGGATTCGAATAGAAAGAAATAAGTAAGTCTGGCGGAAGACACGTCCAGTTCTTTTGAAATTGATCAAATGGCAAAGCAGGCGGTAGAAAGATTTTTTATTAAGGTGTCAATATGCTTAGACCATTTTAGGTTGTTATTTATATCTAAAACCCGGAATTTAACCGACTTAACGTATTTAATATTGCTGTTAACTAGCTGAAGTGGTTGTAAAGTCCCCTTATAAGATAAAGCCACCGTTTTATAAATATTGAAGCAAAGCATATTGGAATCGAATCAAACCTTAATCATAACAAGGTCGTTTTAAATATTAGAATATAAAGACCTATCAAAATCCCAGTAGAATAGAGAAAATATTTAAACTAAATTATAACTTAACTAATACCGACAAGAAATAGAAAAAGTACATTTCCCTAATGCCTTAGTCAATGTCAATGAAAAAAAGTGATTTTTTACTTCAATAATAAATGTCAATGCATTTCCAGAAATTGTCGATTTTTCTGAATTCCAAATTGAACCTATCCCTATCGACAAAAAATTGCTTAAAGTGTAACTTGAAACTTGAACAATGAATTTCACAATGCCCCAAATCGAATTGAAAATATCAAATCCCAGCTTCGTACTGAACATCTTAACGACGAAGAAATTGAATTAATTACAAACCTTTGTCTAGATTTTAAAGATATATTTTATCTTGAAGCAGATTATCTTATATTAACTAATGAGAAGAAATATCAAATTGACACTAGCAATGAACTGAACCTTACAGATGTTCTCAAATATACAAACAAGTAAATTCTCAACTAAATAACATATTAGAGTAAGGAATTATTAAATCTTCCATTTCTCCTTGTTCATCTCCAGTTTAGGATGTTCCCAAAAAACTTAAATCTTCTGAAAAGCGTTAGTTGACGCATACCGAAAGCTTAATGAAAATACTGTCAATGATAAATACCCTCTACCGAGAAGAAAAACTTACTGAAGTAATTGGAAGAAAGGCTAATCTTAAAATGCAAATTGATAAATGCGAATTTTTGAGAAAAGAATTCGCATATCTTGGTCATTTAATTACCCACTAAACTAAATCAAATTCAACAAAACTTGAATGTATTTAAGACTTTTCTGAACCAAAGTCCTTTAATGATATCAAATCATTTCTCGATTCAACAAATTATTACCGTCACTTTGTTCCAAATTTTGCAAAAATTTCAAAACGTTTTGATAAGCTACTTCAAAAAGACATTCAATTTGACTTTAATATAGATCGTGGAAATGCCTTCCAAGAATTAAAAAAATGTATTAATATCCCAATACTTACATATCCAACCTTTAAAGAACCATTTTTTTCTCACAACTGATAATAGCGCATTTGAGATAGGCATTGTCCTTTAACAATCTTCTATCGAAAAATATTTATCAGTTGCCTATGCCTCAAGATCCTTATGTGGTACAGAAATAAGATACTCTACAATTGAAAGAGAACTACTTGCAATAGTGTGGGCAGTTAAACACTCTCGTCCCTATCTCTTTGGTAGCCTTGCCACAGATCATCGCCCGCTCACATGGCTTTTCACAAATAAAGATTCTGGAGTAGAGTAGCTTAATGCTATCTTAATCTTGAAGAATATAATCATAAAATAATTTATAAAGACGAAACAATAAACAAAAGCGCAGACGCATTATTTAGAATTAAAGTTAATCATTTTAAAGAAAGCGTAAAATTCCATTCAAAAGTCATAGCCAATAAATTTGACTCAGATTAAGAAATCAAAACAAACAAATATGACGAAGAAACGGTTATTAACCAATAGAACACATTTGTCTGTATGAAACCAAATTATTATTCAGAAATAGAAATCTCCAACAACCAATTAGTGGACAAATCCCACAAAAATATAATGGCTTTGTTTAGAACTTCATAATAAAATAATTGGTGACATTTTCGAAGAAATGCTTATTTTAGTCTAAGTAGACTCAATACTTTCTGTTGTAAAACAGTAAAAAATTGAAAATACCTCATAATTCCCCCTTCCATTAAACCCTGAAATTACTGCCCAATGAATATTCTATAGAATTTATACATGTAAAAATGAATTATTTCACAGTAGAACTATGTACTACGTCGAAAATAATCCTAAGTTACCAATTCTTAAAACATGTTTATTTACCTTTACACGCAAAGATATTATACTCACCATTAACCAAAATATTATCAGAATCCCCGATCGAGATGAAATTTCTCAAATTTTAGACAACTATTACTGTAGAAAATCTAATTTACATCGTAAAATAAATAAAACGTTACGGCGCGGTTAAAAAGAAAAATATAATTGGCAAGAATAACTAAAGTTGTAGAACATTTTTATCAAAAAATGTGAAATATGCCAAAAATTCAAAATATCTAGAAGAAATTAATAACAATCTAGTTATAACTGAAACCTCTAAAACTTCCTGCGAAAGAATAAATCTTCATTTATTCGAATAGCCAAAACAAAACCGTGCCTATAGTATCCTTGATGAATTAACTAAATTCACGCAGGCTCTAAACTGCAGAAACAGTTGTCAATACCCTTATAGCTTTTTTCCAACACTATGGAACTTCCTTAGGGATCCATTGAGACTATGGCCGTGAATTTGACATACATTTATGAAAGGCCTTTGAGAACAATACGATATAAAATTAACATATTAAAGCGTAGGGCACTCTTAATCAAATGGTTCTATCGGTAAATTGAGTGAAATGATAAGAGCAAATTAAGACGAAAATCCAAATGAGCACAGTTTAGTGTACTCCCATATGCTGTTATTTCTTGCAAAAACATTTGAACTATTTTTAAACCTGCTTCCTCTAGGCTCCCTGAAATTATTTGTAATGAGAAAAATCTTATATCTAGGTACATACGAGATTTAAGTAACAGTATCTTTACAAAACTGATCGAGCTAAAACCGCTGAACAAAATGAAAAAGCAAAAGAACAATTAAGAGATAAAGCATTTGCGAGAAACCCAAATTATGAATAAATCTCAAACAAAATTTAATGGACCATTCGAAATTTCAGAGATTTTTCAAAATTCTGCTATTCTAATTAACTCTGAAACTAATTATAAAAGCAAAATCAATTATGATAGGTTAAAACCCTACTATAAATGAATTTTCTTCAGGCTTCTCGGAGTTAAGCCCCAGCATTCTCTAACAACAGTAAATAACAACGTTGGAATCGTCTTTCATGAAGAAGCCACAATTCAATGACAAATGGATAATTTTTGTATATATAAACCTTAAACCCTCAAAGGAAATTATAAATAATAACGATATAATCTTAGATACAATGCTTAATAATATAAACGAGAATGTACCTCGTATGATATGTTTTAAAACAAATATCGGGTTCTGTTAAAAATGTGGAATTTTCAACGGAATAGGTATCGTTTGGAAATCAATTACGAGAAATTTAGATGCATCTGATGGTGAACGAGTATTTTGAAAAAATAACTTATAATGAATATCAAATTGAAAATGTATTAAAGAAACAAATATGAGTAACGACTTCTGTAATTAAAAACTTTATTGCTACATTTCAAAAATTACAAATCTTATATATGTATATATATATATATATATATATATATATATATATATATATATATATATATATATATATATATATATATATATATATATATATATATATATATATATATATATATATACGGTACGACGACTACATTGATATATCTCAATTTATAATTTCAAGAGCAATATATTTAATATTATTATTACTACAAGGCAAAAAAAAACGATTTAGTTTTTGGTTAGAGATATTCGTTAATAGTTTGCTATTAAAATGCTCCTGAAATATTCAGAACACAAATAAACTTCTAAAAAGTATATTCAAGTGTCAATAAAACTGCATATTATATTAACATAAGATGAGATTTTGACAAAAGGCAGTGTTGAAAGAGGAGGGGGCATATAACTCTCCCATTCCGCTATATATGTCCGTCATTATAGACTCTGCATGAATCATAAATTACAAGCATGACAAGTTAATGAACTGCTACCTCAATGGGCAGAGTCAGCACCTGCTCTATCTATTTTATCAACGCCGCCAGAACCTAAAACTTAATTTGGGTAAGTAATATGACAAACGGTATGTCGAAACAAAAAAAATGTGGTAATAAAATCTTGTTTTAAAAAGATAAAATTTGCAAAAGGTTTAAATTTTGGTATAATCATTAACCCTGTAAGGCGAATATATTTTTCGTACTATAAGAAATCAGTCACGTTTCAATTTTACCCATTAAAATTTCTAGTGTGACAAGACCTCATATTTCAGCTTACTTTGTTGACACTTCCGCAAGGCCCATTTATTATTCTTTAATGTCGCCGTCAAGCCGGGTGTCGGAGGTAAATTGGTTTCCAAATAAAACTTACAAAAACAGTTGCCAAAAAAGGGATTAATTTTCACCGCCCTCACAATAAAGCTAATTAAAGTTTCTTAATTGTGATTTAAATTAACTTTGCGAATGCGTAGCACAGAGAATTAAGTTAATCAAAATTTCGATGTTGGATATCATGCAACTTCTAAAAATTAGAAAACATTGCAGGTTCACTCGTCACGGAGAGTAATTTAGTTGAAAAAAAATCGGTAAATTTCTTTTACGCGGAACTTATGAATTCGTCGTTATGAATATTTCCTATTATTATGAATTATGAAATGTGACCCAATTTAGTTCTATATCACACTGAATGCCTGCACAAAATTTAAAATTAATTTATTAAGTACTTCTTTCAGGCTGATTTTTTAAATAATTTATTAAGCCGCCATTTTGTTTTGCTATCTTATATTCATACCAAAATGTTACCAGTTTATTTTTATTCGTATTATTTTATTTAACACTTAAATAAATAAATAAGTAAATAAATAACTAAACATGGCTTTATTGTAGTTTTAAGAAAATTTAAATTACAATTGGCGGAGTTGAAGCCAAGCTTCCTATCTCAACCAGCAGATACATGTATACAAGATATTGTTTTATCTAAGTGACTAAAATGTAAAACATATAAAAAATACAGGCCATCAATAGGGTTTTCTAATTGAATATAATTAGCTCACAACCTGCAAAACAACCCCTTTAAGAGGACAGAGAAAGAAAGCAAAAATTATAATAAGAAATTCAAAAAAAAGTTTAACAGAAATTATGAATTATTGTTCTAACTGCTTTTTTAAACCTGTAACCTGATGCATCTTTTAAATAAGCAGGAACTTTATTGTACATCTTTGATATTTGGTAAGAAAAGGACCGCTCATACATCGAAGTACGATGTATAGGTGCAGTCAAGGTGTTTTTATGCCTCAGGTCTAAGTTATGTGCATCGTACCTGAATTTTACTTTGCTATATAAATAATAAGGACATTTATTACAAATTATCTTATTATATAAAACTGGATTACGTACCACTCGTCTTTCATTCATTCTCAACCAGTAGATTTCCCGCAATTTTGCACTAACACCCCTTTCACGACCCCGAATACCACAAATTAGACGTACACACGAATTCTGCATAAGCTGGATTCTTTTGACATCAGAGTCCAAAAGGCAGGGTCTATACAAGCACATCGCAGTAGTTAAAGTGCGATAAGACGATGGAATCACAAAGTAACTTTTTAGCACAATCAGTAAGGAGGGCGCGTTGATTAAAAATCAGTTTAAGATTACCAAATGCCCTCTTAACACATTAGGAGACCTACATTTTTAGCAGTATTACAAATATTCAAGATCTTACCATTTAAGCTAATTTTAAGAAGATTCTGGTTTTGATCTTGTGACTGTGTCCGACCAAACAACAAAATTTTTGATTTTGCTGGATTTATTTCCAAGCAATGCGCCCTTGACGCTCTCATAAGAACATTTAGATCATGCGTCAATTTATCATTAGCCTCCAAGATCCCACTAGGTTTAAAAGAAATATGCAGTTGAGTGTCATCTGCATAGAAATACGCAGAACAATACCGTAAATATGTTATAAGTTGTGATGTGTAAAGAGTGAAAAGCAATGGACCCAGCATCGAGCCTTGGGGCACACCAGAACCTCCAAAGATCCAGAAAGCTTACCATTGGATTTAACCATCTGGCTTCTACCATGAAGATATGCTTTAATAAGAAGCTGAGCTCTGTCACTGAAACTAATGTAATTAAGAATGCCTAGGAGAAGGGTATGGTTTAGACGGTCAAAAGCTTTTGAGTAGTCTAAAAGGACCAACGCTGTTAGCTCATCACGTTCTGCTGCCTCCAAGATATTGTCTGTCACCTTAAGTAGAGCAGTAGTACAACTGTAGTCTTTACGGAATCCTGACTGGACTGTGGGCAATATGTTAAATTGGGCGACATATTCTCTTATTTGGATATCCATCACTCTCTCGATTACTTTCGAAAGAGTGGGCAGAATACTTATCGGTCTTAAGTCCTTAAGCTCACTTGGGATGTGGCAGAATATGTGATATTTTCCAAGTTTTAGGAAATGTGTTATTTTCAATGCAAAAATTAATTAAATGAACAATTACTGGAATGATATGAGGGCAACAATAAATCAACATTGCTAACCCAATACCATCACAACCAACCGCCTTCGTCTTAATTGAGAATAAAGCATTTTTTACCTCTTCGACGGTTGCTAATTTAAACTGAAATTCATCAACATTGGCCTTTTTATGGCTACAATAGAAATTCAAAACGTCAGGATCAGGTTCACCGGACTGTGCTGCACATGCAAAAAAATATTCATGTCATCCGCGCTGCCTAGGTTGTCACAAATTATATTCTTATTTCTTGAGTAAATATCCATTTTCTTCTTAAATTTCCAAATATCTTTTGGGCCATCTCTACGGATCCTGCTCTCAAGGTACGCTTTCTTTTCCCTAGC
The DNA here is from genome assembly GCA_030620095.1 of Kuschelorhynchus macadamiae. NCBI lineage: Eukaryota > Metazoa > Arthropoda > Insecta > Coleoptera > Curculionidae > Kuschelorhynchus > Kuschelorhynchus macadamiae. The sequence goes on from JAUTXW010002320.1 coordinate 214,837, forward strand.
CACCGATGCGCTAACAAAATTTCTAAGCTGCCTATAAGATGCACAGTTTTCCGGAATTTTTCTTTTTTTGTATTTTGACAAAGCTTTATTTCGTAGAGACATGCAAAATTTGGTGTTAGGAGTTAACCACGGTGCCCTTTTTTTTTGTTATTCTTGAAGTTCTCATAGGCGCGTGAACATTGAATAGTTCCGTCAAAAAGAAATTAAATGGATCAATTTCAAGATCAATGTTAGGTAAGTAATAGATATCATTAAAAGGCATATTCTGAAGATCTCCACAAAAAGCCACATGATCAAATTTTTTATAATCTCGATATGTTGCAAAGAATAGTTTAGGTTTAAAAATTTCAATTTTTAACTGACATTTAATTAGAAAGTGATCAGACGCATCGAATGTGACATCAACCCCAGAATCCAAAACTAAATCTTTATTTGAACACAATATAATATCAATAAGCGTTGCACTATTATTTCCCTGACTAGTAGGTTCATCAATGAGCTGGGACAAATTGTATGCAGACAAAAGCATTAAAAAACGCTGTGTATAAAATATTTATGTTAAAGTCGCCTGCGCATACAAAGTTGTCACACTCAAGCAATCGCCCACAAATATTTTCCTCAAACTCGCTGAAAAAATCGCACATATTATCAAACCCAGGACTCCTGTATAATACACCAAATACAGTTTTTACTTTATTAATAATTAATAAACTCTACCCAGATTTGTTCAGCATGATTAGCATTGACGTTAGCTATTTCGAGAAAACTAATAGAGTTCCTAATGAATAAAAGTACACCACCGCCACGGCCATTGACTCGATCCTTTCTCACGAGTTTGAAACCCTGAATACTTATTACGTCATCAGAAATTAAGTACGTGAGCCAGGATTCAGAAACTGCCAAAATATCTATATTATGCTTTCTAATATAATCCTTAATTTTAGTCATCTTTGAAATTATGGATCTAATATTTATATGAGCTATATTAAGTTTATCCAAGTTCCTTAGGGCATTTCTAAGTAGAATAGCCATTATGGTTCAGAAAAAAAAAATATATACCACTTACAGTTTTTTTTCGCATTCCAAACAAACCTAATCAACGTCCTTTAGACTATCCACTTGTGCTGATGTGATGATCCGAATAACAGGTTCACCTTCAGCCTTTCGAGAGAGAATGTTGTCGTCTTTGCACCATACAAACTTGAAACCTGCATTCTTTAATTCACCTGCTTTTCTCAACAGTTCACGGGTATGTTTGGATAGATCTTGATTGATAAAGAGTCGACGATTTATATCTGCTTCAATGCCACATTTATTGGTATCTAAAGACACCAATTTCCGTCTCTCTAGCACTGTCTTTTTAGTACTTTCTTGAGTGAAAGACACCAAAATCGGCTTTCTATTCTGTTGGCTTGGCAAAATTCTATAGTTATATTCATCCGATGTTATGTCTACATTTTATGCAGAAAATACCTTCTTCAAATCTCCGGACACGTTATCATCTCCATTAAGCCCAACAATAACAATGTTTTTATTTTTTTCTTGCAATGTGCTCATAGTTGACGACCTACTGTGTATGATCTCCTTTTCAAGTTCTACCACTCTGTTTTTTAATTGTATGTGTTCCTTTTTCAACAGCTTATTTTCATTTGTAATGGCTTTTATACTTTCCTTCATTTGCTCCATCATATTTCCATTAAAAGTGATGGAATTTTTAAGTTCCTCATACATGCCCCGCATGGCCTTCATAAGCTCCTTGTTGCTGGGATTGGGATGCTCAAAAATATTTTCGAAAGTTTCAACAACTTGATTTTTGTGCAAAATTAGTGGTAAATTCTTGTAAAAATTTTTATTAACAACAGTTAATATGTTTATCAAAATATTAATTGTTGAAGTTGAATCCTATGTAATATTCGATTTTTGTACAAAATATAAGATAAACTGCAAGTAATTTTTTAACATTTCCCTAGGTCGCCATTTTGTCTGCCATATTGGATTTTTCCCAAAATGTTATCACGTCATCCCCATATGACTCTTAATTTTTTACCAAAAGTCAATCGGACTAGTAGTTTTTAGCTATTATAGAACGACGGGCAGACAGGTCGATGAAATCGAGAAAACATGTTTTTCGGAATCTAGGGACCCTGAAACGTAAAGATCTAAAAAAAGAAGTGCATTTGTACAGTGAAAACTATCGGTAGGTAGATGTTTATCCGGAACTTCCCTCCTAATGGATTCAACAACAAATAGATTTTTTTAAGCATATACAGCTATTTAGTAATATTTTTATGCGTATTTATGCCTAATATTTTAACATCAGATAGGATGTAGTGAGCGAAGGATAAAAATAACAACTTCTCTACTTATAAATTTGCCGACGTTTCGACGTTTAATTTTCGTCTTTATCAAGGCTTGTTTAATTAGGAAGTTGATGTCATAAAAATTTATATCCTTAAAACACATAAAAAATATAAGGAAAACGCACATAGTTCATTCTAATGGTTTTTCCTTTTTTTCCCCCTTTTTTTTCAAATACTAAGTATTTGTCGAACTCGGAACACATATACTCTTAAATGTCTATTTAAATTCGATTATCACTGTTTATGATTAGTGTTCTTCAAAACAATAAAAAAGGGGTAAAAAAAAAGGAAACATTTAAAGTAGAAAAATTAAAGTGAACTGTGTGGTTGTAGGCGATGTACTATGTGCGTTTTACTTATATATTTTGTATGTGTTTTATGGATATGCATTTTAAACATTAAACACCAACTTCCTAATTAAATAAGGCTTGATAAAAACGAAAATTAAACGTAGAAACGTCGGCAAATTTATAATAAGAGAAGTTGTTTTTTTTGTCCTTCACCCACTACACCCTCTCTGAAGTTAATCACAAGGACGCTAACACGAATACAGTATTTTAACAGATAAAAGTAATTTAGAGCAAAGAAAGTCTTATATAACAAAGACTGCTAATTTTGGATTTTTACCAAAAGGTTGCAAGTTTTGGCATAGTGGAAAAAACTTAACAGCAATATATGATATCTATTAATTATCAGATTTTGGTATTATAAAATAAAATCTAATAAGAGCTTCAAGGGGGGATACAGACCTGAAACGCTTTTAATACATAAGCTACTGCCTTAAATATTATTCTATATATAATTTTGTTTTGAGAAAAAGATGGTTCTTTGAAAATATTTTAAGATATTAACATTGAAGCTAGAAATTTTTGTTATATAGGGCGTTTAAGAAAATATCGAAATCAGTTAAAGGTGAGTAATCTTGCCATTTCGGAAAAATATATATATAACTTTATGTTGTAGTAAATACGGTACTTGTTCCAGAATGAGCCAGGCCTCCACGAAATTTGAACGTTTAGGAGGCATGGCGCTATTTTCAACGGAAAATTTACTTAGAACACCTAAACATTGCGAACCTGGAACAACTGGAATCAATTAAGAAATCTCAGTTCTTGGGTTTAGACCATGTTAAACTGGAATTAATTTCCGATGTCCCTTCTGCGATTATACAAGGCATCTTCAGGGATCTTTACTGCATGAAATAAAAACACTGAATGAGCTCGGTTGAGGAAAGTTCTGGTATTTATAACAGACCTGTGCTTACCGATGAGTGACACATTGTAATAATTGGTTTCCATGCATGATGCAGCAAGTCTCCCGTGACTCAATTGAAATGTTGAAGGTACTTGATTCCCTTAGACCTGGTAATTTTTTAAAATATTCCGAGACTAATGCAAAAACCCAATTATCCTTTACATTAATTATGCGTCCTACCGGTTGAAATCTGATGTTTTTCTTATATATCTTTATATGTTTCTTAAGTCTAGTATACGCAGTCTATCCAGTTTCATCTCTATACGCTTTACCGCAAAAACAAGGAATTTTATATACTCTTTCGGCAACCTTAAGAAAGCAAAACTACAATTTGAGAAAAATTGAACTGAAGTGGCTCGGAGATTCCTCAGTTTTATGACCTTCCAAACATACGTAGAGCCAATATACGGTTACACCCAAATGTATGAAGATGATTTCGTGTTTTCTATTAACATAATAACCGAATTCCAATCTTTTCCCTTTGTACATCAAGGAAGGAAATGGCACCATCTAACTCAGTTTCCGTTGTAAATTTTATATTAGACTGTTGTTGGTTTAGATGATCTAGTGTAGTTTACACTTTAATTTTCTTCTGTTTGTGTTCATATTACAAACTGATTATCGACATATCTAAACCAACATTTAAGTTTTAAAGCATTTTCTTATCATTGTAATTAAGATCGGATCATGGATTTTATGTTTTAATGTCAGAAATTATGGATCAATAGGCACACTTGTATGTAGAGATTCAACATCAAAACTTTCTAAAATATCTCCGGGAACTAATGTAAAATCTTTTAGCTTTTCTACGAAATATTTTATTACCTATTTTGTAAGAGTACCAATCTACTGTACTGACGATAATGCGTAACGGTATATTGGTTTTATGTATTTTTGAAAGTCCCTTGTTAAAAAGTTAAAGGAAAATTGATTTTAAGCGTCGATGCCAATTTTAAGTGTAACTCTAGAATTTCACGTATATCTGTATCCAAATCATGACGGATCGCCTTCATCATCTCTCTTACAACAGCCATGCTAGCGGTGTAAAGGGTATGTTGTAAACTGATCTCCGGACCTATTTAAAGTCGATAACTATTCTAACGAACCCATTTGCTTACGTTCCTAAAAACTTTCATGATTGGCCTATTCCTGGCTGTTTTTATTGAAACATGGAGGAACATCAAGTGTAAGAGCATCTATTAGCTGTTGCGAACGTGTAAAGTTTAGTAAAAATTTAAGCAAAAAATCATTGTTTAATCCGCTTTAGCTGAATACTAGCAATGCGCCTTAACTGAAGACGAGCACTCTTTATATGCGGGCTATATGCTACATCATGCGTGGAAATCAGTCATCCCAGTGGATCACGTGTGGGTAAACACAGGGCAGGTAAAAATATCGGAACTCGGCTTACTGGTAGTCATTCAGGATTTTAGTTTCGTGTAGTGGAAATACCTGAAGTTTTGTGCAATCGCAAACGAAACATAGGATAAGATTCCAATTTAACACGGTCTGATCCCAAAAATCATAACTTCTTAATTGAGTGTGCCCGTGAAAGCTTTTTTATTATTTTAGTACAAAATTCTCGACTTTACTTCTTCGTACCGAGTAGCGTATCGGTAACACCTGGGGCAAAAACGATTGGGCAGATAAAAGTCTATCTCTGTGTTACTGGACATAAATTTACATGTTCTTAGCCCGAGGTCCAAAAATCACGCAAATCGAGCTTACGATAAAAAATGTCCAATTTTTTATTTTTCGAGAAAATTGTCACTTGTTTGAAGTGCCGGTCGTCAATATAAGTACCTTGATAGGACAGACCGTCTAATTCGACATGAGTCGTGGGTGAGGGGCGTCAAAAATGGACGTTTATCGAAAACTAAAATAAATTTCATCCGAAGTTCTAGGACGTATTTCATGCCGAAATTTGCATATCAAATGAAGGCAATTTTAATATTAAATAATAAATAAGTCTTGTCAAACATGACATTAGTGTTCTATATTTTGCGTTATAAGGGTACATAAAATAGTGTCGCTATTCTTACTACATAAAATGGGTTATTGCGCTATAATAATACACGGGGTTGAAGCAATAATTGGGGGTATCTAGTTTCAATTTTATTTTCAACATTATACTAGCGGCCGGTTGCAGAAACGCAATTAAAACAAATCAAAAATATTTTTTGACGCTTTAATTTGCATACTTTCGCACTAAATTATGTGTATACAGTATTTACAGTAGCAGTCCTGACGAACAAAATTAACTCTCGTAGATGTCTCTAAAAGCTCTTGCTTGCAGCAGAACTATTGTATAAACAATGCCTCCCGCGATAAACAAACAGCCACAATCGTTAACTAATGAAGTCACATGGTCAATGTTATGCACAAATATTTAGTATCACGTAGGCTATTTTTGACAACGTTTCAGATCTTTAAATTGCATAAGTTATTAACATTTGCAAAAAAGTTAATTTTTAAGGGTTTTTCTCAATTTTTTCGGAAAGTAATTTAGCAATTTTCGGCAATTGTTTATAAATTTTCTCCAATTACTTTTTTGTAAAAAAAAAACATTATTTGCATTTATAATAAAATTCACAATTCCGTAGCAAAAAATCCCGCCGATCAAATTGCCGATCGCGTTCTCTTACATATTTTATACTTCGTATTTAGTAGGCCTCGCTGAAGCGGCTTGCACCGCCGATGGATATTTGTACTATTTTCCTGCCGTAGTTCGCAGTGTACAGAAGATCGTAAACATTTTTTTACAGAAAACCGACTCATACGAACAGTTATTTAAATTTTAATTATCACTCTCAAACATCTCAGAAAAAATATGTGTATTAGTTTAAGTCTTTAAGGTTTTTTCAATATCTGATGCAAATTCGTATTGGCGTATTTAGGATTTTATTTTGGGGAAGTGTTCGAGTTCATAATTGTTGTTGTTAGCTAAAAAAACTCACAGTTTCATACTATGCTGCGGTTCAGACCCCCAGAACAATGAAAACTCTAAAAGGAAATCATTATATGGCCGTGTTAGTTATACCCTTTCTTAATATGTCAACAGCTCACGGGTCAGGGGGTCCAAACCCCCTCGCATGCAAATTCAATTCCAACGGAAACAGAGGAAATGATTTAAACTTTAAAATTATATAGATATTACATTGTAGATATTAGGCGTTCGATTAGATACTTTAATAATCCTATACCTTAACCAGTATTTGATAGTCAACCATTAAGCAGTGCAGTTATCTTTAATATAGAGTACCACAGATAAAATTGGAAGAATTTTGCAGAGGTCTTACGTTTTCACAATTCTTAATACCCACACAAGAACAGCCGGAAGATAAAATTATATGTAAAGTATATATATATATATATATATATATATATATATATATATATATATATATATATATATATATATATATATATATATATATATATATATATATATATATATATATATATATATATATATATATATATATATATATATATATATATATATATATATATATATATATATATATATATATATATATATATATATAGGAAAAGCTGGGCGGTTTGTGTCAACTAGATTCAAGGAACATGAAAGATGTATACCTAAAAACAAATTGTTCAATGCGCACTAAACATCAGCCCTCAATAGGGTACATGACCAAGGCAAAGGATATGAGGGTTCTTGCATCAACCTCGGAATATTATAAAAGGAAGATTAGAGAGTTTATTAAAATCATCAAGCGTTCTATAAATTTCCACAAAGAAGAGGGCACGCGAGTGACATGCAGTGAGTAGCACAGGTCTGCTATAAATACCTGACTTATGCTCACTGGAGTTTATTTAGCGTTTTGATTCTATGTAGTAAAGAACCCTGAACATCGCAGGCTAAATATCAAAAATTAATTCCACTTTGAAACATTTATTGCAAGCTTTATTTAACTTGCTTTCTTGATATGCCTGTCTTTCCGGTTCAAAATTTGTAATCCATGTTTCAAGCACTTGCTTGTATAAGCTCACATTGAGCTGGTCTGATGATGAACTAACCCAACGTAACCCCGTCGTCGTGTTTAGGTTTGATGGATTTGTCTTGTTTAATGTATTTGTCTTGATAAGTATAGACTTACGTGAGTCCAGGGTCTGATGATGGAGCCTGAAGGGTTTAACAAATACTGTAGTCCTATTCCCGTCCTGTTTGTGCTCGTTGGATTGGTCTTGACAGACAAGTACTATAAAGTACTATAGACCTAGGTGATCTTCCAGGATCTGATCTGAAGCCGGAATGTGGACATAGGAACTCCATAACTAAACAGGATAGCCCCGTCGTGTTCGGTCTCGTTGGATTTTGAATACAATTTAATAATAAACAGACAAATACGCACAAGTGTAATGCTTTTTACAAACAACCTTTTATTTATAAATCATTGCACTAAAAAGTAAAAAATAATATTTAACGTATGAAGTTAAATAGTAAAGCTATAGAAGAAATATTTAAACTTTTAAAAGTTTCGTTTTTATGTAAGCTTTTTAAGCGTGTACTGCTTGCGACTTTGATCAGTGAGGTTAGGGTTTCTCTGTAGCTTTACTATTTAACTTCATACTCTAAATATCAGTTTTTACCTTTTAGTGGAATACTTTATAAATAAAAGTTGGCTTTTTTGAAAAATATATTTACTTCTATTTTATTAGTTAATAATGTTCTAGATTCCAGATTATTTGTATTTATCCTACTTTTAGTTCGTTTATATAGTGTATATGTAAAAAAGAGTAAACATGTATTAGATATATTGCGTCTCAAAAGAAAATCTCAACGTTTGCACCAAATGTTGTATTTACTTATTAATAATATAGCTTTTTTTTAAATACAGATCCATATATTTTTACCACCATCCTCTTTTAAGCGTAAAGAGAAAAAGAAAAGTCTCGCCGCTTTCATTGGTAAACTAAGTTTACGCTTAAACTTTTAATACTTAGAAATATATATTACTAGTATCCTCAAAATAACTTCATATTTTTAAATCTTGAATGGTCGTATCTCTCATTTTGTTATTCCCTTTTCATATTAATATTTCCTTAAGTTCTTATTTACATAACATTCTCTATCTTTTCGAATTCAGTCTTTTTAAATGTATTTACTGTTCAAGTAGTAAGAAACGACCCACTTTATCTACATTAAATGTTAATCCTCTTATTTAATATCCGCTAGAGTTTTTTCAGAAAGAGCAGCTTGCAGCTGTATTTCGCAATAAATGTGCTTGAGGGCCTTTTACATAAAGCATTTTTTTTATTTTATTATGGTCTTTCTCGGTGCAATATTTAATTGAAATATATTGGGACGAAATCAAACCTTATATACCTGAAGTTTAGATGGACACGTAGTATGTTGCAGCTTAAACACCTATTAAGTATGATGAAAGAAACTTTCAGGGGTGGATCCAAGAAAAATTATGGTTTTAAACTTTAGATTGTGTGAAAATAAAATGACTTTCCGATGTATCGTCATCATTTGCACAAGACATCTTTCAGTTCGAAACAATGACTGAGTTGCCGTGGGTAAACTTCACCCGACCTGTGAGCAAAGGCTAAAATGACTTCCGATACTTTGCACGATGCATTTCCCTAGATCAACTAAAAAGAAAGTCATGATAATTAAAAATTTGTTGGCTACTTATGTTTTACTTATATTATTGCCATGTTTTTCAACTTTTCTATTAATTATTGTATATACCCCCCTGAACTTTTACCCCCATATTCACTAAAAATATTTAAGAGTTAGACCAGGTCTAGTTGCCATGGTATTTAAAACTCTTAGTTTACCATATATATATATATATATATATATATATATATATATATATATATATATATATATATATATATATATATATATATATATATATATATATATATATATATATATATATATATATATATATATATATATATATATATATATATATATATATATATATTCTGTCTTTTGAAACATTTTTATTGCTAAATTGGATGATTAGTTTGTTAGTAATAACTTTTTAAGGTACCATTTGGCCACCGATTTGCTTCGCCATATTACTTTTATCAAAGTGTTACCATTTTTAAATGACCCTATATTTTTGACAAAAATTTGAAGTCAGTCGGCAAGTATTTTTTAGCTATGCCTCGAACGGATAGACAGATAGACAGACATGCCAACACACAGACCCACAGAACTGAGAAAACATGTTTTTTTGGCATCTAGGGACACTAAAACGTAAATATATCTAAAAATTAAAACTTGGGAGGGTGATTTTTTCACGATTATAAACATCTTATTTGGCCGCCATCTTGAATTCATATTACAGTTTTACCAGTCCATCTCTATATCACACTTAATTCTTGCACACAATTTGAAATCAATTTAATAAGTAGTTCTTTCAGGTTGTGTTTTTAAATATTTTATTGGGCCGCCATTTTCTTTCGCAAAATTTGAAATTGGGTAAGTAGTTTGTTCCGCCATATTCGAAACGTTACCAGGTCATCTCCATATGATACTTAATTTTTCACCAAAATTTAAAGTCAATCGAGTAAATAGTTTTTTAGCTGTACCGAGAAAAGACAGACAGACAGACGGACGCAATTGAGAAAACATGTTTTTTGACATCTAGTGGCCCTAAAATGTGAAGGTCTCTTTTACGAGAGAAGTAATAAAAGTTATCGCCAATATAACGGTGAAATGCTATTAATGATGCCGCGAGGGACGTGAGGAGATCAGTGTTTTGTCTCTCGAGAAATCTCATTTCGATTTAAATTGTATCAACCTATCTAGTTAAAGTTTAAAAAAAAACATGTCAACTGTAGATGAAATTTTAATTCGAATAATTAATATCCACATGCAGGTGCGTATATAAGCGCGCGCTTTTAAAAATCTTGTTCTTCTATCGTACTTCACCTGACCAGATGTTAGTTCCTAGACATTCTTTTGACGATGACTTTCTGAAAAACTTTGTTGCTTATACTTTCCAGAAGCTAGCTGTTCCTCACACGGTTGTAGGGAAAAATTAAACGATGGTCAAATCAAAAAAAATACTGATCCCTGAAGCTGAAGAAAAGATACTTGACCTGTTTATAAATACTAAAACAACTAATACAATAATGACTTTCCTAATATGAATAAAAACCCACAAACATAAAAATATAGACTTTAAAAGAATACATTTTCGTTTATATTATACAGGGGACAAAAGTATTATATTTTGATAGACATATGGCATGCATTTAAGTAAAAAAGGATTATATTTACAGCATTAAATCAGCTCGAAGATATTCAAATCGGATTTTTTAACCAAGTTATACTCACACAGGTGAAAATCAGTCATAACACTGGGCCTCGCTTCGGTATGCAAAGAATACATTAGCAATATTTTATATATTTATTTATTTATTTATATATTTACTGTACCTATCTTACAGATTACAAAAACCCAAAACAAGGCAGGGAAATGTATACATTTTACGTAGATGTTTAGTAAATAAAAGGTACATATTTGATTAATCTAAAAAACTAACTTAGTATAATTATTAAATTCAAAGTAACAAAGCCTTTCAGTGGTGGAAAATACGATTTAGCGACTGAATATTAACATTGAATAGATCAATATTTGATTCACGGTTGTGCACGTTTCACATTGTATAGAGCGGAGAAAATTTAAGTATATTAGTTTTAGGAGTTGGTAGGTAAAATAAGTTATGATGGCGGCTATTTATACGTGGAGTGAAAAATTTTTTTCGTGAAAGCATATTGGGACAATGTAAATTATTATTTAACAATTTATACAGGGTGAAAATATTAAAATATTCTCGCCGATTTTTCAAGAAGAATAAATTAAATCTATTAACTAATTCGTTATGTGGAAAGTCTTGAGTAGGATAATTACCATGGCATTTATAAGAGATATATTTTAGAAATTTTAGCTGTACTTTTTCCAAGTTAAGAATATGTATATTATAACCGGGAGACCAGACTACGGCAGCGTACTCCAATTTTGCGAACATATGCGAAATATAACGATTTAATGGTTTCAATATTGTTAAAATCTCTGGTATACCTTAAAATAAATCCATATGCCTTGGACGCTTCAGAAATAATAGTATTAATATGAGAAGCAAAGGAAAGTTTTGGGTCAAAAAATGACGCCAAGATCTCTAAATGAATCCACACGAGACACTACATTGTTACTAAGTGAGTACTTAAAAAATAATTTTGTAATAGATGACATTGCGTTACACCTTCCAACATTGAGCAGCAGACCATTCTCTAAGCACCATTTGCTAACCAAATCAAGATTATATTGCACTCTAATACAGTCATCACTCTTAATTTTTTTATACAACTTCAGCATAAAGAAATTTACATCAAGTTCAATTCCAATATCATTAATGAAGTAATTAACAAGTATGGGTCCTAGTACCAACCCCTGAGGAATTCCGGACATCGCGGGATAATAATCGGATTTGTAACCATACATTTTTACATACTGGGTACGATTACTCAAATCTGATCTCAACAGTTCAAAGAGTGAGCCAGAGATACCAAATTTAGTTAGTTTCTGTAATAGAAAGCGATGATTTTCATTAGTAAAATCCAAGTAAAGTCATCTGAAATCCGTCATCTATTGCTTCTGAGATGCCTTATGTAACAATTATAAGATTTGTTGACGTCTATCTACCCTTATAAAAACCATACTGCTAGGTTCTTATTAAGTTTTTCGTTAAAGGAAATAAATTGTCATGGAGTAAAAATTCAAATACCTTACAGAAATTACTATTATTATTCACCCTTTTTAAAAATAGGGCAAACTTTTGATATTTTCCATAAGCTAGGAACAGTTTCTTTGCATACACATAAATTTATTAATATTTGTAAGGGTTTTACAAGGATAAACCTACAATCTCTAACGAGGAATGCGGGGATTGAGTCTGGTTCCGTTGTATATTTAGGTTTTAGTTTTTTTATTGCTTTAATAATTTCTTTCCTGAAAAAGATGGTATGCTAATAATAGGCGTACAGCATATTTGATCATCTTCGTTCAGAACAACAGGATCGCATGAAGAAAATGATTTTTTGAAGAAATCCGAAGAATTTAAAATTTCAAACGTATTGGTAACAGTCAATTTTTTATAAATCATATTTTTTGGAAGTCCTATAATTTCTCTCTTAATTTTAATACAATGCCAAAACAGTTTAGGATCTTTTTATATATTTTGTTCAATTTTGTGAATATACTGTTTACATGAACTTGAGATATCCTTTTTCGTTTTGATTCTGAGTAATTTAAACGTATTCAAATATTGAGGGTATCCATATTTTTTAAAAGTATAGCATTAACTGTTTTGTTTTAAGTTTGCTATAACATCACGTGAAAACCAGGGAGGATAATTTCTTTTTGGAATTTTATTATACTTTATATTATTTATATTTATTGATTTTATCAGTAGATCATAAAAAATATTGGAAGCATCATCAATAGAGGTGGCTGTTTGTAAAGGAGTCAAATCAATAGTATTAAGCTATTATAAAGTCCAGTAAAATCTGCTTTTCGAAAATTGTAGTTATTTTGAAAGTTTAATTCTAATTTACGTTTAAAATTTGCCGATTGACAATATTTCAGCGACACAGAGAAGTCAGAGTGGTGATTATCCTCTTTTAAAAGTACATCGAGTGATTTCTCAACTATGGATTCTTCATTATTGTGAACAACCAAATTATTAATTTTAAAAGTTTGTATTTTATTACCTTGTATAAAATTCAAACATTATAAAAAAATATTTAAAATATTACTTAAGTTATCATCCTTTGATAAAATCCGTCAAAATACAAACATTTTACCAAACAAACATTCCACAGAAACTAAACAGTCAAATAAATTTTCCAGCATCTCAGGAGTCGTCGGTGGTGGTATATAGACAACAAAAATAAAAATGGAAGAGAACTCGAATGTAACTTTAACGCCTAATAGATTTTTAGGAGTTTTGATTACTAATGAATTGAACTTATTATTTACAACCCTAACACTCCTCCGCCCCTTGATTTTTTTGTTTCTGAGAAATTTCAATCCGCTCGGAATGTGCGGCATTTATCACAAATTATTTCGTTATCATATACTGAAGGAACCAACCACGTCTCAGTGAACGCGATTAAATCAAACGAATAGATAAATGTATTATTTAGAATATCAGTGGTTTTGGTTCTAACTCCACGAGTGTTCTAGTAATAAACTAAAAGGCGTGGAGATATATGAGATGGGGCTTGCTGCTCAACGGTGGAACATGCCACGTGAGAGGGCATATATATATATATATATATATATATATATATATATATATATATATATATTTATATATATATATATATATATATATATATATATATATATATATATATATATATATATATATATATATTATTATTATTATTATTATTATTATTATTATTATTATTATTATTATTATTATTATTATTATTATTATTATTATTATTATTATTATTATTATTATTATTATTATTATTATTATTATTATTATTAGGGCTAATCTAACATTAATCACTATACTTTGACATCGTGAGGTAAAACCATATATATATATATATATATATATATATATATATATATATATATATATATATATATATATATATATATATATATATATATATATATATATATATATATATATATATATATATATATATATATATAAAAATCTCATTTCTATTACGCTTAGCAGGCACATAGGTCTGTTTCACCTATAGGCAGTTCTATTTGTGCTGATGTTGATTCTAATGTCTATTAGGAGTTAATGAAACTACTACCTACTCTCCTAACTAGGTTTATTGTATTATTTGTACTTTGCTATTGACACCTTCTACTAAAACTTAAATCTACCATATACTTTTTCCCTTTAAGAAAAATATATATCATTCTAATGAACTCTTAAGTCTATTATGTGAAGAATTTCTATTAAGTCCATCTTCTTGCTACCTTGACAAAACATTGGTTAAACGTTTGATATGAATTTCCCTAGCCTCTTCCAATACGAAAATATCATGAAGTAAAACCAATTGAGACTGCTGAAATATTGCCTGCAAACTTGCTACCCCAGACAGTACTCTGGCATATCTGTCTAACCCTTTATAAATATTAATTGTTACGTCTTTGGACTTATGATCGAGAAGAACAGGTTGATACCCAGAAGGTAAATCTGATTTGGAAAAATGAGTCCCATCTTGAATTTTCCATAGTAAATCTTCCACTCGGGGAAGTGGATACTGCTCCACTTGAATACAAAGGCTAATTGTATGCTTAAAATCCCTACGTATTCGGATATTGCGATTAGGTTTAAATACCGGTACAATAATGTAGCCCATTTTCTTAACTTGACAATATCGATTACTCTCAAGCTATGCAACCTCTCTAATTCTGCCCCTACCTTAACTTTCATAGCAAAGGGTAGAGGCCTGGCTTTTATAAATTTATGCTTAACTGACCATGGTTTAAGTTTAATAGAAAATACATCCTTACTAAATGTATTTAATCCAGGCTTAAAAATATTTTAATATCGATCTAACAAAAATTTAATATCCTCCTGAAGATCTAAAAAATTGCGCCCTAGTAATGGAGGACCACTAGGATTTGTAATCACATATATTTCCAAATTATTTTTAATATTATTAATTGTTATTGTGCATTTAAAGTATCCAACAGGAACATTTTTAATGCCGTCGTTTTTAAAGGTAAATGTCTAAAATTATCTCGAGCTGAATCATTATCATATTCGATAATAAATATGTTGTTTGAGAATCCACTAAAGCTAATCTTCTTCAAATTAACAGAATGCTACTAGATCACGTAATTGCCGACGATTGGCCGACTCTGTAGTCGCTGTTCGCACTAGAAATAACTTGTATCTTGCTGCACATACTGGTATAAATTTGGTTTGAAATGATTCGACAATAATTTTAAAAGATCGCTACAATTCACATCTTCTGGTTCTTTTTGGAGACCTAAGTTATACAGAAGTTCGTAGGCATCTTCCGCCCTAGCATTAATGTAAAATAGCCTTTTTTTGATCATCGCTCTTTATTTCGTTTGCTAAGCAATAGTTTTTCAGTTGACTCTTAAAAATGCTCCAGTCTAAGCCTTCTAAGTAGAACTAACTTATGCTGCTTTAAATTTTAACACTGCAGATTTATTCTCGTTAAATTCGGCGTAAATTTTATTATGATTTACAAGATCCTCGTCGCCACTTATGTGATGTCTGCTAGTGGCTACTCTTATGTAATGTGTGCTAGGTCTTAATAAAACCACTATTTCCTCTGCTAACCAGGTTTCTTGGTTTCATGTTCAGATATTACATAGTTATACACATATAGTAGTTTGTACTTTGATATTTTCTAAAGTCAAATATGTACTGCCCGCTTTTTGGTAGGCTGTTTTCCTTGCTCGGCCAAGCCCTACAATGTAACCGAGTGCCTATAAAAACAAAAACTTTAATATACGAAATCTATCTAAGACAAATTTATTTAGGATTTAAATTGCTTTTTTAGCATTTCTTCGCATTATTTATAAAAGAAAAGGTTGTACTCACTGCTGCTATGCAACTAAATTGCGACAACTTCTTGCGAAAAACGAGCACATTTTACGTGCTAACTTTCTGTAACATATTGGCTAAAATTCCTGTTTTCGATGCTATATTGATGCGTTAAAACTGAGGTAAATAAATTTTTATTTTAGCCCTATGTCAACAATATTATAGTCTGTTTTTCAGTCTAATTGAGACTTAAATATATCTATGATTTTCTCTTGCTATTCTAATATTAATAATATATATGATATTAGAAAAATTCATACTAAAAAACCAGCTAAAATATATGTAATCTTAAATTAATAAACTTCATTGAGAGCTAGGCTTCTTGCCTTTTTGATTTGATAACGTAAAAAACGAAGCTTATAATGATATATTTAAGTTATCCAAATTATTATTACTCTTGCTATTATTAAAATTCAGAAGATTTGCATAAATAGAACTAAATAGAACGCCTAACGGTTTTTTTATATTTAAAGAATTAGGCTTTAAATTAATTTCTCTAGAAACCGTCTCTTGTTATAATTGCCTTCCTTACATAATATTTAAGTTTCATTATAATTAAATAAGTGCCCAGATAGGTTAGTGTGTTCTGAAAGGGCACAAGTATTTTCCTCTTTACTCTGTCCTTTAAAACTCTAGAGGTTTGGTCTATATATACACCCTCATATTCGGAACTAGGGATACTACATACAATATTTGATGTCTTTCGTATTTCATCCCTGTCTTTTTAGTTACTAAAAATGTTACTTACAACTATGTTGTATTTAAAGGTAAATGTTTACAATTTTTTAGGTATTTGTGTAATAAACTCGGTTGAGAGGTTCTTTCAATACGTACTTTTAGAGTTAATATAAGGTTGATTTTGATTTTTTTAGGAAGATTGGAATGAAAATTTAAATATCTACCAGAACTTATTGATTTTTAATACCAGTCAAGTGTAATATGGTTGTTTTTTGTCATTTCTAATCAGTTTAGTGTCCAAAAAAAGAACACTGTTGTTGGTTTTTTTTTCAACTGCAAATTGGATGTATTGGTTGTTGCTTTTAAACACCTATAGAACTTCCTTTACCTCCTCTGCAGGCACAGACGTCATAAACTATAATTAAAAAGATAATTTAGGGATGCAGTCATCCAACAGATCATCGACTACATATTGAAAAATGATAGGAGCGTGGCTCCCATGAAGGTGCCTAAAGTTTGCTTATAATATTTTGCAATAAGTACTATAAAAAACAAATTTTAAAATTTCTTAAAAGTTATATATAAAGATCTGAATACTAGTTAATTCCCAATTTTTTGTAATACTATTTTTTGCTAATGTTTAAAGGATGTTGCTAAAACGATAAATGACATCTAGGTTTATTATAACATAATTGTGTGAAATTTGTTTTTTATTTATAACATCAGAAAATTGAAATGAATCTGTGACATAGTATTCATTATTTTTGTTATATGCATTAGTTAATATATATGTAAGGAACTTAGCCATTTACCTGTTAGAGGCATTGAGAGGAGAAATTATTGGTCTCAAAGATAATTCTGGTTTATATGAATTTAGGTAATCCGTAAAATTTTAGAATAGTTTGATCTTAGATTTTAAGACTTTTAGCATTTTTTTCGCTCAGTTGTCCCTGATTTTTGAGTTTTTTTTTTAATTTTGTTCCCTTTTTGTTAAAAAGTTGATATAGGGTGCCTGGTAAGTTGTTTGAAGTGGCTCTAATTATACCAAATTTCTTCAGATTTTTTTATGTGTGTTTAGACATAATTAAAGTCACATTTCCTTTGTCAGCCTTAGTGACATTCAACTCATCATGGTTTTTGAAGAATTGTTTTCTTTCATAAAATATAACATTACAATAGCTTTGATTAATTGATCTTTTCAAGAAGTTAGTCCTTGTAAGTTTTTTTTTTGCTGTGTTATTAGGGCAATATTTTATTATATTTTCTAGTTCAGCTAATAGGTTTTTATTGATATGTCATTGCTGTTGAGTGGTAAGCTAAATTTAAAATCCCAAAGCTAAAAAACTTTCAATGTCTTCAAGGTTTCTATTCCTGAGATATTGTTAAACCAATTTAATTTGATGTTAAAATTAAGTTTATGATTTAGAGTTTTTAAGTTGATTAAATTTCTTGTCATTGTCAATTTTTATTTTTTTTTATATTTTTAAAGAGAACATTTTCCTTATTAATAATATTTTAATATTTTGAGGAATTGTTTTTTTTTAAATTTATTTTTTATTTGGGTTAGAGAAGATTCTAAATATTTTAAATTGCTTATTGTTATATTTATCTTTAAATTGATTAATTTTGCTGTTCAACCTGTTATAGAATTCGAGAACCATTTGCTTTGTATGTTCATCCTTAAACTCCATTAGATTGTGGACGTTTCTCAAAGATATGTTTTCCGCGGAAGCAACATTGCTATTTTGTGTCCAAAGATTGAATAGCTCTTTTAATCCCATATTGGTACTGAACAGTTGGGTAAAGCCCTATTCCTAATAAAAGTAAAAAGAAGGGCGTCTTGACCGACCAAGTAATCAACAAAACAAGACATTTCATTAATGAGTTTAATAACGGGAAAATTTTCTCTTTAAAAATATTTAAATAAAAAATAAAAATAAAAATTGACAATGCCAAGAAATTTAATCAACTTAAAAAACAACAGCATAAACTTAATTTTAACATCGAATTGAATTGGGTAAAACATATCTCAGGAATAAAAGTCCTTGAAGACACTCGAAACTTTTTAGCTTTGTGATTTAAATTTAGCCACTTCTCAACAGCAATGAAATGTCAATAAAAAACCTATTAGCTATTCTAGAAAATATAACAGAATATTGCCCTAATATCACAACAAAAAACATAATAAGGGCTCAATTTACTAATATACTTACTAACTTCTTGAGAACACCAATTAATCAAAGTTATCTTGATGTTACATTTTATAAAACAAAACAATTTTTTAAATCACTTGCCACAAACAACTCACCAAGGACCCTACATCAAGTTTTCAACAAAAAGCGAAAAAATTTTACGATAAAACTTCTATAAAATTATGGATTACTTAAGATGCATAAGTTTATCTTTGAAACGAATAATTTCTTCTCTCAATCTTCCTATCAGTAAATTGGCTAAGTTCTTTAAAATCGTGTTTTAATTCACACACAATTATGTTTTAATAAGCCTAGCTGTCCTTTTTTTTTAGCAACATCACCTAGACATTAACAAAAAATAGTATTACAAAAAATTGGGATTCAATGAACCAGTATAGAGATTTTAGCTTAAACAACTTTTCAGACATTTTAAAATTTATTTTTGATGGTACTTATTGCAAGTTTGACCAAAACTATTATACAATAATTTTAGGCATCCCTATGGGAGCCACGTTTTCTCCTATCTTGTTTCAATATGTAATGGATGGGATGATCTGCTGGGTGACTGTATCCCCAAACTGTCTTTTAAATTACCGTTTATGGACACATACGTAGGTAGATGGACGATTTAATGCCCGTAGAGGCGGTTGAGAAAGCTGTGTTTAATAGCTCTAACCAATATATCCAATTTCCAGTTGAAAAGGTAACGAACAACAGTGTTCCATCCATAATACACCTCCAACAGGTATTCCTAGAAAGAGAAATGAGGGAATAACACCTGACATCACATCTTTTCACAAGTGGAGCGTTAGTTTAACAACCGATTTACAAAACAAATATTTATTTTAATTTAAGTGGACACAGAGTATAACAAAAGTTTGCTAAAATTTAGCAAACACTAAGTTAATGTATTCTATACATTTCACTGCAATTCCCTTTTGGAATCTTGTTAGTGTCAAAGTTTTATTCCAGAGAGAAATAATTTAAATTTGATACGCTGTATGTTGTGAGCAATGCCCTCGAATTGGCTACAATACAGTGTATTTAACTTTCAAAATCGCCTGAGTAACTATTTTACTTTTCTTTCTTATATAAAAGAAATTTCAACTAAAATAACCTATTTGTTTCAATTCTAGCCATCAATAAAAATTGCTTTTAAACACAACAAAATAGTAGGTAGAATTTATAGTAAGTTAAAAGATACCAAATATTATATATAATATTCCTTGTTCCGAATATGAAGGTGTGTATGTATAGGCCAAACATACAGAGTCTTAAAAGATATAGAAACTTCACATATAGGTATACGTAAAATATTCACATATCTATGTAAGATGGCGCTGTAGTGGTTGCACGTTTGCTTACCATCTAACTAAATCGCGATTTCTCAAATTTAATTACATTTTAAATTATGTATAATTCATAACAGGATGAACTAAGCCATCTGTGAAGTATAAACGTAAGAAAAGTAAATCAGTGACATCTTTTAAACATAAGAGCATGTTTAATTAAAACGAGTATCTTATCTGTCATTAGTGTCAGTATGATGTTCAAAAAAGCCGAGTTGGATCAACTCAGATCATTGATGTCGGTGATAATCGACGCAAAAATCAATGAACAGTTCTCACCCAGACATTTGGGAGGTACATATTTATATAATTTTATATCTGATAGTAGCGTTCAAGTTTGAGTATTATCTCAAAATGCCAGCAGTATATTTATACTAGACTATACTTTTCTGAAACACTCGGTTCGGTACACGGGTCAAGCTTGAGCTTTTAGTTAAAACACCATCTTCGATAGTCTTAGTGGATTTACTGAAGCTTTCGGTCTATATTAAATTTAGACTTTCCTCTATAATATATATTAATATGATATACAAATTTCTGTTTAAAATACTTGCAATCGAGAATATATATGCAAATATCTGGTCCTACATATATGGACTTTAAAACTTGGATTCTTGTCAAAGTGTTTATTCTGACTTAATCAATCAAATCCATCTATCACGGTCTACTAAAATCTTATTTTTTTTTTGGTAGAACTCGATTTTGACCTGCCTAGAAGTTTTTGTCCCAGGAGGTACCAATACCTCGTTACCAAGGCTTAAAATCGGACAAACGGAGATGGTAGAAATATATTTATATATATATATATGTTAATTATTTTTTTAATGTTAATTATTCTACTATTCATATATTTTTATTATCAGCATAACAATGAAAAATCATAGATATTTTTATGTCTCAATTTGGCTGAAAAAAAAAGACTATAACATTCTTGACCTAGGCTTAAAAAAACGAAATAAAAATCTATTTGCCTCAGTTCCAATGCGTAAATATAGCATCGAAAACAAAAATTTCAGCCAGTATTTTACAGTTAGTTAAAACGTAAAATGTGTTTGTTTTTCTCAAGAAGTTATCACAATTTTGTTGCGTAGCAGTGAGTACAATGTTTTCTGCATAAATAAATAGTAAAATAAAACGTTTCTTCTTTTTATATTGTTGCCCTGAAGAAAGCAACAAAGATTACCGAAAGCCTAGCGTAGCTAAAAAGCTGTTTAAATTTTAGCCCTCTGTAGGACCGATATTCCAATAGAATTGTTTTGATGTTTAACTAATATATATTTATATTATTTATATATATATATATATATATATATATATATATATATATATATATATATCCCACCGAAAATTGCTTGGATCGATTGTGGAAAAACTATAATTAGGAAAAATCAGGCCCTATACTATTGTCGCCACTCAGCTAAATTATTTTTCTATACCTAAGCCTGAGCGTTTTTGACATATTTGATACTTTAAGTCAAAAATTACGTTTGCAGGCCGAAAAATATCTGCCACTTTTTCCTATTCTGAGGCTTTTATTGATTCATTTAGGTAAGTTCCTTTATTGACAAAGACATATTTAGCAGATTTTGTGTGCAATTTTAATAATCATTACTACAGGGTGTTTCACAAATAAGAATAAAAATTAAACTGAAAAAAACTATATTAGCCGAATTGGATCAACGAACTAATCGACGTAAAAATCAATGAACAGTTCTCAGCCAGACATTTGAGAGGTACTAAATTTACAAATAAGAATAAAAATTAAACTATAAAAAACCATCAAAAATCTTTTTTTTTTCAAATGGAAACCACCCATTTTTATACTATCGTCTTACTTAACTTAAAAATTTTTTATAAGATTGTCTATCTTAAATATTTTCATCTGAAAAATTAAACTTTTTAGTAATATGCTAAATCTTTTTTTTTTATTTGAAAAATATCTGCCACTTTTTCCTATTCTGAGGCTTTTATTGATTCATTTGGGTAAGTTCCTTTATTGACAAAGACATATTTAGCAGATTTTGTGTGCAATTTTAATAATCATTACTACAGGGTGTTTCACAAATAAGAATAAAAATTAAACTGAAAAAAACTATCAAAAATCTTTTTTTTTTCAAATGGAAACCACCCATTTTTATAATATCGTCTTACTTAACTTAAAAATTAAGGTAATTTTGTATAAGATTGTCTATCTTAAATATTTTCATTTTCTGAAATTATTGCCAATTAAACATTTTTCTATTGAAAAAAAATAATAATATGGTATTACCCTATGCCTTATACGTTCAGTTAGCGTGAGTTGGCCATGATATAAAAAAACAAGTGAGAGTAATGACACTATTATATACTATTTGAAACTTGTCAATAATGATGTCGGGATGCCTAATATATACCCACACGGATTATTTAACTTTGTTTATTATTTTTGAAGAATGGGGCAAAGTGATATCAAAAACATTTGCTGTATGGATTTAGAACACGAACGTCTACTCAAGAAGTTTTTGATAATTTGGTAACAGACATTCAATTAGGATTTATGAATAATCAGTCCACTTTGGCTGTCTTTTTGGATTGGAGGCGTACCATAATGTTGTGTACAACATTCTTGTTAAAAAAATGCATAAAATAGAATCCTTTGAACATGGTAAAAAACTTATACGACATCCTATAGCAGGCGACAAATATTGATACGAACAAATGAAAGATTATCCAAAGCAAGAGAGACAAAAATTGGACTTCCTTCAGCAGTATACTAAGCCCAGTTCTGTACATAATATATACATACGACTTTAAACAAATTTTTAATAACGGTAATGTAAATATTCTTTAATTTTCTGATATATGAATTTACCCGATCAGCAAATCTCCCGAAATATGCCAACAAAATCTACGAGAGTCTTTAGATGAAAAGTAAATGTGGCTAAGACATAATGAATTAAACCTTTCACACGAGAAGACAGTGTTATGTAATTTTGCAAGAAGAGGAAGACAAGATTCAAAAAACATTTATTTAGCGGAGTTATCTATCAAGGTCAAAATACAACAGTTAAAAATATAGGATTTTTTCGTGAAAACAAAAACTGACCAAATACAGCATTTTATAAAATGAACAGAAAATGGATCGAATGTAATTAGAGTCTTTAAAAGTCTCTCAAAAAATGTGAGGTGGATCCGAATATGTGCCTTTTGTATTACAAAGCCTTCGTTCCATCGGTTATAGACTATTCTAGCATTTTTTACGGATTTGCAGCTCAAACTTGCTTAAATAAAATAGAAAAAATTAAATACAAATGTCTAGGACATAGCGTGGGTTTTTTGAACAGCACTGCTATACCCGGAATTGAAAGTAAAACAACAGAACCCTCAATAGACTTATTACACAGTTATTCTTGAGAAATCCAGAGCAAAGAAGAAATTTATAGTAATACTACTTTACCATACTTTCAATTAGAATATTCAGCTTTTGAAAACCCTCACAAAGTTTTTATTAGAGACAATAAGGAAAAAAATCAAAAAAACATGGCTTAAAAACATATCTACATATACAATTTGGGTAAATTATGAACACATTTTTACTGACGGGTCACTTTTAAATCGACGAACAGAGCTGTCCTTAAATCAGTTAAATATTGTTTGTTTTACTGAAAATAAACGCTAATATTTAAATTACTCCACACAGATGTTGTTAATCTGGCAAAAATGAGAATTATGAATAATTAATGGTGCAATATTCAACGACAGAAATAGGATTAAAGTGTAAAAATGGCTTTCCAAATGTATGTGTAAGGACATGATCACCGAAATAATTAAGTAAGAACTTTATTAAAACTATATCACGTGTTAAAAGCCCTCATGCGTTGTATTCCCAACATAATAAACAAATTGGCCTTCAAAATCAAGAAATTATTTTAAATTACCATAGACTAAAATCCAATAATTTTTTTTTGAATGTATCAACTCTCGTATAATTTTCTTTTAATTAAAATAATTTAATTGCTCTAGATAATATCAATATATATATATATATATATATATATATATATATATATATATATATATATATATATATATATATATATATATATATATATATATATATATATATATATATATATATATATATATATATATATAAAGGAAATATGGCAAAAAGAAACAGAAACAATAAAAGCGAATTCTTGATAAACATCCTTAATATGTAAAATACTAAAAAAACTAACTTTATGGGTTTACTTAAGATTTAACTTTATAAATAGTATAATATAATGGGAGTTTCCCGAAATTTGGATAGTAATAGCACAAAGGAAATACCTATCAGTTTTTACGCATGAAGAGAGATGATGGTGGTCATTTGGTATTCACCAGAGCGTAACATACACACTCCCACGCATACACACACACGTGTACCTACACAAACACACAGAGAGAAACAAGTTTTTTTTAAGTTCATTTTGGAAGTCGGTTTTATTTTTGTACAAAATTTTTGAATTCAAACTTATTTTAATTTATCTTATATTTACTTTTACTTTATTAGTTTTTTTCCTTTCTATTTCTAATTTTTATAAATAACTAATTTTATAATAACTAACTTTCTATTTCTACTTTTTTATAAATAACTAAATTGGAAATTGATGAAAACCTAAGATGGGGCAGGTATATGTAGATATAGAAAGTCTAGTACACGGTTAAGAAAAAATTGTTATGGTTTGAAATCATTGTCAAATTACTGTAGTCAAAATGCTATGATGTCGGTATATTATTCTAATATCCACTCTCACCTGTCCTATGGCATCATAAATTGGGGCTCAAGCTCGGACGTGACAAGAGTCTTTTTGCTTCAAAAATATGCTAAACGAATTTTGTGTGGTCTTTCATGTACAGATTGGTGTCGAGACTGTTTGAAGCAATTAAACATATTGACCTTGGCTGGAATTTACATATTTAAAGTTTCCGTTTTTGCATATCAAAATATTAAAAAACTTCAAAGCAATCGCGCTTCACATGGTTACAGTACTAGAAATAAAACATTACTTCTACCCAATTTACATAATTCCACATTTTTCCAAAAAAATGTGATATATAATGCATGTAGGTTTTTTAATAAATTAAATAATGATATTAAAGATGCTGATAATCTTAAATCCTTCAAACGTAAATTAAAAAAATATCTAGTGGAGGGTAATTTTTATACTGTGCAAGAGTTCTTAAATTAGTTAGTAGTTTAGTTTTTTTTTGTTGTTTTTAAAAATGCACGCGTCTAATGTAGTATTTGTATTGTTCCTTTTTTAGTGATTATTTATGTACTTACCCGTAACTTTTATGACTATGTACTTTTATAAGTAGGTACACTAGATTTACTCTTTGTGACGTTTTCTCCACTTGCTGATTGCATATTATGTACATCTGTTTTATTGGTGAAATAGAATTAATAATATTATTATTATTATTAAATACTTACGAATTTTTGTATATCCCGCAATTTTCTAATAGTGCTGACTATAGATTTTCTGTTTGTGATATTAAAAAAGTGATAATTTACAAAATACGTTAATATTAAAATAAACGTTAAAACAATATTTTAACGTTTATTTTTGGTTCAAATTTAAACTTTTCTGGGGCTACCTGTTCTAACAGTGTGATGTTTGCTATAATAAGAATTGCGTTTTTGTTCTAAATAATAAATATTTCAATATTAAAAAAAATCGCATTTTTATAATTTATAATATAATTTATAATAAATTGTCCCCAATTTTTCTCCCGTGGTATAGATAATCTTGCCCAAAATAGGCGGATACCACAAAATAATTTATCTATTTTTGTGTGAATACCTTCATTTGGGTGACAAATACAATAAAGAATAAATGGCCGTTTTGCGGCGAAGACCATAAACTATGGTTTTTCTTAAATTTTATTAGATTTTTGTATGCTCTAGAAAGTTGTGAAAAAATAAATAGTCAGTTGAATATAGATTTTTGTCTGGAAATGGTCTTCAGTTAAATTATGATTCCTTAGGTTGTTTGAAAAGCAATAATTATATTTTACTAGTACAATAAATAAACAAAGTATATTTGTTTAGTAATTTCCACTAATTTATTTCCGTTTGACAGCTGTTTAGACACGAATATTACAGACACTGAATTTTCAGATTCAGAAATTAAATTATTAGAAAAAGGTTTTAATTATAATCTTCTGGTTACAGATAGTATTAAAAGTAGTAGTAATAAAGTAGGGAATACTTAGGCGTTGAATGTGAACTAGCTCTTAACAATGTAGACAATGTTTATTTAGTGACCAAATAAAATTACAGTTTAACGTTAATGAACCCGCAAGCACCAAAGCTATATTGTTTTATTAAGTTACACAAAGACAATATCCCCACTCGGCCAGTAGTGTCGTATGTAACAGCTCCAGCACACCGGGTATCTAACAAATTAATAGAAATTATTAGTAAATTTTGTAACTTCAGGACATAATATAGTATAAAATGCAGTCTTGAATTAATTAATAATATTAAAGATATAACAATTTCAAATAACGCTATTTCAATTTCTTTGAATGTGCAAAACCTATTTCACAGTATCCCTCTATTGAAGCTGTAAACTTAGTGGATAATTTGCTATTAAAAAACAAAGTCAACCCTATTGTTAAGAATGACATATTAGATTTGTTGGCAGTGTGCCTTGATCAAAATTATTTTGAATTTAATGGCTCGATCTATTTAAGTAAAGAAGGTTTAATAATGGGTAACCTGTTAAGTCCTGTTTTAGCTGAAATATTTCTTGATAACTTAGAACAAATAATAGATAATCACCCTGTACGAGATAAGTTTGTTTATTGGTACAGATAGGTTGACGATATTTTGGCTTGTTTCACAGGCATAGAGAAACAACTTAACCTCTTTCTAAATTATATTAATAAATTACATAAAAGTATTTACTTTAGAAGTAGAACAAAACAAGTCCATAAACTGTTTAGATTTAAAAATTAGGATCATTAATAATAAACACGATTTTGAAGTTTATCTTAAACCATCCTATACAGATATAACAATACCTAATACATCAAACCACCCATTCACACATAAGATGGCATCTTTTTATTGGTTTGGACATGGTTTAATTAATGTACCTCTGTCAACAGAAAATTTTAACAAGGAACTTAATATTGTAAAAAGGACTGCAATTAATAATGGTTATGACGTAACCATAATAGACAAAATCTTAAATAAAAACAATATAAAAAGCACTTAATTTCGTTTTTCCTAATTTCAATACAAGAGACAATCTTAAGTTTAACACATTAATATATACCGGAAAAATTAGCATTCAAATAGAGAAATATCTTAAAAAAACAAATCATAAAGTAGCATTTTGTACCGATAATACTTTAGGTATA
This sequence comes from Kuschelorhynchus macadamiae, assembly GCA_030620095.1. NCBI lineage: Eukaryota > Metazoa > Arthropoda > Insecta > Coleoptera > Curculionidae > Kuschelorhynchus > Kuschelorhynchus macadamiae. Next base: position 242,689 of record JAUTXW010002320.1, read on the forward strand.
TATATTAAGAATGACAAGTTCAATACAAATAAGGACCAAAAATCAGGGGTTTATGAATTAAAATGTGGTTCTTGCGAAAAAGTATATATTGGTCAAACGGGTAGATCTTTTTATAAACGTATGAAAGAACACAAAACATCATATCTTAAACAAAAACTGATTCTAATTATGCAAAACATTTATTAGAAACAAATCATAATTTTAATAATGAATTTGAAATGTTGCATTCAGCAAAAAGTTACAAGTTAAATTACTTGGAAAGTCTAGAAATTAATAAGAGGAAAAAAATAATATTATGGTAATATATTTAATAAACGATAAACGGTTCCCCACTGTTAAATCTTTATAGCTAAAATCTGCTAGGGTTAGGTAGGTAGACTATTTTATTACTGTTAAAAATTCCTGTTTTAGTATTAGTCTTATGTTAGTTTTTGAAAAAGACACAGTGTGTCGAAACAGCTGTCAAACATAAATAAATTAGTGGAAATTACTTAAACAAATATAGTTTGTTTATTTATTATGCCAGTAATAAAGAATTTCCATCAAGTAACTAACTCGATAAATTAATTATACTTTAGTTTTTCTACAACCATTGTATAAACATTCATTTCAATGCACAAAATACTTTTTTTTTTAAAGTGTGAGAAAACAAATGCTATAGGCGGTCACAATAAAATAAAAATATTATTTAGTTTATTGGCGAGGCATTATTTTACGGCTTGCTGCTATTAAAAGGTTGGCTTTGAATTTGTAGCTGTAGGTTTTTGCGTTTTATTTCAGCTAGTTAACATAGTTTGCATGAAAGTTTATTAAAATTATCAACTAAAATCATATAAGTTTAAAAACCAATATCGACTAGATTGAATCGTATAAACATTATGACCTTGGGCATGTATAATTAGATCTCTAATTAGATATACACTTTAACACATAAATTATAGATTTCGCAGAAATATTTTAAATTAAATATACATTTAAAATATGAATTTCAAATACGTATCTGAAATGTTGCTTATGTTGTAAATTTGTTTCAAGGAAAATGCCTTCGTGGACGACAGTTTTAAAAATACTAAGAAGTATAGATTATTTTTCTAGGTTTTCTTAAAAAAACGACCTCTGTGCTCGCTGGAGGCGGCCGGCGATGGTATCGTCCTGGATAAAAATTCTCACATTTTTTGTAAAATAACATGGTCGTAGAAAAAATATTACATGTAACTCAAGCATTGAGGTGTTTTTTTCACTCCTACGATTGCAGTTTAGAATTTCCAAACATGTTAGTGCACTTGTTATATGAATTACTATTTTCGGTCGAGTTAGTAAACATTTGAAATATTTTTGCTTGGTGCAAGATTTTTTTTTCTGATTTCTTAGACGTATTTTTAATGTTTTAAATAGGTAAATAACTATTTTGTTAAATTATATAATACAAAAGAGTTATGGCAAATTTTAAACGCGACTCTATTTTTAAGGGGCTACCAATTTTTGCTTCAGAGAAGAAATTTAAAAACAAATAATTCGAAGATCTGTCAAGTGAAATTTAGATTATTAAGTATACAGAAGGTGTATCAAAAAGGGGCTGTGTTAAATTATTAACATTTGGTGGAGTATTATTTGACTTTTAAATTTCACCAGTTCTAAATTTTAGTATAATTCAAACATCAAAAATATTCAAGCAATTCCATTGATATATTTATTTTTGTTTTTTCGAGTCATCCTACACACAATAACATTAAATTACGTGATAATTATTTACTATGAGCTTCTTGTTCAATTTTTGCAATGCAACGTTTTAGTAAAATAAATCCGAATAAATTTATTGATGCGGTAATATCAAAAATGGAAAGACGTATGTTTTTATATCTATAAGGTGAGGGTCTTTTTTAATAAAAGTCGAGTGTCGAGACGAGAGTACAAATTTGGTCTCTTGCACGACACCACTAAGTAGTTGTAGAGAAAATCGCAGAAAAACACAAATCCAGGTCAAAAAACAGAACTCCCATTTTTCGTCGGTTTGGAAGGATATGTTAATATTCAAATAAAATAAAATAAAAAATAAAAGGTACGTTTATATAGTAGTAAAACATTCAATACGTTTTTTGCTGTTTTCAGAAGCCATCACTTTATGTTTATTAAAATACAGTTTAACAAGTTCAAAATGTATCAATTCTAATACAACAAACATTTAGCTATGTTTCCAATAATTCGCTGGGTTATTTGCGTCAGGACTTTCTATCAACTTTCGTTAGCTCTATGTTATTTCGCTTGCGGCTGAAAGTTATGTCAGCAAACTACCCTACTTGAAAAGGGTCAGCTATATGCTAAATTAATTACCAAAGTTTTACTCCGAGGCCAAGCGCTTGACCGAACTAGGCACACACACGGCGATTTTGCTCCCGCCGGGATATAGAAGATGTAGTTTCGATTTATACCCGAAGGTATTATTTCTCTAATATTCTATTATTTTTTTAAAAGTTACTCTTTTTAATAAAGACCATCCTTGATAATTGTGAAGGAGAGCAAAACAAAATATTTTTAAGTTATTGGATATTTTTGCCATTTTTTTGTTATTTTAGCTACCCTCGCAATTGTGTGTCGTACAGTTTACTCAATGGGTAACCTCAACAACTGCTATTCAACTTTTTCATTCAAATATGAAATGAGATAGACACGAAGAAAGATATTACGATGTGATTTTCATTTTTGGGATCTTTTATATACATTGGCTCTAATACTTCGTGGTATTTGTTATACCAGCCATTTTGATGTAAACGTTTATTTTACAAACTGTACACTGTATTTTTTAAAATTTCTAATAGAGGGGCGAACGGCAGCTCTGGTATCAAGGATAGATTAGGTTCTAAATTAAATAATGATGTTCCAAGCTTACTTTGAACTTTGTTGAATTCAGGTCAAATGTTAAAAATATTAAATCATAGATATATTTATATTCTTTTTAGTTTTAAGAGTAACCAAAACAATACAAAATAAAAGAAAGTCATACAAGTATGTGATTACCAGTATAAATTATACCAAAATAAGACGAATACCAGTAATTTTAATTTAAAATGTTACGCTGACTGCTAACTTAAATTTAACTGGCTAAAGAAAACTTTACCTTACTAGGTATAATTTTTACCTGATTATACAAGATACAACTCAAGAATAAATAAAATAACTGAATCGTCTAAATTGTTCACAACTTAAAAATTAGCTTTACATAGCTGTGCACTAGAGTTAGAAAATTTCTCTTATGAAAGGGAAGTATTGTAATCGTGAAAAAATTACCCTCCGAGATTTTTTCAGACCTCTACGTTTCCCATAGTCCCTAGATACCCCAAAAAACGTGTTCTTTCACTTCCGTCGGTCTGTCTGTCTGTCCATCGGTCTGTCTGTTCGAGGCATAGCTAAAAATCTACTTCTCTGATTCAAATTTTAGTCAAAAATTAAGGGTCATATGAGGATTTTGGTAAAAATCCAAAAAGAAATATAGCAAATTTGAAATTAATTTGTTTGATTGAGTTTAGTAATATTATGTAGGAATCAACTTGTAAAATTTTAGTACTAATCCTAGATGGCGGAACAAAATGGCGTCCTAGTAAAATATTTAAAAAATGAGCCTATTTATTAAATAATTTCAAATTTTCTGCAAGCATTAAGAGCGATTCAAAGATAAACTGGGGAAGTTGTGGTACCAATTTAATTGTTTTGATTCAATATGACGGAACAAAATGGCGGCCTAGTGAAATGTTAAAAAAATCCACTAGAAGACGATCAACATAAAGTTGAAATAATTAATGGCTGCAGAAGACTAAACGACACAGAAACTCCTGCCACGGTGGAGCATCCGGCTACACCGCAGGAGATCGAAGGGATCATGAAAAGCCTGAGGAAGCGAAAAGCACCAGGCAAAGACGGAATTACCAATCAGATGTTAAAGCAACTTCCTAGAAAAGGAATTGCTGCACTAACCAGCATAACAAACGCGGTTTTGAGACTGAACCACTTCCCCAATAGGTGGAAGCACGCGGAAGTAGTAATGATTGGTAAAACAGGGAAAGACCAGGGAACTCAGCAAACTCACCGAAAGAATCTTGATCACCAGGATCAAAGATGAAACAGCATCCCTAGATATAATCCCAAATGAACAATCTGGATTCAGAAGCGGACATTCTACTGAACTACAAACCCTAAGAATAGTTGAAACTGTCACCAGCGGTTTCAACCTAAACGAGGCTACTGGCATGGTCTTCCTTGACGTAGCTAGAGCATTCGATAGAGTATGGCATAGAGGACTTGTGTACAAAATGCAAGATGCTGGATTTGCAACTAAAACTTGCTGATAGTTCACTATCTTAAAGATAGAACGGCAGGTGTCAGAGTTAAAAACTCGAGATCGACACAAAGGAGACTAGAAGCGGGTGTGCCCCAAGGATCTGTATTAGTCCCGCACTTATATAACGTGTATACACATGACATCCCAAAGACACACACCACTTCCCTAGCCCTATACGCTGACGACAGCGCTATAACGGACAGGCATAGACATCCAGGAATAATATGCAGAAGATTGCAGGACGAGATAGATCTGATAAGTGACTGGTGTATCACTTGGAAGATTAAAATAAACGTGTAGAAAAGCCAGGCCATCCTCTTCCAAAAGAGGAAGATGACGCCCTCAGTGACTATAAACATAGAAGGAACAGGCATACCGTGAACAAACACGGTCAAATATATGACTGGCTGACTATGGATAAGGGGCTAACATGGAAGCCCCATATTGAACAGACACGGATAAAGACCAGCAGGGCTATGGCTAGACTATACCCTCTTATGAACCGAAGAAGACCTATGGCTCTTCGGACAAAGCTGACAATGATAAAGATGATCGCAAGATCACAACTGATATACGGAGCAGTAGCGTGGGCGTATGCAGCGCCTACATACATCAACAGAGAACAAGTATCTGAGAATGGCAGTCGACGCACCTTGATACGTCAGGAATGCCCAGATACACCGAGACTTGCAATGGGAACCTTTGCAAGACGCAATCGGGACCAAAGCCACGAAAGGCATCCAGCGGGCAGCGGCGCATCCAAATGAAGAACTCCGAAGGCTGGTGGACTACGACCCCTTGGAGGAGCGGCGGGCACACAGGGTCTACCATAGTAGACTCCGCGACCACACACAATATTTACACTAAACACTTACACTGATATGTCCGCGAAGCATATAGGAGTGGTGCGATGTAAGTACACACATCCGGATGTGTACGAGCTGACACACCTAGGGTAGAGAAGACTTATGGTTTATTAAGGCCCTAGGCTCGTTAAACCGTAAGTACTTATCACAGAGAGGCGGTTCCCTAGGTAGAGAATCGGGTGGTGGTGGGACCTCGGGCCATTGGGCCCCTTCGCGCGCGAACTCAATTAGTGTTCAGATCTCGAGGAGTAAAGATTCCTGAAGATGCCTCGTGCAATAGAAAGCGAAACGATGGATAGTAATTCCAATTTGACACAAACTAATCCCAAGAACCATGATTTCTTAATTGACCAAAGCCGTGAAAGCTTCCGTACCAAGTTATGATATTTTTAATTTTCTATAAAATATGGATGAATGTCGAAAGCTACTTTTTTTTCTTTTGGGATGTGACGCTATTGCCATTTTAACTTGTTTCTCATAGATTATCGTCTACAACGCATATACAAATAATTGAGATTGACAAAGTCGAACCGAATATAATGGAGTTTAATGGCTGTGTAACAAATCACAGTGACTTTGTAAGGACGCTGGCGACAATAGGGTAACCAATTTTTGATTGGTTCGGTCATATTGCTGCTAAACTCGTTTTGTTTAGTTTTTGCCTACATGGGTTTCTTATGAGGTTTGTTATTTTAGTGTATTATTTTATTAGATTTTGTGATTATTAAAATGAATATTGATTCAAACAATAAGATCTAAGCCACTGGCCGTATGGAGAAATGTTTTTAAGCCTGGTTGCTTGTAGTTATAAAGTGTTTCTGATGAATTTGTAAATGACTATGACCGTAAATAGATTAAGTTTAAATTCACTCCAAGAAAAGTTATTAAATATTGCACATTATAATTGTAACCCTGGATTTTCTCAAAACCAAGGTACAAGATTGCTACGCTCTTATTTAATAATAATAATTATTACTGTTTTATTTTAAATTATTTCGATCACAAAAAGGTATCAAGATTACAGCTCGTGGTCAACAGAGCGTGCAATGTAGATGCCCTAGCTCAATTAACCCGGAGAGTAGGGCGTGGGAAAACTTAAGAAATCTTAAAGAAAGAAAAAGAGAGGAAAAAAAAAGAAATGAGCGCCACCAATTTATAACGACTTAAATTGGAAAGCCCCTTGATCTTCGCGGCACTTGCTTCCTCTTGATACTTTAAAAGAAAAAGAGTGAGCTAAATAAAACACACAAATGAAGTTAAGAAAAAAAATCTATTTATCCGTTACTGTATAAAAGAAAAATATAAACAATAAGTATGTTATCAGTTACGGTATAAAGAAAAAAAAGTAAACAATAAGTGTCACCAAATCCAGCAGCACCTGGAAGTTCTGAAGCGCTCCTAACTTCAAACTAGGCCCGTGACATGGGATTAGTCCCGAGTCTTGAAGTTAAGTCCGTGACTTGAAATTGTCTATGACTTGCAGTTGCAATTAGCCCCTGACTGAAATTAGGACTGTGACTTACAGTTGGCCTTGACTTGAACTCTATGAAAACAAACATTTTCTAGAATTTTTCGTAGTGATTCAAAGTCTATAACGAAAACCCAAATAATTTTAATTAACTCAAAAAATCCCCAAAAGGTTTCTATTGATTCAAAATTAACTGAAGTGTCAGAACAATAATTTAATTTTAAAAATTTAGTCCTACCGAGAAGTATAAAAAAAATATTTAATCAATTTCAAGACAATCAGAACTTTTCTTTAAATAAATTAAAACCGCAAGCAACAAAATAAAAAAATACAATAAAATAATTTAAAATGAAATCACTAAAGATACCATCAACAAGCACAAAATACCCTGATGGGTATCGAAAATTCAGTCGAAATGTTGTGTCAATAAATCCAACAAATCCACAAATACAAACTAAGACCGAAAAGGAAAATTCTAAAATTTACTTTATCAAATATAATCTCAATAACCAGCGTTAACACTAAAATAAATATAAGGTTTCGACTGAATCCGAATGATTTAAATTAAAAATACGTAATAAATTAGAAATAATTGTAATACTTAAAAAAAATTTAGGTCCTGATGATGACCTAAAATTAATCGAAACGTTGGGTAAGAAAAATAATAGAAGAAAAATATAGGCACATTATTATAACTCCAATAAAACTAAATTAAATTTACAATAAATAAATTTGTAACAAAATCGATTACTATAACAATTTCCCGTATAAAATAAATAGAAAATTTAGACTGACCTCGCCCAATTTAAATAGAAATAAGAATAAAATAAAAAAAGCAAAATCTTAACAAAAGAAGGTATGTATAGACCTGAAGAATAGCAGAATTTAAGCCAAACGTTGTGAGAATACTAACAAAAAAAAAATAGATATAATAAGGCAGCAATAAGAAAAATCAAAAGGCACAAATATATTTAAATTATAATATAACCAGCTTAAAAAAAGGGTTTTATTTAACTAATTATTTTCCAGCAGCAAATCAAAATGCAAAAAAAAATATCATAAACTAAAAGAAAAGTAATCTACGTCATACTTATTATTACTGAAAACCTCTGCAAGCCATTTATTAATCTGTTTATTATACTAAAAAGAACCAATGCAGTAATCAAATGACACTATGCAAGCTGCTTAAATATTGTGGTTTTATTTTAAAATAAAATAGAGCCAATTTACAATCCACAAAATATGGATAATATAATAAGAAAATTAATCAAATTACTGAGGTAAAAGATGTTCGATGAAATTCAAACTAAAAATGTGTCTTTGTCGTATGAATTCGTTATACTTGCATTTAATATTTAAGATTTCAAAAAAATATATAAAAACTAGCCCCTGTTGCATCAAAAAAATTAATTGTCTCACCTGAGCAAAAGTTAATTCCAAAAAAAAATGAGAAAAATTAGCAAATTTCGAAAAGCAAAATTTAAGAAAAAAAAGATACCCTTTTCAGGATAAATGATATTAAAGCAAATTACCTATGTAATAGGGTCACTCAGTTTTAGTCGGAAAGTGGTTTCACGTGCCAAGTACAAGGGCATGGAAAATGGCGGTTTGGTCCAATCTTCAGGTAAAATCCTCTCTTAGAGAGATTTTCTAGCACGAAAAATAACACTCACAGTGCAAACTATAATGTGCCCGAAAAACTATTGCGGTGTTGAGGAAAAATCCCGCTAACGGATTTCCAATATTTTCCTGGATTATTTCCTCAGACTCGCGCTGAAGACCTGTGGGTTTTATCTGCAGGTGACCAGAAAAGTGAAAAATGTGTTCCCCCAGCTTCCTTTCCATCTAGAACTTTGGTTAACTAAGGTGGCGGAATATCATTGGCTAGAATAGGTCAGGTGCTAACAACCTTGCCAAAAGAGCACATAGACGGAATAAAACAAGGATATGATTAACATGTTAGACAAGAAAAACGACTCTCCATTGGTTGGGAAAGATACAGGAAATAATGCAGGAATACACTTGGCAACAGCGAAAAAGATGCCTGCGCTCTTGATATGAGGAAGTACCGGATGGAGGGTTTCGAGAATAAGTTAAAATGGAAGTCCTAGCCGAATAGATCCGAAAAGTTCCGAGACGACGCAATAATAACATTGACAGAAACAACTAACCTGAAATTTAAAAGCAACGCCTAGGCGAAATGGAAACGTAAATAAACAAATAATATTTAATTAATTACTCTAGTACTAATGAAAAAGGACCACTCAGAAAAGTCAAATATTAGTCTGGAGTGGAGTAACAGTGTGCTATTTTACCACGTTTTTTGTAACAAACTTGAAATGTGCGACAAAAAAATTAGATTTGGAGACTTTAAACTACCACAAATTAATAGTGCGACAAAAAATAGTATTCCCATAAATGGAGTAAAATCGAAGCTGTCAGTATGAATGCAGTTTTCACTATTTTCCCGGAACAAAAATTATATTTTGGAGGAGAACACCTCTCTGATCAAACTAAACGAAATCCTCCCAGATTCGGCCTTTAATATGAGGAAAAACAACGGAGATGACTATAAAGAGTCGGTAATCAAGAAAATGTGGAACAATCCTGAAAAAGAAGTTCAAGAATATTACTTGTAGAAATAGAACATAATATTTTATCCTTTTAAAGACATAAGATTTGCGTCATCCCGAAAATCTCGCCATGCTAGACGTCGTCGTCTACAAGGAAATGTTGAGAAAAAAAGAGAAAGTTCAGCGCTCTTGTCACATGATGACTATGAAAATACTCAATTTTTGGAAAGGTGTGGCGGTAAAGCATCAAAATGTCTTCCCATTTCACAAAAGAAAAATGTAACGGCGGATCATTTACTTGTAAGCACTATAGTCTTCCTACTACTTATTTTTTTAATTGGCCTTACTTAAATTTATCTATACCAAGAAAATATATTTCATGCTAATGATTTGTATTGGCTTATTATGTAAATTCCTAAAATACTAATAGAAAAGTTTTATTGTTATAGGAAAAATCGAATAAAATCCTGTGTTTTTGAGAACCACAGAAGGCGGATTATTAAACTAATCCTGAGCATTGTCCAGTTCGCTTTTTAGATAAGCTTGTCAGTAAACGACCGATTAGTGTTCAAACAGAAAGGTTATTTTTAACTCCAAATTCAATTTCATGAAATTTAACCAATGATATAAGGTAATCCCCGTAGGAAAAAATTTTATTTCCATTTGGACAAAGGATTCTGCTGGAAATTGGATTTGGTCGCAAAGAGAGTCACTAATCATCCAAACTGGTCAAAAGTAGTGTCGTGCTTAGCGAAATCAGGGCTTAATGAACAATAATTAATCAAAATAACAGGACATTTCAACAGGAATTCAAAACTGTATGTCTTATATTAATTGCGATTTTGATAAAAAGGTTTAAATGTAAATAAAATACTCCAACTCTAAAATTTAATTTCCACTCGTGATGTTCCATCTAATCAAAATATCACAAAATTTTTAAGCATTTGTGATATTTCTACTTATAACTTGCTCTCCATTAATTCCGCTTTTCACCATTTTCAACAAAGAAGACGCCCTTAAAGAATGCTTGGTTATTTTCTTTTCACGCGTGTCCAGACTTGCGTTATTCGAACTTGTTTGATCATAATTGTTGTAGGCTTGTTTTTGTTTAAATTTATAGAAAAATCTTATTGGGCAAACAGAAACTAGTAGCACTTTTCTTTTCGTTAAATCAAATTAATGTTCTTTCCTTTTTTTTGCATCCCAAACATCCTTGGATTTTATTTGCACAAAAGGATTAATATACATTCCATAGTCATTAATGATCTTTTTCCATTATCATTTTAGCCGTTCCATTCTATGTAGCTTTTATTGTGTTTTTTTTGTAGTCTTCCCCACTCTGGTTCTTCATATTGTAGTCCCAATCCTTCAGAACATCATCAGTTTGTAGCAGTTTGGTTAAGAACGTATTTCCTTTCCACACAGAAATCCGTAAATTGTTTCCATATAAAACTTTTGTTTCGTACTGTGCTTACAGAAATAATGTTTCTGATTTTTTTGTGTATTTGTTGTAATGCACAATCCCCAAAACGACTCATTTTGAATGAAGTCACGACTTATGATGAAGAATAAATTTAAAATAATATCGTGAAAATATAAAAACTTATTTGTATGATATCTTGTCAAAAATGTGTCGTTACGTAATGGAGGAAATTGTCGTTAGTGAAATTGTAGAATGACAGGTGCTAGCTTCTCCTACTATGCAGTTAATATTCTAATTCCTGAAAAATGCACCCTGCCTATAAGCTTTCTATACACATGGGATTTATTTCTCGAGGTGCGTGATAATTGCATTCCATCAATTGACCTTTTTATATAGGAGGGAAATTCAATTAAAGAGACGCGACGTCTCAAATAGTTCAATTCTATATTTGTTTATTCGTTTCCTTGGTGTTTCCGAGCTTGCAGGATGTAATTAAATTATTATTATTATCTAATTTCAAAGGCACAATGAAAACTTCATTTATTTTAAAGTCAAGAAAGTACTTAAAAATTTAGCTTCCAAAAATTTTCGTATTTTAAACTAATTCTTAGAAGAACTCCTTTCTACTTAAATCAATATCTGGCCTTTTAATCCTAAAAATGACTCATCAATAACTATGACTAGCTTTTTCACAACAAATTCTCAATAAATGTCATTAAATTATTATACATAGCGTTCTCTTTAATTTTCATAATTTGTTACACCCCATTGACAAGTGTTTGTTCCACAGGGCCAGTAGGCACATTATTGACCTCAAAATATTTTAAATATATTAAAAACATATTGTAATACTTTAATATTATTATTAAGTATATTTCTTATTTTTTAATTAATTGATAGTCATAATTTTAATATTAATTAAATTCGTATTTGATCATTATTTTGTAACCAAAATTTAGGCAATTTTATTTCTATATCTTTGAGTAATTTCTTTAAAATTTCAACGCTTTCGCCAAACAATATGCACTCATAGACTGAACTTGGTATATTTTAATTCAAATTCGCTATTTTTACAGCGATGAATCCGGCTTTTGTTTAGTTCGGTGAAATATTTAAGCCATTTAGAAACCTATAGTACGATATTAATTTTATTGAGGCTTACAGCTTCGAGATGACCCAACTACATGGCAGTTCATGCCTAATTATAAAATGTTAAATATTGCGTTTTTAGTTTGGTTAAAATTTAATATATATTACATGAATCAAAAAGGTACAATTAACATCGAAAGCCGATTTATTCCTCTAATATATGATATATAGTACATGACCAACATTCAGGTCTTCTTCTATTACATCATTTTATTTGAAAGGGATAAAGTTTGACCTTTTTATTATTTACCAGCTGGCCTGGCAGACCTTATTCTGCCTTTGCCGTTAGATGACGCGATGAGTTTCCAGCAGAATTAAAAAAATATGGGGAGCATTCACCACATCGTCCAGAAATGTTATTGAAGAAAATAATATTGGTTTTATAGAAAAAATACGCAATAAAACAATACAAAAAATAGTGTTGAAAGATCTCGGTAACCAGACAATCATTTAAAAAAAAATGAAAGTTGGTGCAGTACAACTCTCTCACGGACTTGCTAAAAAATCTGGCTTTTTGTATATACCGTGCTTCTTGCTGCTAATATTTACGAAACGTATTATTTAACTAAGAAATCCTATTTTAATATAGTCTTTCGACAATAAACAAACCCAAATATTGTTTGCTTTGGACACATAACTTTTGGAATGTTTGCTTGAATATTGAATACTATATGAATTCGTGGTCCATTTTCCGTTAATTTTGTTCTATATTTATAAATCCAGATAATTTCCATAAATGCTTTTCAATTAATATCTCTAGGTTGTTGGATAATTCTGAGCTTCATTATATTCTGAATTTTGATGCATTAATTACTGTCTGCAATTTTAGGTTTTCATAAAATATTTCGCCATAATATATTTCTGTTTAATTGCCAAATAATAGACTTATGTCTGACATTTTATTGGTAAATTGTTAAAGTTTATCACGTACCTAAAATCAGCATATGCTATTTGAATGAATTTGGTGTTATCATTTCTTTAAGCCATAATAATATTTGTCCACGCTATGGGTTTTATTATGTTCTAACATTTGTAATTTTGGGTTATGTGGAGTGTCGATTGTCAATCAGTCAGTTTTTCAAATTTTGATTTTAATTTATTGGGTCTTGTAAACAATTAAACCCACGGAATTTGATAATTTTTGAATATAAAATAGAAAGTTTACCTGCACTTAAGTGCTTTAAGAAAATAAAAGAAATGGATGAATAATTTTTTTTTATTAAAAAAACCAAAAATAAATTTTTTCACTGCATTTCAGTGCGCCATACTCCTTAATATGACATTATCACAATTTTAAGAAAGGTTATCTTACATTGTTGCCAAACTTACATTATTGTATGGAGCTTAAATTTTTCATGTTATCTCCCGATACTAACGCATTTGCCCCCCTTCCTTGTGCCGATTCCGAATGTTAGACATCCTTCAGTGATGCAGTTCGAAGTGGTTCGCCTTTTATATTAGAACTTTAAAAATGATGCCTACGGCACCTAACCTGGTGCTAACTCGGTACCAATCTACCTTAGTGTCTCCGGGCTCGTGCTGGTACCGATCCATCTATCAACTCTAATCAAAAGCGGGGTGCATCACTGGCGGAAGTATAACATTCGGCATCGGCCTCTTCCGCCAGTGATGCACTTTGCTTTTGTTCGCCCCTTGTATTAGGGCTTAGTACCAATCCACCTAGTGTCTTCTCGCTGCTGCTGGTACCGATCCACCTATGTATGTAATAGAAGTGTCCATAATTAATTTGCGCACAGCCGGCACGAATTTCGAACGCCCACTCCCATAACAAAAAAATAATTATTCTGGGCGGCACATTACTATACACTATATTAAAAATTAATTTCGAAAAATAGGTATCACACTCGACACGTTCCACAATAATTATCTCGAAAATCATTCATCATTTAATGAGAGTATTGCCATTAAATGAAAAACATTAGTTACCTCCATGGTAATAGCAACTGGTATGACAAATACAATTAATGACACTAGTAAAAAAATACTCAAAACAATTGAAAAATTGTATTCTGTTTTTCCTATATAATTTATATAGGTCATATATAAAATAAGCTTGGCAACGTAGCATCCCCAGCACTCTGGGTTTCCGTCCAATGTACGACACTCCCGCTCTCTATTTATTTAGTAGTTATAATTATGTGTCATGCAACTATGAAAAATGACAAACCTTTAATAATGTTTAATATATTAATTACTTTAAACTTTTAGTTAGAAATAAATTTTTTTTGTGTTATAGAGCGTTATAAGATAACCAATCTTTTACGTACTTCATAAATTAAGTTTGTGAAAAATATGTTTTTAGCGATACGCCAAAAACAAGTTCAGTGCATCCTTCCGAAACCATAGTTTTTGTGGATATAATTTGAAAAAGGGGTTTATCCATAAATTTGGTATATAGGAATCATTAAAAAAAGGTAATCTTTCAAATGTATATTTTAAATTGGTAAAATTCCATGGGTAAAATTCTTGATAAGAGTCAATTTATCGTGGCTTTTCGATTTTAATAATGGTAGGATAATTTATTTAAGAAACTAAGCAATTTGAGTTGGTTATTTTAAAATTTAAATACATTTTGTGATATCTTACATCCTTGTTTGTGTCTAAAATTGTGTTAATTTATTTTTCCAACATTTCGTTTAAAATGTGTGCGTTCATCAAAATGTATTTGTTTTTGAACAAGGTTATGCTATTTTCGTTGTTTTTATTTTTAACTCAAATTTACCAGATTCAGTGGAATTAATTTTATTTATTGATGCGTAAAATTTATTAAACACCGTCTCAAATATTTGGTTGATAGTCACTGGTAGTACTGATTGATTTTATTGAATGCTAGGTGATGAGCACCGTTTTTAAATGTTTTGCCCAGCAATGGGAATAAGTGATGATGTTTATAGTGGTCGATTTTTATTTTTTTGAGAGATAACTTTTCTGAGACTGAGACTTTAAAGCTGTTTTCTCGCGCTGTAATTGTTTGAACCATGTTAAAACAATTTCGAGACTATCTATTAAAGAAAAACTATAAAAAACAATATAAGAGCGGTAAAACAAGGAATAGGTTATAGTTTAAAGTTTTTATTGTTTGACCTGTATCGATATACAATAATTTAATTTTATACATTTATTAAATGAAGACGCCGTGTGAAGCCTTCGGTTGACTATAGAAATTTTTTGGTTTGCAGAAATTCTAATTATTGTTTAAAAAAAGTAAATAATTACGTATTGTTCTATAAGAATAATAGTAATTCGTAATTAACTGTAGGATTCGCATTTAATTGTGATTTCATTAGATTGGAGGTATCAATTCATGGATTTTCGAATAAAAATAAAATAAGTAAATTTATTCACAAAATTGAATCACAGAAACAACTACTCCGAGGGTTAATACCATGACAGACATTGATTTGAACTGACTTTCGTTGAGGGAATAATATTAATATATTTTTGTTTCACGTTACCCTAACGTTATAACGACAACCATGATCCCTGACTGGCAACATGTCCTGCAATGCCTCAGGCGCAATGATCATAGTTCAGTCTACGGCCGCGTTTTCGCTATTTTTAAAGCTCATCAGGTTGCCATAGCGAGCCCCGTGTGGGGCAAAGACGCATCCGGCATTGCAGGACATGTTCCAGACAGGGATCATCATCATCAGCAGTGTAATTCAGTGCCGGTGGTATTAGCCAACGGAGAAGTTATTTCTGCGATTCCATTTTGTGCCTTTGTCCTACACGGGGCCCGCTAGTCTATGGTGACCTGATGAACTCTGAAATGAGCGAAATCCCGATCGTGGTTTGGCTGAATAGATTAGGGCTCCTGCGTCATTGCAGGACAGGTGAAACAAAAATGTATTAATATTAAGTAGATTTATTATTGAAACCTATTAATTAAATTAAATTTAAAAGAAAATTATTTTCATGAATTAACTTCTAATTGGATCATAATTTAATCGTCTATTTTTAAAAAGATATTTAACAAATTCTAGAAAATCTTTTGTTTTATTAAGGATTTTGGAACGAACTAACTTTCTTGGAATTTAGTTAGTCTTTTAGTTCCTGCCTTGCTTTGACAACTACTACTTCTTGGTACTAACACGTAATCTTCACTATTGGCTTTTACGACCAGTTTAGGGACCTGCAGCGAACGTACTCAAGTTGGTTTTACTTAATTTCTTCCTATTTGGACTTAAAAAAAAATGCAACTAACCACAAACTGAAAGCGTCAATAGATATAATTTTTAAATCCGTTGTTTTATTTTTTAAGCTCACACCGTTTTTTTTTTCTGTTACTGTGTATAGCCTGGAAACTAATAAGTGCCTATAAAATCTAGGTTTTCCAGTTTGGGAAGTTGCCAAATTGGTCGGGCTTACTTTCATCCATTTTTTAAATTTTTGTTTTTTCCTACGCTCTACCATTCGAATAAATGACCTAAGGGCTTAGCTTGTACGCTCTGCTGACCACGTGCCTGTAACAAAAAATTAAAAAAATACGTTTTAAAGATATTTATTTTAGAATTTATTATCACTATTTAAGGAAACAATGTGTTATCTATAGATAGAATGTACTAATTTCTTATTTTACAACTAGATATTATCTAAAAAAATGTATGTGAAAGGTAATTCCATATACAGGGTGTTACAAATTCGAAGTATGCTAAGAGATACATGGTCGGTTAAATGGGGGCAAAGTTGCACAATTAAAACCTGTTTCTAGTACTTCCGAAGATATTTGTAAAATACGGAAAATTATAATTTTTTTACTTTATTTGAAAAAATAACTTAAAATAAAATTTACGTGTCTAATACATTTCGTTGTTCTCTAAAACTGCAATCTCGTATTTTAATATCGACGTTTCGTCTGTGGGTGATAGTCATCAGGTCGGCTTTTTTTAAACACGGGCCTGTATTTATGTTCGGTGTTTCAAAAAGTCCAATACTCACTGCATCTTACTACAATACTTAGTCACATTACAATATTTAAAACCATAATAAAACATCTTCAATAATTTTAGCGATTTTTTTTTTCTTTACTGTTCATGTTTGTATTAATGCTGTCCAATTTAATTCAAAAATTAACAAAACCTTATCATATTTTATTGATCACGCTTTTTAAAAAGTCGTGATACTTGTCATATTATGAGTATTTAATGAAACTGTGAAAAGCAAGAGCTGAACATAGGAACATATTTTAGGTCCATTGTATATATTTGAATTAGCTTGTAGTTTTAGAACATACTCAGAAAAAGTATATGAGGAAAAAACATCAAACTATTAGAAATTCAACATAATTTCGAGGCGAATGCTGATTAAATATTAGTTTAAACGAATTGAAACGTTTTGAACCTAATAAAAAAATTTTAATAATTTCATTAAATTTAGTTTCGTTTTTATTTAAGTTACTGCATATTTAAATGAATCTGAAACTTAACAAATAACATAGTAAGTAATAATTTTATATTTAGGGAGCCATAATACTCGTGAAGGCATAAAAGTTATTACAGGTATAATAATAGTAAATTTAATATCACCCTCTAAAAATATTTTGTGACGTATGCAAATCTGCATTTTTTAAATTCAGAACAAAAATATGTGTTAATATGGTCAAGTTAGAAAACCCATTTAAAATATGGCACCCAGAAACCAGCTTAAATCGTCTTTGGGCAAGTTTTATGTTAAAACTGCAAAGGGATGTGGATCTGCTACTAATGAAGAATATAACGTCGAGATTTCTGGATCTGCCGCTAATACATTGAGTAGCAGCGAAAATTGACATTATATGCAATTTTGTTACCTCTAGAAATCATTAATAGATAAAAGATTGTTCTATTAGTACCGTTTCGCATAGAGCGTATTGTCAGTACTGACGGACGTAACGGAACGTACGAGATACAATTACATGTTTAAATGAACAGTTTTACAAGGGACGCTTGTGATCAGCTCGTACGATACGCTATATTATGCTTTTTCACATTAAGCGTATAGTCAGTACTGATCGTCAGGACGAATATAATAGATATGAACATTTTCGCATGAGAGTGTGCGGTCTGCACGTACGTTAGCGACGTCCGGCCTACGTCTACGAAGGCAACATAATATATATACTAACTATGTGTTGTAGGCTTTTCATTTTTGTCTTTAGTTTTGGGGCCTAAAATGACTTTGTAGACGGTTGACATTTTAGTTAAATGAAACTATATCACGAAAATATGAATGCATATTCTAATCGAATGCTGTACCTATTGCATTTATCCCTCAGACCAAAAAATAGGAGAGACTCAATATCCCATTCATAAAATCCCATTACGAATCATCAGTTATTGTTTTAAATGAAGTAATGCGTTGAAGTGAATAAGCATATTCCTTGTTGGTGCAGCTCGGATTTTCGGCAACACCATGTGTGTTTGCCAGCGCTTTAGACGCATCACCATGTCAGAAATATTTAGAATATATTATTTGATGATATGTGTCGGTATTTAAAAACGTTACTAAATATTTTAGTTTTTTTATTGGAATTGTTAGACATGGATATTATAATTAATAATTAGAATGGCAAGCGAGTAATGCCATATGATGTGATATGAGAGATAACTCACTTTTCGTCTCGACGAGACAAAAGAATAATTTTCTCACACAAATCGGGACGAGACGAAAGAACGTTTTTTTTCTCGGCGAGAGTTTCTTGTATTTCTCAAACATTAAAAATGTGTATTTTTGATTTGTAAACCATAATAGAAAAGAGAAGTTAATTTTATATTATACTATAGGATGTTCAGGAGCATCCTAAAAGCTTATGTGTGTATACATATATTGAAGGCAGCCTGTATGCTTATTTTTGTCCTACTTAAAGCTCGTCCGGTAAACTGACGTCTTGGGAAAAGGGTGAAAAAAATAAATTGGCGTTCTTATTTATAGGGACCTAATATATTAAATAATAGTTAAAAGAACTGATTGTTAGAAAATATGTCTAGAGACAAAAAAAATATAAATACAAAATTCTCAACAGATTAAATTAATTATTTTTTTATATACTAAAAGACTACCCATAATTATTTTCTTGAAAACGTATTTTATTACTTACAGTACTATCCGATGTTTCGCCTTCAATTGCATAAGTATTGCTGTGGTGAAGATGGTATATCACTACGTATAGTAAAATTCTCTGTTAACCCAGCATAGGAGTTGTTATCTTACATTATTGGTAATTCATTTTTCCGAAATAAATAAAATTGGTTCACAGCCAATTAAACCGTTGTTCAAATTCGGTGACAAAAATAGACCAATTAGATTGTTATCAAGTTTTTTCTAGATATTTAAACTGTCAATGAGTAAAAGACTCAATAAGTTTTTTATAAATGTAATCTTTTCAATGAAACACAGCTCGGGTATTTGAAAGGTAGGTCGAACCAAAGGGCAATTTTTCGAATATAAAAAAATAGAGTTCTTAGAAGATAATATGATATCACTTGGTTTATTCTTAGACTTTTCAAAAGCACGTGATTGTCTTGTAGAGAGAGAGATATTAGTTAAAACATTAGAGAGGTATTAGGAAATTTGAATAGGGGGTTTAAGTCCTACATGGCAGATAGATGTCAAATAATAAAATTTGTGAAAAACCAGGAATGCGTAATGAAAAATATGTTAATTCCATTAGAATACTACAGGGTAGCATCATAGGTCTTGTGTTATTAATTATATTTATAAAAGATTTATGTAGGGCTGTTGATAACTTAGATATTGGTAATTTTGCAGATGAGAATAATTTCACTTTAGGTGAGACCTTAAGAGAAATTTAGATACAGATCAATGATTTAGTTACACAAAGGAATGGTTTAAAAAAATGAAGTTATTAAGATATAAGAATGGAACAAATATTGTTATGTTCGGAACATGTGAGTCAAGTACAGAATTTCCCACATCTGTGATTCTGATAAATAAAGAGGTTTCAGTTTTTTGGGGTCATATTAAATGTCTGCTAATATATATTGATCAGTTTTTTAAATGGGTCAAGAACATGGAAATTGTCATCAATAGGTTTAACATTATCTGTTTTAGTTTTAGAATTGCCGCAAAGTACATGAATCTTAAAAAACATCGAGAATATTAGATATGCAAATTTCGAATCAGTGTTAATATTTTGTGGCTATGGAAATATAGCAAGTATATTTGTTGGACTAAAAAGAATAATTAGGGTAATTTTTAATATAAATTAAAGGTGATCTTGTAGAGGGTTTCTTATAGCCCAACTTATTTTTACAGTGTAGGCTTTGTATTTATTTGATTGTTAAAATTCCTCCATAAAAACAAACTTTTATTTAATTACAATAATACAAATTTTCTTTATAATACAAAAAATCAGAATATAAATTAGTAGACTTAAATGACTGTACGAAATCACATTTATATGTGTGAAAGTTTTTAACAAGCTACCCAATTGAGTCAAAATAATAAATAATCACAAATATTTCAAGGTGAAGGTTAAAAAGCATCGATTTAGAACCATATTATTTCAAAAATGCTATTAAAACATGTAGATCTACATTTACTGTAGATTATTTTCAAAATAAGGAAATATTCTATGCTATTTTACTTTACTGATTATAATGTCAAAATCATGCACTATGATCGAATAATGAAATTATACACCAAGTACCATTACCTAAATTGTGATTTTTGAAAAATCCTGTATTTCAAAGTTATACCAGATTTTTAACTATTTCATTTTTTTTTTGAAAAATGTATAAAAGGAGTGGGGAAGAGTCCTTAAAAAGCTGCACTATAAAACATTATATAAAACTAGTATTGCCGGGCTTTGAGATTAACATGGTTATTGAATCGCTGCAGCAACTACTACCTATTGTTAACAGACGGAGTACGGTCTACCCCGGTTGCTCGCCTATCCAAGTATAAGCCGCGCGCGGCGATGCTTGAAATCGATTATCATCTGAGATCGGACATACGCAAGTCACCGTCAGTATGCTAGAATTATGACACTGCTTGGAATCTTCCCAGCTACAGAGAGCTAATAAGTACGCAAATAATTAGAATATACTTCTTAGAACCATGTATAAATATCTCAGTTTTGTACAACTTGTATATGGGGTAATATAAAATAAATACACGGTTTTGTAGAAACTGTATAAGAAATACTGACAAATAATATATAACAAGTTTCAATTAATATCGTATATTATAAAACAAGTTTAAATTAATTTGATTATCAGACCTCTAAACAAGTCAGCCTTAACAGATATCCCCGAGGGACATTAATTATTCGTGCATTATTCCGGTTTTATCAAATAACTTGCGACGTATTTCATGCAAAATATATCAACACCTACAAAGTCTTTTGCAAGCGATGCCAGAAAGTTTATGAGACTATTACAGGAGTTTTCAACATAGGCAAGAAGAAAGTAAAGATTAATAAGCATTTTTGGAGTATTTACGGTTAAGTTTAGAGCCTTTAAGATCTCAATAACAATTTGTACTTAGTTCTACACTTATATCATTATATTATTAGGTTTGCTTTTAGTGAGCTTACAAATAAGTTTCGTAACCATGTTGTCATGTTATTAAAGGCGTGAATTTAACAACCTTGTGTTGAATAGGCTGTAGAGAAAAGACGATGATATATTTCTTAGAATTTGCTTTATAGTTTTAGTAACTCTATCTCAGAGGACTTCCGCCAGATTATTATTTAAAGTACAGGGTTTTTGGTTATATATGCATCCGCCAATAACGTGCGTATTTGTATAGGTGTAAAAAATATATAAAATGCTGATTATAAATACGTATAACAATTGTTATATTGTTTTCAGAAAACTAAACACTCAACCCATCTGCACACTATTCTTAAAGTTATACGATTTGACTAAAATTTTTGTATTTGGCTTTTTCATATCTATAAAAATACGAACGGTAATAGGAGGGTGTATTTATTATCAGGAAACCTATTCTGCACTCAGATGTCCGCTATATTCTTCTCTATTTGTATTTAGTACTTTGGTTTAAATTTAATGTTAGTTCAAAAATTCTGGTAAATTACACTTCTTCATAAAAAATTATTTTAAAAAATAAACGTTATTTTTTTATATGTTTAATGTTAAATAAGGAAACTATCGAAAAACAAAAAAGTATATTTTTAACGTCCTGAACTATTGGTGTGTTGTATTTTCTTAAAATAGAACCCCTTTACATTAGTAATTCCAAAAGATGGCGTATATTTGTTTTTTGCGGTAACCGTTTAGGGGCTTTAGATTGGCCAAATGGCAATATATAGGGCATGCAAAAATGTCTTATATGTCAAACTTATATTTTTGCAAAAATTAGAAAACAAAATCTTTGTTTTGTTATTTGGTAGACCTAGGTATAAACTTTGCGTACCTAGCTAAGAGGAAAAATACTCTATTTTGCTCTTTATCTTTTTTGCAAATTTTGAATTTATTATGTAAGATCTATTTAAAAATATTTTAGAACTCAAGTTCAATCTTAGATTCAATATACAACAGGTTAAACGTTGCTCTTGTTAATTTATGATACGTGATATACATAATAATAAATACAAAAATCTATAAATTATTTTTTGTGAACCACTTTTAAACATTTTTGATCTGATGTGATTTTTAAAATAAAAAATATAGAGAAATAAAGAACCCTGTATTTTTTGAAAATGTAATTAAAATTGTTACCAATAACTTAAGAAAACAAACTGAAAGCTAAACAAACTAATCGTTATTCCGCTTTATTGTCTACAACATACTGAAATCGCTGCGGTATGTTTTGGATAAATTCTTAAATTTATCTTGATCTGAAGGATTTCACAGTACCGAAAGAACACGTTGTGGATAGGCACTATTCGGAACTGAATGAGTGATGACTAAAAAAAAGTTCACACTTTATAAAAAAATAATGTTTACTTTCAAACATTTTGCATGTTATTAGCTATGTAAGGATTTGCCCTCTTCCTAAATACGCCACTGCTCCCAAGTACAAAAGCGTAGAAGGGCCACAAATTTTTTATTTTTATTTTTGTAACAAATTCGACTTCTAATTCGGAATTTCGACTTCTGTCTTGGAATTCCGACTTCTAACTCGGAATTCCGACTTCTATCTCGGAATTCCGACTTCTATCTCGGAATTCCGACTTCTATCTCGGAATTGCGACTTCTATCTCGGAATTCCGACTTCTAACTCGGAATTCCGACTTCTATCTCGGAATTCCGACTTCTATCTCGGAATTCCGACTTCTATCTCGGAATTCCGACTTTTATCTCGGAATCATTTTAATTATAGGGATCAGGATGAAGCTAAGTAAAACTACAAGAAATTTATTAACTGTGCATAAAGTCCAAATTAAAAAATAATGACTGGGTCGGTTCCGATGGCTTGAATATGGTTGACATGAAAAATAAAATCTTGTACTTTGCTTTATCTTTTTCATAGATAGTAGAAATAATAAAACGCCATTTAGTAAGAACATCTGATCCATATTATGTTAAAAAGATGCAATAGAATGGAGGGGGTGCACGCATTTTCAGATATATATATATATATATATATATATTTTTTTTTTCAGATTTTAATATATGCACTGTAGTGTGGGGGCATATGTCTCCTCGCTCTTCATCAAGGCTTATCGTCATTTACTCTCAAGTATTGTTCTTTTCTTTTCCCAATTTACCAACTATTTGCTATTATACATAAAATTAAAATATAACTATTATTGTTTTTCTTTTAGAAGAAAAGAAATATATTTGTTTAAAAAAATATCTTTTTTTTGAGTAAATAACTAGCACTTATAGGGTTTATAGGTTTATGCATCCTCTATTAAAGTAACTTATATTTCGTTAAACGATTATTCATTAATCTTTATTTTTTAATTCCGTTATTATTCATTCAGATTAAATTTCATCAAAGTATAAAAGATTTTAGCTTGACTTTTTCAAGTAAGGACAGGAACATAACTAATCAGTTACATTCTATAGATGATACAAAATATAATAACTAAAACAAAGTCAGAAAAACCAAATTTCCCTGATACCTGTTAATTAAAATATTATTCGAGTAAATTTACTTGTTTTAAAACACTTTTATTAGTTTCAATTGATTTTCACCCACTTTATAACGCCAGATTACAATCGATGACCATGCAATGATTTGATAAGTTTGTCCCATTATCCTGAACAGGATCATCAGGTTAAAAAAAATTCATCTCGGATAGCGACCTTGGGAAATGGCTACCATATAAAAGGAAGGCAGCAGGCGCGCAAATTACCCATTTTCGGCACGGAGAGGTAGCGAAGAAAAATAAATTATAGTTTGACAAAACTAATAAACACGCTCTAATAGTAAACGGAACTAAAAAGAAAACAAATTATAGTTTAAAAACTAAAAAACACGCTTTAATAGTAAATTGAACTAAAAAGAAAAAAATTACTTTTGTAAAAAAGCGTAGGGTGCCTTTATGCTATATATTTATACTGACTTTACTTTCAGAAATTTTACCGATAAAATATTTATAACTGATATCAGACCCACGCTGTTTTCACAATGACATTAATTTTCTTGTTAATCACTTTATTCTCGTTCAAAGGGTTTTTTTTTTAGTTCAGTTTACTATTACAGCGTGTTTTTCAGTTTTTTAAACTATAATTTATTAGAATTCCTCCCCAAATGAAGCCATTGATATTTTATGAAGTTTGAAAACAAAAATATGTAACATGATTTCAGCAAAAAAAAATTGTTAGCAAATCACATCATCATAAATCAAGTTTCCGTTGTAGTTCTTATTTCTACCTTTGTGGAAGGACATCAATCTATCAAAACAGATACATGAACACAGTGAAAAGTTAATTATAATTTTGATTGTTTCTTCAAGAACCTTATTTTCTTTCTTTTAGCTTTATCTATTCGGTAAACCTCTTTAGAAATAAAGAGTATTCTACTGACAAGGTACAACTCAATGATCGTTATTGTAATTTTTTTTCGTGTTGATCACACCCAACAAAAGGAATAGGTATTTCTTTTAATTTGTCCAAAATATCAAAATGGGTACCTTGATATATGTGGTTCGCTGAAAAAATATCTAATGCAGTAGTCTATATTACTGATTATAGACTCTATGACTAATATTCCCAGTCATTTAATTTTTTTATTTATTAAGTTTCATTACCCGTTTTGGATCTTCTTCTCCTTGTCGTAAAAGTTTGTAATAGACACATCATTAATATATTGAAATGACTCGGCAGGCCGGGGTCTTCTACCCTTAAGGACTTCACTGCCACTTTTATGCATACTATATATTATTATTAGACCTATTGACAACAACTTCCAATTAATATCTTGACTACCTAGTTTTGTCCGGGACCTGGGACATAATATGAAAATATGACTTTTCTCATTCAATAAAATTTGTTTCACTTTTCTAATCCTGTCACTTTTATTCATAGAGTTGTTATTTCTAGACACATTGGTAATTAAATTAATTGAATTTTTCCTACTTTACTAAATTTAATTTGAATTTTCTACCCTTTCCGAAACCTGCTGCTATATTAATTCATAATATATATTATTTCCAGACATCGGGGTAGTAGCCCCCTATAAATATTTTGGCTTGCACTACGATCCGAGGGAGTCTACTTAAGATAAAATATACTTTTTTTATTATTTATTAAAATCTATTTAACTTATCTACTTTTTAGAGATTCGCTGCACTTTTTATTTATACTTGATATTGATTATAGATATGTTGGTAAAAGCATCCTATAAATAGTTTGGCTTGCATTGCCGTCCATGGTGTCGCTACAAGGGATAGAATTTAATAATTTATTTATTTTTTCCTCATTTATTAAAATTTCTTTGCCTTCTACACCTTCAGGGATTAGATTTCATCATACTAGATACTATTTCTAGACATTTTCAGCAATTAATATTTTACACAAGTCATAAATGTCTTTATCACAAGGATAATTATTAAATGTGCAGTCACTGGACAACGCATCCAAAGCAAAAATTGGAACATTTATGTGAAAACACTACTATAAGTCAAAATTCCGAGTTAGAAGTCGGAATTCCGAGATAGAAGTCGGAATTCCGAGAGAGAAGTCGGAATTCCGAGTTAGAAGTCGGAATTTGTTACAAAAATAAAAATAAAAAAATTGTGGCCCTTCTACGCTTTCGTACCCAAGCATATCCCACATATGCTCAATGCAAGACGGTAACCGTTATATGTCGGCGTTCTCTAGATGTGTAAGAGACATTTTCATCTGGATGACAAGACCAAGCCTTGTCATCCAGACATCTAATTCCTTGTTCTAGATTTCGGCAGTTATTTTGAACATTATCGTCAATTATGTCTGTTGCATAAATTTGGTGATTCATGTCACGATCGCATATGTAGTGCTGCGCTCTACCTCCCAAAATATATTCCGCTTTATACCATTACGGAGCCACTCGTGTATGCATGCATTTCTTGCACATATCTATTATTAACTCTAGTATTCCGAGGCCTCTACAGATTCGTACCGATCTTATGTCACTTAATAACCCAAACCGATTCTCATCAAAGAATATCACATAATTCCATTCAACTCCCCAGTTAAACCAAAATTTTAAAGATGTATGTATTTATTATTACAACCACACTGTATATTGAAGTGACAAAATACCACTCGACGTGTTAAAGATCAGACTAAATATTACAGTTTATTCTAAAAATATCCCTAAGTAGATTTCAATAATAAAATTGAAATTTTCAAAAAAGTTTTATCATATTTTATTTCCTTTAAGGACAACACAAAATAAATAATTTTATTATATGTGCATAGACATTTTTATACACCTAGTATATTGAGATTAGGCCAATCTAAAGCCTGTGTAGATAATTATCATAAAAGACAAAGCAGCACCATTTTTATTGCGGTTTTGCAGATTAAAATATATTTTGTTTGAAGAAAGCTACAACATAAATTTTTGGCTTCGTTAGAGATATGCTTAAGTTTCCGACATTAGTTTATTTCAGATGCCCCTGTAGTTATAGTACTTATACAGTTAGCGTGCTTTTTGATCTACTAACCATCACGATGATGTTGGAAAAAAATTGGGAATTTGCTGTCCCTTTACATATGAGATTTCTAAAAAATTTTGAAAGCGTTGTTCCTTTTTGATCTTACAGCTATATAAAAAATTTTAACGCTGTAAGTTGATGCCATTTTTTTGATGAAAACAGAAATGGGTTTAAAAGAATGTGTTTTGGCAAACTTACCCCTTTCCCATATGCAGTATGTATATCAGTGGTTTTCTCAAGTAGCGGTTTATAGATAAAAATATAATAATTTTGGCCTATTTTGCCGTTTTTGTAAAATATGTATAGTTTATTTATTAAAATTTCGCGTTTTCCTAGCCTTAAAAAAATCTAAAATTTAAAATTGGTTTTTAGGAAGCTTTTTTATTCCCGTAGATTAACCTTTTATAAAGAAAAAAATTCTTATGTATGCTCAAATAGACAATACAGTTGCGCTGATTTACAGTTTGCTTAAAAAGCTAAGAGTCATAAAAATTTAAAAAAATAATGCATTTTTTAAGGCACTGTTGTATCCCCTAGGGATACCACGTATAGTGGAAAAAATGTTTTATAAACAAGTACTAACTATTTTGAAGTGTGTTTATAAAGACAAAAATAAAAAAAATTGACGTGTTTCACCGTTTGTTCAGTCTATCCCAGATCCTCCCTCAACCACCACCTACTACCAGGTGAATCTGCTTGTCATTCTTATACAATCTTGGATATATTTCCTGGCGAGATCCTTAACTACATCCCTATGTAAGACCGTAGTGCCGAAAATATCTCGACCTAGACCTGCTCGTGGTTCACATCTGCACAGGAAGTGAAGCGGAGTTTTCTCTTCCACCTGACACTCTGTGCAGGTAGAGTCCTCCTCAATACCTAAGATAGAAAGGTGTCTCCTCAATCGACAGTGCCCTATAAGCATGCTTTAATTTTTTCTTATATTCAGGTGACAGTTTCATCCTGCTAGGGCTATCCTGTACAGCTGAGAAAATAACTTTTTATATACAAAGAATAAAATTAATTTGTTGTGTTCTATAAGCAAGTTAAAAGCTTCTGAAAATCATTTTTTTTTATTTCCAGGTAGCTGTTTAATCCACCTAGCGCCGCCCTGTATAGTAGAAAAAAGTATAATAATGGAAAAAAATAAAGGAAGTTTCACATGTTTTAACGATTTTCGAATATTTTTTTTGGTATCCGGGGGGCTGCGTCATTCCTTTAGCGGTACTCGGTATACTGGACAAGAATTATTTTGTTTACAAAAAATAAAATAAATTTGGCGTCTTTCGCCGTTCTTCGAAATATTACGTTTTTTTAACATATCGAACAAAACATCAAGTATCTATGCCCATGATTTCTAAAGTTCTTTTAGAAAACCTTTACCCCATCTATTTTTATTTTCACTTTGACTGTACTTTTGTACTCCTTAATAATAACGAAGATCTATGCCCATGACACCCGAAATCTAATCTCCGCGAGACATTGACGTAGTCTATTCTCAGTGCAAATTTAAAAAGAAACGGTTAGGTCGTTCTCAAATTATCATTAACGCAAATTTTGTTCAAATACACACACACTCGTACAGATATTTTTTTTTAAATATGTTTTTTTCGAACATTTTTGAGATTCCAATATTTTTCCTATAGGTATAACCTAAATAATATATTAATAATACAATATTTGGCTGTTATATGGGGAAGTAAAAATGCGCCCAACTTGATCCAGTTTTCACAATTGAATGTAAGATAGTTATAAAATGGGCTATTTATTAAGTTTCCTTTCATACCTACTCTTTTCAATCAAAACCAAACTGCTATTTTTTTTTTAGTTCTATATCGCTCTCTCTAAGAAAAATAGAATATTTTTGTTAACGGATTGCAATAACGAAATAAAGCCTAAATTATAAAGTAGTTTATGTAAACAACTGAATAAATTCCACATTCTATTAATAAAAGGGCAATGTTAGATTAATTCAGGTTTACATTTAGTTATCTCTAGGTAAAAAACCATAGCTTAAAAAATTTAAGTTATAGTTACAGTTGAATTTTGGTATAAAAGTATAAAATCCTCTCTCTACTGCCTTCCAAAATTAAAAATACTATTTGAAAAAAATCAAAATTTAACAGGTAAAATAATTCACGTGAATTACTTTTTTATTGTCATTTTGCACTATTTTTCAAGCAAAACTTTCTGTCTACTCAGTTTCTAGTTTGATCAAATTTAAAAAAATTCCCATATGATGAAGACTTGACTGGTCGCACTTTATATTAAGAAGGGTGGGAGTACCCTTTCCAACTGAACGCTTATACCGTTTTTCAAAAAATATGAGACTGGAAAGAACTGTGAAAAATATAAAGCTTATATTTATACATCGCAGGTCATCCTAGAGGTGATCTGTCTGGGCGGGAATTCACGAGTTACTCCTATATAAGCACGACTCTACTTGTTTTTATCTAATATATTTTCTACGGTTTTCATTTGTGTGCAAGTAACTGAAGTTTAAAATGAAGGAACTACTGAGTGATTGCGTATAATATGTTAACTTAAAGTTGTGTTGGGCTAGGTATTTTTTATTTATTTCCATAGCAATTTAAAAATTGGTGAATAAATATTATGGTATTTATTGTTTATTTTTCTCACGCCGAATACCACTCGAGCAAAAACTTTTCAGGGAAAATTTTTCTCTTGTAATATTCCAGGTTGTTGCTTTTTGGCAGTTTCACACATGACTTCACTTTAACAAAAACGATTTTGTTTAAGAATATCATTCGCGAAATCGCCTTGCATCAAATTTTTATAACAATGGAAAAAAATACCACTTTTATTTTCAATATGCGCGGTTCCTCTGTAGCAAAACGGCGAAGTTCCTGAAGTAGTGGTTTGTTAGGTTTATCATAAGATATTATGTACCATATCCTCTATAATATATTAATGATATATTTAAAGTTACTCTCAGGGGCAGTAATTACAAGAGGCCAACAAAATTGATACAAAACAGAGGAATGTTTCTAATTTAAATCTGAAAATTCTTGAAAAAAAAAAATTTTTAGGCTTAACAATCACTCTTTATAAATCGTTTTTTTCTTCTAGTTTTTAAATAATTAAAAATTACTTTCCTATTATAAAATTTAGTAACAGTTTTTAATGTTAATATTATATAGTCTATTAACAAATTAAGAATAGCTTTTCTAAAAATTTTTTTTTCTATTTTTTCCCTGTACCTCCGGTAAAAAAACTATTCTGTTGAAAATGACCCCAGACAAAAATGATAAAAAGTACAAGATTGGCGCTTAAAGTTTCAATGTAGTAATTATTTGCGAGCAAAAATTTCATTTTTTAATTTTTTTAAAATTTGGTCGACACTGACCAACGTTAAAATATATTATAATTTAACAGTACCTTTTGGGTATTTTTTTATAAAAAATATATTAACGCCTCGAGGAACTGGCGAAAAACTAACTAAAAAAAATATGGTTTTTTCAAATCTGAACTTTAAAAAAATCGATTCACTTAATTTGAAGCGGAATATATTCGAAGTTATTAGCTTTTTCATAAAAACAAAGCGTTCTCAAAAACCTCAATCTGCTTTCTACAACTTGTTTCCACACCGTTCCGAAATACCAGGAATTCTAATTTGAAGAAAATGTACACAAAATTGGCCGTTTTTTACCAAAATCTGAAATTTTTACAAATATCGGCTTATCCTCGGCAAAAATTACCTAATATGTCAAAGATGACATAATAAACTTTTACTTAATTCTTGATTTACGTTTACCGGTTTGAAAAACACTCTTTGGGCACTTTTGAGATTGGCTGGATAAAATGTCGATGCCTGGGGGGAGTTAACCATATTTTGAAACAGAATGGTCTCCTTAGTTAGGAAGACCTGATTAAGAAAATTGGCCGTCGATTCCTATGTATGGTAAAAGCCTATATTCGATTCTCTTCAGTGCTAGTCGAGATTAGTTTTGTGTGATTGATTTACGTTGAAGGGTTTTTCCAAGTCGTTTTTTTAATACCTACCCTATTTTAGACATAAAAAAGCTTTTGAATTCGAACACGCTATTGTTAATACAGGTAAATTAAGTTTAAAAACTTTTGGTTTAGTAAATAACTTAATAACACGGAGTAAGATGTTTGCATATATAAAATTTAGAGTTTTTTAATGCCTCCTAGCCATAATTTAGAGCTAAATCAATGGAAACTTTTATATGAATTTTGCATAGAAAGTAATGAATATTTGGTATGCGGCAGAGAATTTTGAGTGTTTGTCCGATACTGCAAATGTATTAGCATATGCTGGCAAAAAATTAGTGGAAGATAATAAAAGCAGAAGCCAAATGTGTTTGGTAAATAACATAAAAAATCCGCAAAATCTGAAATGAATCCCAAAAATGTGTGTGGTTATTGATCTTATTTTTTCGTGCTTATTGCATTTATTCTATTGCTGATGATTAAAAAACTCAATTTAACTGCACAAAGAGTGCAAAAAGTATAGCGAAATTATTAGTTTTGCGGAAGATAGCAGTGGCGTAGCCAAGAGTTAGGGGCGGAGAAGAAAATCAAATAGGGGCGACAGAATGAAGTAAAGCAACGGTATAATTGAGGACACAAAAGAAAACAATATAACGTGCAGTAAAAACCTTAACCGTAATACCTTTGCATTTAGTAGTCAACTATCTTATTAGTATAACAATAAAATCGAGTGAACCTCCTAGGTACGTAAACCACTTGATATTCAGAGAAAAAATTCTTATGCATAACAGTATTGTTTAAGAATAACGTCGTGCGCTGGGATCATTAAATGAATGCAATGATAATATGCCATTAAGTAATGAAAACCCATAGCATGATGTGACGTCATAGCCAATTTGTATGTATAATACCATTTAATTTACATAATGCAAAGTAGATAAAAACTGTTTTATTGTAAGCTAAGTATTTCATGGAGTGTTATAATATACCGAATTAGGTATGTTTATGGCGAATTGGTAACGAATGCATGTTTCTTATTCCTAGTAAAAAAGCTAACAGTATTACAGTTTCAAATATAGCCACGCAGCTTCAGTACTGCGAGAATAATATGATGATTTCCGATACATCCAAGGTCTACTTTTTGTCATTTTTGAGTTATCGATAGGGTGATATTCTAAAAGCGAAGCTCTATCGATTAAGCGTCAACAGAACCTAATTTTAATATTATGAACGTATATTAACTGGATTGGACCAAAAAACTGATGTCAGCAATAACCTAACAGGGCTTAGACCCGTTGTTTTCTGCACTAAATTTTCATAGAAACATCAATAGGATCAGCACCCAGAAATGCAGAAGAACAGTTTAATTTTTCTTCAATTTTTTTCAGGATCGTAACTAGATTCTGGCGAGGTGGGTAGCGTGAAATTAACAGGACAAGATTTTTACAGGTTCGTGCAGCACGTTTTAAGGATGGTTTAAAACCTCTTTTGTGGGATAGTCCACTAAAAAAAAACACAATTAATATTTTTAAAATTATTATAATTTAATAGAAACTCACGTTAGTTTAATTTTATTAATTACAAAAGTGTTTTTCCATTTAGTCGTCATACAAAAATTAAAACAGTTTTTCATTTAATGCAGAAACTGCCATATGATATTCAACTGCCTAACCTCATCTCACCTGACCAAAACCATTTTTTTCTGCATATTATATTAGTCACTGTCTTGCTGTAAGTTATAGTCCAATTTAGAATTTATCCGAACTATTTTATTAATTATTTTATTATTTATTAAATTATTATTATTTTTATATAACTTTATGATTTTTATTTAATTATTTCTGAACATAAATTTTGGGACTTTTTTCTGAACAGTGATTCAGTTGTTATAAAATTCCTTACACAAACACAATTCTACCAAACAAGAGATAAATTATGACCATATAATGCATTTCTGTTAGGTTTTTTATAATCAATTCCGAGGAAACAGTTTTATAGAATTAGTATATCAAAAAGGCACTCTAACAACGTATATTAATTGTATAGCTTAAAATCCATGTAAACAACTTGGCCTAGTTTGCTCAAAATTCCGTGCGGTCTGGCCACAGCAGCGACCGACCGAAGCTGATAATTTTAAGCAAGAGCAAAGGAGAGCTTATCATGTGCATGCGGGCTATTTAATTGATTCAGCTTGTTACAAGCGGTGTGGTGCAATATTAAGCATGTGCCAACTTTAATTTTAATAATCAGAAAATATTGCGTGTACTTAAAATTTTGATCTGTTCATGGAATAGTCCCAACTAACACAGTGAGCTGTGTGGCATCTTGTCCCAGTTATTACAGCAGCATTACAGCATTTGCAACTTGAAACAGTCGTTGCGGCATAGTTCTCGCAACGTTGTAACCTCTAAACACGAGGGCTTATTTGCTTTTGTAAAGGCCTGGTAACTAGCCACAGTAATGTTTACAATAAAGCTAGAATTTCGCCTTAACTACTGTAGACTTCAATATAGCTGCATTCTGGCTATTATGTAAAAAATATACTTGCGGGTTTCAGGAATATCAAAACGTTTTATAGAGTAAATTTTTATGTAAACCTATAAATAAAGAAGCTTTTTCTATCTTCAAAACAATCGGAAACATTATAGACAATAAACTCTATATATATCCTGGTATTTAAAGATTCACTTGAAGTCGAGTTAAAGGCCAAGCACGGAAATAACTAGAAAAATTAAGTAAGGCTGTTAAGCATAATGTAAAGAATATCTTTATATTTCAAAACATTTGAAATCGAAATAAGAATTTTATTTTTAAATTTAAGAAATGCAGATACTTTCTATTGCTGCATTGTTTTTTAATAAGATGTGATATATAGCACAGGGAAAGATCAGCCCATGCCAATAATTGGATCCGGTAACAAGCGACGCTTGCAGAATATTGACATGCTGCCCAACACCTAAATACAACTCAACATGCTAGCCGGAATTGGTCCATCACAAATAAGACGTATAAGGCAGTCAACATATGCAAGATATCTACTGCATGAACACGTCCTGCCAAGCCCAAGTTGAAACTCAAAGAAAAGTTTTATCTGATCCACCATACCCAAAAACATAGAGGTGGAATGGGTATAATAAATGAAAAACCGTAATACCCTAGGGTACATCAGATTGAGCCTCTGACCGGGAGCAGAATGTGATTGAATGGATTGAAGAAGTCTCAACAGACTTCGATATGGATATGTCAGAGTAACTTAGTAAAATGTGAATAATCAGATAATAATCATTCTCCATGTTCTATGGGCCGTGGATGCGTTGAAATGTGCCAAACATTGGTGTGCGATATTAACACCTTGTATACATATGTAAAGTGACATTCAAAATAAGGAAGATGTAACAAAAATTTGTCTCAGTTTGTTGAATAGCCCAAGTAGCACTTTTAGTCATGAATACGTCATTGTTATCACAAGTATTTTCATTGAAGTAACCGGAACTTGGTGTCGCCACGTTCTGTGTAAGCTGAGATTAGTCATTACCAAAATGGGGAACAATTTTAGAATAACTATTTCGTGAATAACATGTAACTGTGACTTTGACTATTACGTAGATAGTACGGAATTGTGTAGTTCCATTTAAGTAGCCGAATAATAATAATTTACCCTATTCGTCACTTCGTCGTTTCTGTCTTTATTTAATCCGTTTTAAAAATATGTACGGTTCCTTTTAATACAAGCAAAACAGTTATGGCGACTACAAACACTCAAATTGGAAATATGGTGTAGAGCGTATAGAATACGTTATTGGTATTTGAGGTAGGATACATGCGTTTCACTTAGTTTTCTGGCTTTGCTAAAGACCTAAAATTAAAACGCAGACAATTTGTCTGGTGAATATGCTGATGTAGTCGTAAAAAAATTACGCGCCTTTAAAATTCGTTAATTTTCAATACATTTTGGTCAAATATATTGGCCAATTTAAATCTGTAATTTTGGCCTTTGGTTTAAATAGTAATTATCATTAAATATCTTATTATAAAAAGTGATTCTTTTTGTAACGTAATGTTTAATTTGTATGCATTTTTAATCTTTATACTCGCAAAAACAAACATCATAGCTGCATATTTATAGGTTAGATGATAAACAATGGCATTCTATTGGACTTTTACTTTCAGGTTGACTGAATTTCTTTACTGAGAAAATTACTTAACACCAAGTGTCTACGACTGCTCCCATACGCTTTTATAGTTTTGGATTCTTTAAATACGCAACTGTTGCTTATACCCAATTACTCTGAAGTCTACTAGTTATGTACAAAGCTCCCATTAATCCCATACTATATATTATTATCAAGCGGTTACGATTTGCGAACATTCCGCCGGTTCTTTAAAATTTAATGCGTTGTGTCTTTGAATGCGGAGAGTTGCGGTACTTGAGTCACTACTATAATTCTGCCATCTATCATAACCCTAACCCTTTGTTTGGTTTTTATTTTTTGTTTCCTTAAAATAAGGCTTTAGGTTGTTTTGTTCGGGTATCACATAACCAAGTTGTGATATTTTTAATTTAATAGGCGATAACACAACACATACACAACTAATTAATAGCTGTAGACCGAATTACAATGACTTTATAAAGACAACAGTGGCAATAATAGAAGCCCACCCGCCAAGTTGACACAAAATTTCTAAAGGTTTAAATGAGGGCACCCATATTACCGTTAGTTTTTCGCAACATATGGCCAAACTAATCTACTTTTATATTGACAACCTCTGTCGGCGTCAGTTGTAAATATAGGGTTATGTCAAATGTTTTACTTTAATAATCTATTAAAACTGTCTAGTACAAACTTACTTTTTCATTTAGATTTTTAACAAATAACAATGTTTGTGCAAGCGATTAATGAGAGTTGTCTGCCAAGTGAATTTAGTTATGTAATATGTACTGAAGAAGGCGTACAAAATAAAGTTTCATTTATGCTAATCTTAGAGAACTTCTACCTCAAATTGAGGTGCTGAATGAAGTAAAACATACACTAAGACATGAAACAATATTGTCTCTTACAGCAAAATAAAACCAAAATATAATAATGTGCAATATTTAATAACTTTTCTTGGATTAAACTTAATCTTAAAACATTTACGGTCATAGTCATTTACACATTCTTCACAAACACTTTATAATTACAAGCAAAAAACAGGTGAACCAGGCTTAAATACATTTCTTATATGGCCAATGACTGAGAACTTCTTGTTTGAATCAATATTAATTTTAATAATTACAAAAACCGATAAAATGAGACACTAAAAAACAAACCTCGTAAAAAACCCACACAGGCGAAAAGTAAACAAGGCGATTTTAGCAGCAATATGCCCAAACCAATACAAAATTTGTTACTCTATTGTTGTCACTGTCCTTATAAAATCACCGACCGAATCTCGTACCAGCGCCCCGTATCTCCGGAACCTCAACTACAAGAGGTAATAGTTTACTTGTAGTAAATATTTACTGTAATTCTTACTTCTAAGTTGCAACAGAAGAATAACGACTGGTAATAGCCAGTTTAAAGTAGCAGTAGACGATAACTTTTTCTACTCTGCAACGACTCGTTTTACTTTATAGTAATACGTTATAGGAGTACATTTGAACGTAATGGAGTAGTCTGTGCAAAGTTCAAGAAAGTACTGATACTTAAAAGTTATAATTTAGTAAACAGATTAGAAACAGTAACTTTGAATAATTATTATTATGTCACGGAAAAGAAATGACGACCTCGGAGTCAACTCCTTAAGTAGTTGCTTGGCAGTAGTTATTATATAATTACTTTACATGAAAAATTACTATAAAGTATTATTCGCAGTACCAAATACATATATGATACTTAAAAAGGTGTAACCCAAAGTGTTTATTGATATATAGTAGGATTATTAGTAATAAATACGTAAAAACTCTTAAAGAGTAGTAGTGGAAACAGTTGTAGCTACTTTAGTGCTAGCTGGGAGTGCTGCGTGTAAATTTTCGAGTAAAAATTCTTGGGTAATAAATAATATCTACGTTAAGTTTAGTGATACCATTCACCGAATTTATGCGGAATGCGACTTAATTGAGTCAAAATATGTAAGCAATTTTTACATTTTTTTTAGAAGTCTGGTCTTCTTTCACTAAACTATGAGTGTACAAAAATCCTCTAGTATTTGTAATACCTCCTAAACCTACTGTAATACAGGATATTTTTTCTGTACGCCTATATATTTTTATTTATTTAAAAATTCTATACGATATTTCGGCCTGTGTTTTATTTATTTTTTAACAAAAATGTAAATCGCTTTTGGATTGGGTTTGAATTATGAGCGGAACATTCCGTAAGATCGTACAAGTTTAGTAGGTTTAATTTACTTGGTTAACCATATTTCATTTTACAAATCATAGTTCTAAATACATATCACTAACATACTAGGTTATACTTTTGGGTGCCCTGAAAGAAATTTTTTTTTCGCTATTCATTTCTTGGGTTCGTGTAAATGCATTTGTTTTGTATGAGAGACGTATATATGTACATTCGTTCTCACTTATGGATTTTTGCCTAAAATCATACTTTTTTTAGATTTGTTTTCTTCTGACAATAAAACTTGCTTTGTGCAATGCATAGTATATATTTGTAAGTTTAAATTCCAGTTCAAAGTGGGAATTAAGACTAATTCCCAGTTTAAAGCGGGAATTAAGACTAGTGGGAATTAAAACTAATTCCCAGGTTAAAGTGAGATATAAGACTAATTCGCTGTTCAAAGTGGGAATTAAGGTTAATTCTTTCGATAAAAGGATGGTAAACGTCAAAGGCGTAGTAAAAAATGAATTTATTTAAAAAAGTACAATATCTTAATTACCATAAACTGACCAATGTATCCTTAATATATGGACATTCGTTAGGTGAAGTGGC
This sequence comes from Kuschelorhynchus macadamiae, assembly GCA_030620095.1. NCBI lineage: Eukaryota > Metazoa > Arthropoda > Insecta > Coleoptera > Curculionidae > Kuschelorhynchus > Kuschelorhynchus macadamiae. Next base: position 280,487 of record JAUTXW010002320.1, read on the forward strand.
AAACGCCAGTGGTGGAGTAAAACATTTTTTGTTAAAAATGCAATATTGACAAAATTGCAGACAGATGGATTAATTAATATAAAATATTCCGCTAAGTGAGGTGGAAAACTAAAATATTGATTTATTTTGATATATTTTGGATTGCAACATTTTGTTAAATTTAAAGTAATAATAAAAGAAAAACTGCATTTTTAAAACTTAATTAAATTTGTACTCCGCTATTGCATATAATAAGTGTATATTAGTCCATCGGTTTGCAAAATTTTGTTTAATTTAAGGTAATGATAAAAGGGATATTGTAGATATAAAGTTCAAAACACAAGATCAATTTAGAAAATTTTAAGGGAAAGTAATTATAAAAATATTAGGCTTTATTTTTAAGACACCTGGAAAATTAATGGTATAATGCATTTTCTCTGACCTTGTCCAGTAAAAAACATAATAAATATTTAGTTCAAAGCAAAATAACCTGCAATATTAATAATGTCTTAAATTAAACTGTATTACATATGTACGAAATATTTTGGGGCGCGGTATCTCTAGCGTACATAAACGATCTTCCTAAAATTCTCAAAATTTATATATTTTACTAAAGAATATAACATTTAAAAAAAAAGAGATAGATCATTTTTTGTGTATATTAGAAAATCTGCATGAAAAAAATCGTTAAAGTTATAGCAATGATAAAAAAGATATTGCATTTTTGGAAGTAAGTTATTTTTTTATTCCGTACCTGACGTTTGCCACCCCACCATATATATTGGTTCATCTTTTTGCAAAATTTTGTAATTATATAGCACTTTTAAAAATAAATTAATTTTTTACTCCGCCTCTGTCATTTGCGACCCCACCTTGTGAAAGACTACATATTAAGTGTATAATAGTCCATGTGTTTGAAACATTTTGTTAAATTTAAGGTAATGATAAAAGAGATAATGCATTTTTAAAAATAAATTAGTTTTTTACTCCTCCCCTGCCATTTGCCGCTTCACCTAGGAAAGATCATATATTAAATAAATATTAGTTCTATCTGTTTCCAAAATTTCGTATAATTTCCAATGCTAAAAAAGTTTTTTCACTTTTAAAAATAAATTAATTTTTTACTCCACACCTGCCGTTTGCCAACCAACCTAGCGAATGTCCATATATTAAGAGTACATTGGTCGTTTGAAGAGGATAAAGATATTGTGTTTTTTTAAATAAATAGGTTTTTTACCACGCCATTGTCGTTTACTATCCCCACGCCCCGTATCGAAAGAGTTAATCTTAATTCCCACTTCAAACTGGGAATTAGTCTTAATTCCCACTTTAAACTGGGAATTAGTTTTAATTTGAACTTTATACTGGAAATTAGCCTTAATTTCTATTTTATACTTTAATCTGGGAATTAAGCTTAATTTCCACTTTAAACTGGGAATTAACCTTAATTATCACTTTAAACTGGGAATTAGTGTTAATTCCCACTTTAATCTGCGAATTAGTCTTAATTCTCACTTTAAACTGGGAATAAGTCTTAATTTTCACTTTAAACGGGGAATTATAAAAAAAAATGTCCCGAATACGCTTTCGTAGAATATGAACAATTTATTTATTTTTCTTTTTATATAAATTTTATATCTAATTTGAGCGACTTTTGCATAACTGCCTTTATTAAATTGTTTAGTATGTACTTACTTTTTTTTTAGTTATATTGATTGCTACTGTTGTTTTTTAAACTAATACAAAAACTAATTGTATTTTCGAATGTGCAGTGCTTCATCGGTTGTGGATGGATTTAAAATAGGACCCTTGAACTTACGTTCTCACAACTACAAATTAGAGTTGAGCAAAACCAACTTTATCAGAGAAAATCTGCATAGAGAACGACTTAGATTTCCCTCTACCAGACCTTGGGATTTAACAGAACTGACCGTTGATATTTACCAAATTAAGCTTGCGCGGTGATATATCCAGAAGAGGAAAAAATATTTTAAGTCGACGAGAAAAACATTGCACTAAGATTTGCTGACTTTAGAGATCACTCGTGTTATCAGAATGTAACAAAGTACCAAATTATCGTTCAGCGTACTGCTGAGCAAGATCGAGTATTGGAGTAATATTGCACACAAAAAGCGTTAGAACGACATCGCGATATTGTTCCCATGTTGTGTGCTAAGAAACTTATACATAATCCCAGAGATTTGCTTTTAAGTTTATAGTACATTAAAAATAAATTGCTTATATTTTGTATTTGCTTATTCTGTATATATAAAGTTCAACACACAAGAACGATTTAGAAAATTTAAAGAACATATGACCGAAAAGTGTTTTGGGGCGCGGTATCTCTAACGTACATAAACGAACTTCCTAGAATTCTCAAAATTTATATATTTCACTAGAGAATATATTAATAAATAATATTAAAAAAAATTGATAGATACTTTTTTAGTAAGTATCGTAATAGCAAAATATGACAAAGAAGTAATATCGGATGTTACACACCCACCACGAATTCTTTTATGATGAATTATCATCCATTGTGCCTTCCTTAGACTTTCCTGCCAGAGATACATGACTATCGATCCATAGGCATCTTCAAAACTCATCTCCTAACACCAGGATCCTCTCACTAATTTTTCACTTCTTTATTCCCAGAGGGTCCCGATTATGGAATGTGTTATCTGCAAGTCTTTGAATCCCACATCAATAAACTTTCCTTCTAGTCTCTTAAAGCAATTACGGTACTTAGTACATGGCCTTCGGCTTTCGTGGTCTGCTCATAGACAAAAAAAGAGTTGCCAGTCTTCGATAAACTCCTTCCGATCGGCTGGTTTAATTCGTTTATAGATAAGAATAATCTTTTGTATCTATTATATTTCTAAACAAGTTGATGATTCTGGTAAAACCAAACCACATATTGTTACATGCGTTTTAATTAAACTGATACACGAGCAGCTAATGTGGGGGATTTTTTTTATATGTTATGAGAATATTCTAAATGACCATTAACAAGAGACTGTCATACCACCAGTGCGAGAAATAATATTTTGCTTATTCAAGATTTTGGTTGTGTTTGGACTAATTAATATCAGTGTTAGATACAAAACTTTAAATATTTAGTTTTGTTTGTGTTTGGCAAATTTTAATAATTAACTATTATTTCCTGTTTACATATTTGTGATTTGCTAAAACGCTATGTCGTCTACTTCATGAAAAAACAATTTGAAATTGAATTGAAAATGGCCTGGTAAGAAGACATGATTTTCAGAATTTAACCAAATAATTTTCAAGTAGTAAAGCATATATTCCCTCCGAGATTTTTGAGGATTCTGTGTGTAGATCTATGTTGGCGGAATATTTGGAGGCTTAATTAAATTTTATAATATTCGGCAAAATTTCATTTCTTGGAATAAAACCTCTTTATGGAAGAAAGTAATAAAATCATAATTTATTTTTTGTAGATTATGTAAATAATATTGTGAAAAATAAATAATAATAATAATAATAAATAAATCAAAAGTTTTTGGTGTTCACTTAATGCGTACACTATCCATACCTCGCAAGTTCTTCATGTTAGCGTCTTGAAAAAAAAATATAATAAAAGTGGCCGAGAGCAAATGAATGAAAACATTTTACGTTTCCAAATTGACCGCAAGAGGGCGCAATTTCCAGGGGGTACAATAAATTTCAAAAAATTCTACAAAAACTCCCAGAACTAAACATAAATTTTATTTTGTCATTGGAAAGCTGAGTTCATTTCCTATCACTTTGGCTCTAACTTTGTCATATCACCCTTAATAAGGGTGGGAATCTGTTGACTTGCAAAAGATTTAAATTGCTATATCTTCTGAACCCTTTATACCAATTGAATGAGCTTAGCATTATAAAAGGAAATTTCGAGCTGTATTAGGATTCGAAACAAGTGACACTCCCTAGTTTTCAGAAATTGGTTAGATGGCGCTATTTGTAACAATTACAATTTCTTCCAATCTTTTAAATAGGTTATATTTCTGTTACGCTAAGTTTTTGCCAAATAACTGAATTAATAGGTATATTTCGGACGAAATGATTAATATCGAGGATATTGCAGTGAAATTAAAATCTACAAGGGCATTCGTAAACCATTTCTGGTCAGAAAGGCGACATGAAACATACCAACTGTAAAAAAATGTTTTTGTATTATAGTAATTTCGGTATAAATACCGGTTCTGCTTGTTACTAATTGTGTTTCCCAATTTAGCCAACTTCCTAATATATGTCCTTTCTCAGTAACACTTTTGAAAACCTTGATTCTGCTACTGCACACAATTCATATAATAACTGCCGTGTTACAGATCAATGTGGGCCTTTGAAAGAAACCCTATTAGTCAGGACACGAGCCACAAGATCAACCAAATACAAGTTATTGTGGTTGATTTAAAAAATCGTATTTTTCGACAAAGAAAAAACTAACTGGAGCAAAAATATGATATTTTTGTGTTAATATTATAGGAAAGTCTACAGTTTTAAAAAACAAACTTTTTTAGAAACCGAACAAAAATAAAATGCAAAAAAAATACTTTCTGATAATCTTAACGAGAAAAACTTATAAGTCAAAACAACAACATAACACTAAAAGTAACGTGATAACAGAAATAAATAAAAACACCACTTTGTAGATAACTAGATAATAAAGAAACCTAAAAATTCTAATCTTCTTTCTGTCATTTAGGATCCATCGATTTAGCTAATTAGAGTCAATGAAACAGCAGTTTCAATTTTTGTCCTTGATATAATGTGTATGGCTATTGTAATCATCTGAGTGATGTGTGTCGTTAGTCGATTTTTTTCTTTTGATCATTTCCCATAAACAAAATTCCAAACAAGTTAAATCCGGAAAACTAGCGGACCAAGGAAACCCAATCCAACAATGTTGGTCGAAATATTTCCGGACATCATTATTAAAATTGGCAGGAAAATCATCATGCTAATACCATTTGTTCGTTCTAGTAGCGTTCGTCACGTATTTTAGCAGTTCTGCTAAATCGTTATAATGTATACATTTTTTTCGTTTCAAACTTCGGTTCTGACAAATTTTGGATCGGCTCTAAGCCTTTATGAAGTGCTAAGGAAGGAAAGCCAAAAGGTTTTTCAATATTCTTAATTTTCAATTAAAACTGTAATTAATAATTGCGCAGTATTTAAAAATAATAATGTTTTCATATTCTGTTCGATCAAACCTAACAATTGTTTAATACAATTTTTAAAGGATATCGGAGTAACATTAAAACACATCGGTTTTTCGAGTTCTTATTTTTCGACGAAGAAAAAATATCCCGAATAAGTTTTTTTTTTCGTTAATATTATATGAATGTCAGTATTTTTTTATATTTAATTTTTTGTTCTGTTTCAAAATAGTTTTTACTTTGTTTATAGAAAACTGTAGACCTTAAGATAATCTTAAGGAAAAAATAAAATATTTTTGCTCAGCTTATTTTACTCTTCGTCGAAAAAAAAGATCTTGAAAATTGGATGCATTTTTAAGGTCAAATGCTATATCTAATATTTGGCTAATCTTTTTGTTCTTTTGCCACTGTAATGAGGTTTCTCTCAGATGCCCGCATCGATCTGTAACACCACAGATATCACGTGATTTGTGTACAGCAGCAGAATCGAGATTTTCGTGGGCGTCACCAAGATGGGGCAGACATATATTAAGCACTTGGCAAAATCAGAAAACCTATTAAATAACGACATGCGGTTTTCGCCAAAACTTCGGTTCTTTGCTACTCTGTATAACTAGCATAAGAGAAATATGAAGAAAATTGGAAAAATCTTTAATAGTTACAAACAGCGTCTTCTAACCAATTTCTCAAGATCTAGGGAGTATCACTCGACTCGAATCCTGAAACAGCTTGAAATTCTTTTTTAAATAAGCTTAAGCTCATTTAGTTCGGTTTTGGGATTCAGATTCCACCCACCGTTATTAAAGGTGATATGACAATAAGTTCAGAGCCAAAGTGATAGAAAATTAACTCAGGTTCCTAATGAAGTAATAAAAGTTATACCAGTTCTAGTATTTTTTGTAAAAATTTCAAATGTATTTTTCATCCCAGCAACTGCGCCCTCTTGTGGTCAATTTAGCTTTTGGCTACTTTTATAATAATATTTTTATATTTTTGCTTTCAAGACGCTATCGTAAAAGCCCTCCGAGATATTATAAAACTGGAATTTTTCAGACTATGTAAACATTTTATTAAGCCGCCATTTTGTTTTGCCCTATATGATTCGCACTAAAAATTTACAATACTATTCCTATTTAACATTTCATTTTTGGGCTAAACTTCAAGTCAACTGGGTAAGTAGTTTTTTGGTACTGAATTTTTAAGCATTTCGTTAGAGCATTTTGTTCTGCCATAATGGATTAACACAAAAGTTTTACCACTTTATGATTATATCACATTTTATTTTTGTTTATTCGATAAGTAATTTCTTGATAATGATTTTTTTTTACATTTTGTGACACGGCCATATTGTTCTGGCATATTGAATTTTTACAAAAAAAAACTAGAAAAAAATCCGGTATTTTTTATTTTTTGCCACGCTCCTGGCAAAAATGGCATTTACTGGCATAAATGGTTTTTATTGGAATAAACCGGCAAAAATGTCATTCATCCCGTTTTTTCCTTCCGAATAAACTTAGCTTGGCGCTGTCGAACTTTAATTGCTTGTGTGGTGGTTTCAGTGTTGTACGTTTAATTGTTATTTAAATATCTTAAGATCAGCTTGCTAAAACTGTTCATATTCGGTGTGTGAGTTTATCCTATTATATCATTAAAAAGTATCATTACAACTCTGCTTTAAAATCAATACAAGAGCAAATAATATTTAGCAGTTTTTAAGTTTAAAATCGAAATGCGTAAAAGGATCTAACAATAAGTTAATATGCCACCTGTTTCTGGTTCTAACAAAATAATTTGTAAAGCCCAGACCAGTTTAAATCTGGTTTAAACCATATTTTTGCCACTGGATGGTTTCGACCCTGATTTGGTATAAAAATTGTTTGTTAATATATTAGTGTGATATTTTTTTCTAAATTAATAGGTGTATTATTTAAAGAGGGTGTACAAGACAAAGCAATGATTTTTTTCTCTAATATTCATGATTCTGAAGTTTATAAAGAAATGTCTTTAATGTTCTCTTATATTTTTAGGGAAAATAACCTTAAAGGAAAAAAAGATTTTTTTTCATTTTTGGATGTATCTTTTTTTTTCGGAAAATGTGCGCAATTTTTTGAAAATCCCTTTTAGACAATTATTATTAATTTACGTGATGCTGTAATTTTTACCAACGTGATGCTATAATTTTTACCAAAGCATATCATATTACGAACACAACATAATTCAGAAACCGGTGATATAACTCGTAGCATTGGCTTACTATTTCCATTATAGCCAATGCTATTTCAAATCAGTGAAATTTTAGCGAAATTCATAGAATATAGCAAAAATTAAACATCTGAAGAGGTCAATGAAAGTCTGTAGAAGTCTAGTGGAAGTCAGTGGAAGTCAGTGGAAGTCAGTAGAAATCAGTGGAAGCCTGGTAGAAGGATGGAATTTGTAGGTAAAGGTTAATTTACGTCTTTTTTGTTTCTAATAAAACATACTGACGAATTGAGGTTTTTGTGTGCCTTCTTTGCCATATCTTACCTGAGAGACCGACGATCCCCGACCCCTCCCATCGTTCCGATGTAGGGGCTCGAAATTGAATTTTGGAAACAGGCTCCAAAATTTGTCGGTAAGTCACTGGTAAACCCTAAATGTTATAATACAAGTTTAAACGTTGCTCTTTCAATCTAGGAAACAAACTACCTGATTTGATGGTAAAAGCTTTTGAACTGGGTATAGGGATAGAGATATCATAAATAAAATTTCTCTAACTGGGTATGTGAATTGTATAATAAAGATTTTAAATATTGTTTCTAGAAATTAAATTTATAATATTTTTTAATATATTTAAAGCTCAGCTGATGCAGTGGTAGCCTGTATTCGCTAGAGTAGAATTAATAATAGGGTATCAAAAAATAAAGGTGTTTTGGAATTGTTAGCCACTCGCAAAGGAAATTAAATCTGATGTTTTGTTTGTAACGTTGCGCGTTGGCAGATGCTATCTAAATCAAAGTCGGAGTGGGAAAATGATCTTACGTATGACACGACACTGGCTATTGACACACTAAGGATCACCTCATCCGCCACCGCATAGTCTTTGATAATATCCGATGCTATTGCAGACAAACGAAAGGTCTATTTGCCTTAGAGCAACCGGCCCACAGGTCTGGAAACGTATTCCATTTCTAATTATGACACCGAGCGTAAATAGGACATAGAATTGTTGGTTCGTCTGAATTACAATTGCTCGATTGTAAATGGATGTGCAACATACAATGTTATTCTATTGTCATATTTTGCTATTGTATTATTTAAACTATTAAACGTTAATCTATTACTATTCACTTTTTTAAGGAAAAATGGGTCTCAATAAAATCTTAATTTAATATCTGCTTACTTTAGAACAATTATACGCTGAAACTTGTGTTGTGGTTAATCAATGTCTTTAGGAATTTGATTGTTGATTCATACCGTAGTTGAGGCATACAAGGGTACAGAAAAAAGTTTTGTTGCTAACTTATAAAAGCGTCCGAAATTATAATAGGTTCTAGCTCTATATGACAATGCGTGGGAAGTATGTAGGTTCTTTATGAAGTTAGTAGGAGATTGGCTGATTGCAAATAGTTTTAGTGAAACCTAACTACTCTTTAATATGAACGTTAAAATCGCCAAGGATAATGAATTCAGAGAAGAAGAATTCAGAGATTAGGAAAACTACTTCAGCAGTAAGAAAGTCCAAGAGCTCGTGGAAAGAAATATCTGATGGGGAGCCATATAAATACAACAAATAATTTTAGTGGAAGTTCTAAGGTTTAGTTCGAACCACAGCGTATTGGATCTCTCCGATTCAAGATTGTACAGGATAGGTTACTACGCGCATAAGTGTAAACGCCACTGTTCAGGCGAATCGATGGAAGTAGTTCATGGCTAGGAAAGCAAAAACTTGCAAGATTGGAGATAGTAATGAACATAATTCAAATTTTTACTTAAACAACAGGTATTTGTGAATAACAAATAACACTTTGATGGTGGAGCGCCAACAGTACCTCCATTGTTCGAGACGGCTCTGGGCGTTGTGCTACGCCTAAATGGATTGTCTAAAGTATTATCTGTCTATAGTTAAAAGGCAATGTAAGTGAACCTAAAGAGACAAAGCGGCCTTTATAGCACTCAAGTGTCGCAGCCCTGCAATCACTCTCACACATTTTCTTTTTAATTTATTAACGAGTAAGTCATTTTTACATTACAAATATAATAAAAAATTAAGTGTTTTTGCATATTCTTTTTGTAAACAGAGCAGTGGGTCACCTGCTAATTTTGTGTCTATATATCAAGAAATTTGACATGTTTAGTATTATTATTTAGGAGTTTTAAACAAAAAAGTAATATTAAAGTTTCTGATTCATTTGCGTTCAGTTTATTTGAGACAAACTACTTTTGTATGTCAATGAATGCATTCTCGATACTAAGTTCCGATTCTCCAAAAATCAGACTATTTTATGACTGTTGCCTTGTCTGTGAATTGTACGATCTTCGTGGAATGTCGTCTATGCAGGCACGAAAAAATAAACAACCCTGAGGTACTCTATCCTAAATTTGTATAATTTTCGGGATTAAATTTAAGATTTTGATTGCTATTCTAAAGAACATAGGATTTACTGGGATGGCATCATCACGTGTTGCCTCGTTTTTAACAAATAGGGTTCAGATGGTTGATGTTGATGATTTGTGCTCCAGTGTTCTTAAAGTCACCGTCGGAGTGCCCCAAGGAAGTATTTTGGGACATTTACTTTATAGTATTTTTACATCAAATATTATAAAATACTTAGAATATGCTAAATATCATTTATACGTAGATGATACCTAACTGCATGTATCTTTTAACCCTTATGATGTGGATCTTATCAATCACGAATTAAATTCTGATTTGAAAAAAATTTCACAAATTTCTAACGACCATTTATTGAAACTACATCCGAGTAAGTGTGGCTTTGCTGTTTTGTAATGAGAATCATTGAGAGCGGCTTGTCGAAAATATTAGAATAAAGCTAGAAAATAAAAACATATTATTAAAATATTCAGCGAAAAATGTTGGTCTCATTATAGACACAAAATTAAAATTTAAAGATTATATAACTGTATGTTTTAACAAAGCCTTCACCATGTTAAAGCTTTTGTATTCTCATAGACATATTTTATCAAAGAAAAAACTAAAGCTACACTATGTGAAGCACTAATATTATCTCACTGTAACTTTGCCGATTGTGTGTATTCGCAGAATACAAACAATCTAAAACTGCTGCATTCGATTAACCTATGGTAAGAGATGCAGATACATAAATTGGTGGAATTAAGAGGGCTTAACATGCAGGTTCAACGAATTCTACATTCGGTGTGTTTTTTCTACAAAATTATTGAATTTAAATGTCCATCCTATCTTGGCTTGAATATTCATAGACAGTTTTTGTTATCAATACCTTTTCACAATAAAGAATATTTTAAGAAAAGTTTTTCGTATCAAATTGCTTCTTTAATAAACAAGTATAAAATAACTGACTTTTCAATAAGAATATCATCATTTAAAAGAAATTTTAAGGTTAGGCTACTTCCAAAAGACGGTTCCTAGATTTCTAGTTTTTGTAATAGCTTCGTATTTAAGTACATTATAAATTTTATATATTTTTTGTTTTTATTTTTTTTATTGGCGCATTCTTTCTACGGAGAAATGGTTTTCTCTATAATTAGTTTATTTTCATATCTTACGTTCATATTCTTTTTTTCTTTTCTGTTTTCTTTTTTTATATATTTTTTCTTATTGTTTCTTTATCTTTTTTTTTTTAATCTTACATATCTAGCAGGCTATGTATCGATTTAATTTCAATCTCTAGATAGAGTTCTTATTTTACCTTCTCATTTTCAGGTAATTACCAATTTACAGTTCTATATTTAATCTGTATTGGCCTCAGCAGCACCTTTCACAATTATTCTAATTACTATTTTATAAGCATAATTTATTGTAACTTGTAACCATGAATGTGATTTAATGAAAACATGTTTATTATCATTATTATTACTATTTTAATATTATAAATTTTGAAAAACCTCTTGGCAGTTACAACATTAACTGGTATTGTATTGACTAAGGAAGGCATAGTAACTCCCAAAAATTGCTTATGACAAAATAGTGGCGTATAACCATAAAATTAATCAAATCCCTTATAGTTTTTATATCTTTAAAATATTTTCGAAAACCATGACGTAATTCAATAAGTTCTATGGAAATGTGGTATATGGTTTAACCCACTTTATACAGTCTTAATGTTACAAAGTCTTGCGGGACCTGGTTTTATGGAACCCCACTGGGTTCGCCATTGGCGTCTACCACTCTGGTTACTCTTTCAGAAAAAAAATCGAATGCTGGTGTTGATTTTTTAGCTATTAAGCGATATTAGTCATAATAATTCGCTACTAATAAGACGAAGCCAAAAGTATCTTGTAGTACTTCATGAGTAATAGAAGCTTTGGAAACATTGATTGTAGATGAATAATCTATGGAGGTAGAAAATGTCATACAAATTTAAAACCAACGAGAAAACAGTTATTCTGCAAATGATATCCATAATTGCAATAATTTTATTATTAATATTCATATCACATATATTTACATATGTGTCAAAATGTGTTGCTTACAATACAAGGTTGGTGAAAATAGTTATTTTTCTCCCGATGAGGAAAAACAACTGTTGCCTATGAGTCAGCATGATTTAAACTGACAGTGTATGAGAGAATTAATTTCAGTTACACTTATATGAAACGTACGTGCAGAACTGTACGGATTTCCAAGTACGTTCCTACCCTATTCACAAAAATCGTACAAATTAATCGAAATGTGTGGAATCTATTATCCCTGTATCGCCAAAAATGTCATAGTAACAAAGCTTTTTCAGTATGGTGGCGACGACTCAATATTGGTTATCGGAAAGCAGGGATAATAAGACATATAGATTAAAAAAAGCACAGTTGGCATATTCAAGAGTTTGCTAATATTTATTAGCAAGTATCGTCGGAATCAATCAAGTTAATATTTATTCGTCCAATTTGGAAGTTGATAGACAAACAAAGGCCTGTTAATAAAACATACTTGCCTTTAAAACATATTTTAAACAAACGTTTTTAAACATGGTCTGCTTTTCAATTTAACTGTTGTTACAAAACAATCTTAATTTAAAAAAAAAAAACATTTTTAGGCAATTTTAATACTATTTGGTTTTTCTTACTAGGTTTTGATGAACACGAAGTAATGACAAATGCCAAATCTCAAAGACAAAATGTACATAAATTTTAAAACTACATAAAATTTCCTATAAGCTAAAATAAACTTTTTTAAAATCGAATTGAAATTAACAAATTTACATTGAGATATAATAAAAAAAGTGAGTTCCTTACTTCCAGTGTGGACCGGTTTAATTTTAACAGGCTCATTATTCAAGATTTGTATCAACTATTATATCATTTTATCATAATTAACATAGAAGTGGAAGTAACTTAAGACACAACATAAGATTCCTATGTGAAAAAAGATATACATATTTTTGTTCCTTAGAATGTAAATATAATATACGATGTAGAGGATTATAGTGGGAAGAGGGCAGGCAAGTAAAACCACTCGTAATTTATATCCCAACGTCTCGTGGACAATTACCACTTTCTCAAGGGCCTATAATAAAGAAAAACAAGAAGACACTTTACATCTGGTCGTACTATGATAAACCTATCTAACTTGAAACGTCAAAAGTTATACTTAACCCAATTGAAAAAACGACGAGCAACAATAAATTGAACATATTAAGACAATAATAAATAACAATGTTTAACTTACCAATACCTCACGCGGTCTGGATGCCTTTATAAATCATTTTAGTATATGTAAATTTATATAGCTTCATGAGATGACTGCAAAATCTTAGCAAATAAGCCCTTTTCGCATTGTTAGTTGTTCTTATAAAAAATGTTTTATTTCCGACCAAAATAGGAAACGATATGAAGTTAGATATTAAACAATTAGTGATTTATCGCAAATAGTAGAACTACATCAAGACCGCGTAGTATGGCGTATACAAAGTCAACTAAAAAATAAATTTAACTTAATCTAGCCACGCTAAAACGTAAAGATGTAAAAGTGTAAAAGTGAGAGGGTGAATTTTTCACGATTACAAACATTTTATTTGGCCGCCATTTTGAATTAGAACCACTATTTTACTAGTTGATCCCTATACCACAATTAGTTATTTCACACAATTTGAAATTAAGCAGTTTTTCAGGCTGAATTTTCAAATATTTTATTAAGCCGCCATTTTGTTCCGCCATCTTGAATTCGTACCAAAATATTATCAGTTGAATCCAACATAATACTTGATGTTTTTGCGAAATTTGAGAAAAATTGGATGAGTAGTTTTTTAATAATGATTTTTTTAACATTTTACTAAGCCTCCACTTTGTTTCCCCATAATATATTTTTACCAAAATATTACCAGGTCATCCACGTATGACCCTTAATTTTTGACCAAAATTTCAAGTCAATCGGGTAAGTAGTTTTTTAGCTACGCCGCGAACAGCCAGACAGACAGACGGACGGACAAACCGACGGAATTGAGAAAACATGTTTTTCGTCAGCTAGGGACCCTGAAACCGTGAAGATCTGAAAAAATCTCGGAGAGTGATATTTTCACGTTTACACTACTTCCCTTTTACGAGGGAAGTGAAAACGTATTTTTAAGCTCAACATGTTTGAAATAATTGTTTCAGGGCGTTGTTTCTTGGAAAAAAATATTCACATATATTGGAAAAATATTCATTTATTCAAAAAGATAAAATAAATTTGACATGCTTTAGCGAAAAGAAAACGTGGATCTTCTTTAAGTGGGCAAGTTGAAGGTCGCAAATTGTCGTAGACCTATTCTGGGAAGTTTTGTAGATAGGGGTACACTGAAGTAGAATATGTGTAGTACCAATCTCTAATGCATCTTAGATAAAAATGAAAATTCGCCAATAAAATAAGTTATTTCACTAAATGTATCTTATTCAAAACTGATTAATATGGAAATTAAAATACTTCCAAATTTTCTCAACGGCACTCTCTTGCCTAATGTATACATTTCTATCAATTCGTACTTAAAGGCGTTATTAAAGTTTTTGAGCGAAAATAACACATTTTAGTAACTTATATACTTCATTTTTATAACAAAAAATTACCAATATAATATCAGGTTTTATGCTCAATCATTTTGTTGAAATACGTTTGGAATACAAACCATTTTTTCAGTTAGTTCTCTTTTAAAACTAGTTTTGAATGTGCATTGTAATATATTTAAGTTTTATAGACACTTGGCAACATGGGATGGCTTAGCTGTGCGAGTATAACAAGCTGCCAAAAAGGGGGCAGTACATATTTGACTCTAAACACTAGACGTGTATAATAATCACCAGTGTACATAATTATGTAATGTCTCATAAAACCAATAAACCTAGTTAGTAACATAAGTAGTGGTTTTAATAAGTACTAGTAGACATCACATAAGTAGCGACGAGGATTTTAAACAAAATATATAAGTTTACGCCGAACTAACGCGTGTGAATTTAAAGTGTTAAAATGGCGGCACCTCCAATTGGTCATTTAAAGGAGTTCGACTTAGAAGGCTCAGATTGGAGCATATTTAAGAGGCGACTCGAAAACTACTTTTTAGCGAATGAAATAGAAAACCCGGATCGAAAAAGGGCTATTTTACTTAATGCTATGGCTGAAGATGCCTACAAACTTCTACATAACTTATGTCTCCCAAAAGAGCCAGAAGAAGTGAAGTATAACGATCTTTTAAAATTATTTTCTGATCATTTTAAACCAAATTTACCAGTGTTTGCAGCAAGATACAAGTTATTTGTGGCGCGAAAAGTGATTACAGAGTCGGCAAAAGAGTGGTGTGCGCGATTACGTGATCTAGCAGCATCCTGTCAATTTGAAGCGGATCAACTTCAGTGGATTCTCCGTGACATGTTTATTATTGGATATGATTCTGGTCCAGTTCAAGATCGTCTTTTAGAAGAGACTGTGAAGACTAAACTAGACCGTGCTGTGGAGATTGCAGTGGCAAAATCGGTAAACAATATTACGGATCCGGTAAGTCGAAATTTACATATTAAGATGGAACCAGAGCTTCATTTTGCGGGAACATCCGTAAAGCGAGAGAACACATATAAGGATTTTAAGGGTGGCAACACCGCTGGAGGACGTACCACTACCCTACCTAATTTGCAAAATAGGCGGTGCAGTGTATGCGGGCGCAGGAACCATGTTAAAGAAAAATGTTCTTTCCGAGAATGTTTTTGCCACATTTGCCAAATAAAGGGACATTTAGCAACAATGTGTCCTCGTAAAAAGGCAAACTCGAACGCAAACCAACATTTTTTGCAATCATCAGAAGTTTCTTTATTTACAATTGAAGCAAAAGTAAATCCTATTGAATTAAATGTATTTATAGAAAATAAACCATACCAATTTAGTTTAGATAATGGTTCGACCTATTCTGTTATCTCTCAGGCATTTTATAAAAATAATTTTAAACATTTACCCTTAAAGACGACCAACCGTTATTTTAATTTATACGATGGTAGTAAAATTTTTCCAGTCGGATGTTTTAAATGCAAAATAACATTTAATAATATGATACATAATTTAGAAATTTATGTAATTGAAAATGCCAGTGGTCCTCCACTATTAGGGCGAGATTTTTTTAATATGTTTAATTTAGAATTGTCTAGCTGTAATTTTTTAGCATTTCAAGGGGATCTTAAGTTTTTATTAGATCGATATGAAAATGTTTTTAAGCCTGGATTAGGCACATTCAATAGGGGCGTATTTTCTATTAAACTCAAGTCAGAGTCGGTTAAGCCTAAATTTATAAAAGCTAGGCCGCTACCTTTTGCTATGAAAGTTAAGGTAGAGGCAGAATTGGAGAGGTTGCATAGCTTAGGGGTAATCGAGCCTGTCAATTTTAGTGAATGGGGTACACCTATTGTGCCGGTGTTAAAACCTAATGGCAATATCCGAATATGTGGAGATTTTAAACTTACAATTAATCCTTGTATTGAAGTAGATCAATATCCACTTCCCCGTGTGGAAGATTTATTGTGGAAAATTCGAGGAGGGACTCATTTTTCTAAATTAGATTTATCTTCTGCATATCAACAGATTCTCCTCGATGATATGTCCAAAGAGTTGGTAACAATCACTACTCATAAAGGGTTATACAGATATACTAGAGCGCCGTTTGGAATAGCAAGTTTGCCGGCAAAATTTCAGCAGACAATGGATTGTTTATTGCAGGATATTGAGGGAACAGTGGTGTTTCTTGATGATATTCTTGTAACGGGGGAGACTAGGGAAATTCATATTAAACGTTTAATCACTGTTCTATCAAGGCTGCAAGAAGCAGGACTTAGACTTTCTATTGAAAAATGCGAATTTTTCAAAACAGAAATATCTTATTTAGGTATAAGAATTAATAAAGATGGTGTACATACCACAGAAGACAAAATATTAGCCATTAAAAATGCACCGATACCTCAAAATGTATCTCAGCTTAAATCTTTCTTGGGACTTATAAATTTTTACGGAAAATTTGTACCAAAATTGGCCACTATTGCGTTCCCTTTGTAAAATTTGTTAAAGTCGAGTTCTAAATGGAACTGGTCCCCAGAGTGTATTGAGTCTTTTGATAAAATAAAGGAACTATTAGTATCTGCTAATGTACTTGTCCATTTTAATCCAACATTGCCGATAACATTATTCACGGATTCGTCTAATTATGGAATTGGGGCAGTAATAAGCCACATCATGGATGACGGATCGGAACGCCCTATTGCTTTTGCAAGTCGGGTATTGTCGGATGCTGAGCAAAAATGGAGCCAGATAGAGAAAGAGGGTTTATCCATAATTTTTGGAGTTACCAAATTTTTTCAATATCTGTATGGCCATAAATTTACTCTTTGTACTGATCATAAACCACTCACTCACATTTTTAACCCGGTAAGAGGCATTCCCCAATTTTCGGCTAACCGTCTGCGCCGATGGGCAATAATTTTATCGAATTTTGAATACAATATAAAATTTGTCAAATCATCAGACAATAAAGCAGACATGCTATCTAGGTTACCAGTAGCTTCAGAAAACTTGTCTTGCGAAAACTTAGAAATAAATTTCATCACTTACTTTTCACAAAATATGGACTTTCCCATAAAATTTGAACAAGTACGAGAAGAAACCTTAAAAGATAGTTATCTAACTAAGGTAAAAAAATATGTATTATCGGGTTGGCCTAGAAGGTTGCTGAAAATTTTTCAAAATATTTTAGAATTCGGAACGAATTGAGTTTAGAAAATGATTGTGTGTTACGCGCTAATAGAATTGTTATACCTTATCCGCTGCGTACTAATATCCTTAAACAGCTACACGCATCCCACATGGGGGTGGTCAAAATGAAAAGCTTAGCTCGATCATATTTTTGGTGGCCGGGTTTGGACAAACAAATTGAACAAACGTGTGCATCTTGTGAAACGTGTCTTTTTAATAAAAATTCTCCGAATAAATCGGTTTTAAATCCTTGGCCATATCCAAAGGAAGTATGGTCTCGATTGCATATAGACTTTATGGGTCCATTTTTGAATAAACAATTTTTAATTGTGCTGGATGCTTATTCTAAGTGGGTGGAGGTATTTCCGATGGGTAAAATTACATCGCAAATGACTATTGACATTTTAAGAACGTTATTTGCTAGATATGGGTTAGTTAAGGTAATAGTTTCGGATAATGCCACCACATTTTCATCACAAGAATTCCAGATGTTTTTATCGCAAAATGGTATTAAGCATGTAACTTCTCCTCCATATCATCCTTCGTGTAATGGAGCAGCTGAAAATGCTGTAAAAACTGTTAAAAATGTCCTTAAAAATGCTTTAGGTAAAAATAATAAAATTAATATTAACCTCGTTTTGAACAATTTTTTATTTGATTACCGAAATACAAAACATTGTACGACTGGTACTTCACCAGCTGAATTAATGTTTAATCGAAAATTACGCACCCGATTTGATTTGCTGAAGTCTGAAAATTTAAATGCATCTAATGAAAACTTAAAAATCCAAATTGTTAACTCGCAAAACAGGCATGCCAAATATTACAAAGGTAGTCGATTTTTAGAATTTAATGTAGGAGAAAAAGTTCTTTTAAGGGACTACCGCAGCTTTCCAAAAAAGTCTTGGATAAAGGGTGAAATATTCAGAAGAATCGGTAAAGCTACTTATATAGTAACAATTCCGGAACTTCCTCAGGTGACTTGGAAAAGACACCTTAACCAATTAAAAAAAGTACTTTATGATTATTGTTTTGAATCATTATCAGATAGCGTCCCCGATTCTTCCGAATCTAAACCTAATTCTTCCGAATCCGAACCTAATATAGGCTTAGATATTGTATGTAGGCATAAAAGTGCGAGTGAAAATAGTGATTTTGGTGACGGAAAGGATAAAGAAGAAGAAAGGAAATACTGTGAAAAAGAGATAATTTATCCAAAGCGGGACAGAAAGCCAGTTGACAGACTCGTTTATTCATAGATAATTTCTTTTTATTATACAGGTTGAGTACCTTAATAATAGCTCATTAGAAGCATTTTTTTTTTCTTAAGGGAGAAGGTATGTAATATATTTAAGTTTTATAGACACTTGGCAACATGGGATGGCTTAGCTGTGCGAGTATAACAAGCTGCCAAAAAGGGGGCAGTACATATTTGACTCTAAACACTAGACGTGTATAATAATCACCAGTGTACATAATTATGTAATGTCTCATAAAACCAATAAACCTAGTTAGTAACATAAGTAGTGGTTTTAATAAGTACTAGTAGACATCACATGCATCATTATATTTTTCCCGCCTAAAGGGTCTAGTTGCGTTGTGGAGATTAAAAGACGTGTGACATAACATATAGTATTAGATTTTTAAAGTATATTTTGTCAAATCTCGTAGATGTCAAGCATCATTATGTTTTTTTCTGTGTGTTACGTGTAGCTCTAATAATGTTTGATTTTTGTCTATGCTAAACTTAAAATTTTCTTTGGGAACTGTAAGTGCCTGTGCATATTTTAATTTTGCCTTTTATTATTTATTTCATGTTTCTGTTAGAATTTTTATTTGTTTTTTTTTTTGAGCTGTTCAATAGCGTTTATTTTCGTTTACATACTTAATGCCTATTTTCTTGAGTAAAAAGGATATTAGATATATTTTATATAATTTTGTTTATTGCACATAGCAGCATCGGTGACACAGAATTGATGCATTCTGTAGACATATTGGCAAGTATCCTTCGCAAATATTTATCCACCTTCCACAAAAACTTATCGAAATTGCACGAATACTTTTAAAACTGTTCGTAGTCAACGTTCTTCTTTTTTCTACTCAAGTACTTTGTAAAGCCGCAGGCGTTACGTATGGCTACAAAACAAGTTTATACGTTAATACTGCATCAAAGTTACAGGTATCTTAAAGGCATTTATTTTTGTCTCTAAATATATTGTGTCCGCACATTTGCTTTAATCTTTTTGACTGTTCGTTTATTTAACAAAATTACATAACTTATTTAGTAGCTAATGATTTAATAAGTGCATATGCAATTAACACAGGTTTTCATAAAGGGTTGCCCAAATTAATCTTTACGATTGGTTTTTATAAAAAAAACATCAAAGCAACTAGAATAATAGAGTTTAATTACTAACAATATTAAATAGCAACTGGGCAATTATATATGAAATGCTATATTGACAAAACGTCCTCCTAACATCCTTTCGAAGAAATTTTCCATAACCTTTATGCACAATTCGGGTCGTAATTTGGGGATTTGCATGATAAATATTAAACCTCGGATTATAATTCGTTGTGGGTTTGTCGGCATAAACCTTGTCTTACCCCAGAGATAAAGTTAAGGCTTTAAGATTTCATGATTTGGCAAACTGTTCTTGCTCATTCAAAAAACCGTGACGAGTAGATTTAGCATGCAGTAAAGCATGTGGCTCCCGCCTAATGAAACCACATATTGTCCAAGTTTGACATTGATTGAAGCAAAGTTGTTCAGTATCTTAAAAAATATGGGGACTTCCCCATGCCAGAAAACGCACCCAACAGTACATTTGCGACGGATTTAGATACTCGGTCTTTTATGCGCAGTTTCGCTCACTACATAAATATAATCAACTTATCGACATTTGTGTACACACCCAATCCTTGATATGGGTAACCATACTCACTGCTTCCAATTTTTGCATTATATCACAATTTTCGATGCTATTTTGTACCCTGTTACCTCTAAAAATTGATCACAGTTTTGTTCTTATAACTTTAAAGTATCACTAATGTTCGTAACAAATGTTCACAGTTTGTGTACGCTGTTTTAGTAAATATTTTGTTCATGACTAATATACCTAATGTTTCTAAATGATGGCTATTACAAATTCATAAACAAAACTCTTGTAATATTACGTGTAGCGTACTATTCAAATTCTTATTCTTTCTTATGAATAGTTAAGTATGACCCTATTTAGTTCAGTACATAGTCACAGTATGTGTAACACACATATAGTGTTAGATATATTGTCTTTTCAAACATTTTATTGTTTTTTATTGTGCGCCATTATGTTCCATCATATTGGATTCCTACCAATATTTTACTAAGTTTTTTTCTACCTCTGCAATCCTTGACTTTTGGGCATAATTTAAAAAGAATTAATTACTAGTTTTTACACTGACACATACCGCCGTTTTGTTACCTCATGTGGAATTCGTCCCAGTTTATCCCATTTTCATATTTAATTTTTTTGCAAAATTAATGACAATTGAACAGGAATTATTTTACGTTGATTTAAAAAAAATGTATTTGGTCACCCTTTTGTTTCGCCATCTTAAATTCGCACCACAACTTTACCAGTTTATATTACACTAAATTCTTGCACAAAAATTGAAAATAATTTAATATATAGTATTTTCAGGCTGATTTTTTAAATATTTTACCAGGTCGCTATTTTTTTTGCTATCTTGGATTCATATCAAAATATTACCAGTTCATTCCAATGTAACACTTCATTGTTTTGCAAAATTTGAGGTAAATTGGATAATCAGTTTTATGGTAATATTTTTTTTAACGTTTCACTAGGCTGCCATCTTGTTTCGCCATATTGGATTTTAACCAAAATATTACCAGGTCATCCCCATATGACCTCTAATTTTTGACTAAAATTTGAAGTCTATCTCATAAGTACTTTTTCAGCTTTGCCGCGAAGTGATAGACAGACCGACAGACGGACCGACGAAATTAATAAAACTTATTTTTTGGCATCTAGAGACGCTAATACGTGATGATATTTAAAACCTAAGAGGGCGATTTTTTCACGATTACAAACATTTTATTTGGCCGCCATTTTATTCGGCCATCTTAATTAGTAACACAATGTTACTAGTTGATCCCTATACCACAATTAGTTTTGGCACACAATTTGAAATCAATCCATTAAGTAGTTTTTTAAGGCTGAATTTTTAAATATTTCATTAAGCTGCCATTTCATTCCGCAATCCTGGATTCGTACCAAAACTTTACCAGGCGATTCCAACAATACTTTGTACTTTTTTATTTAATGAGTAGTTTTTTAGTAATAATTGTTTTAAGATTTCATTAGGCCGCCATTTTGTTGCGCCATGTTGGATTTTTCCAAAAATATAACCAGTTCATCCCCATCCCCTTAATTTTTTATCAAAATCGGGTAAGTAGTTTTTTAGTTATGCGGAATACAGACAGACAGAAAAGTGTTTTTCGTGATCTAGGAACCATGAAACATAAGCTCTGAAAATTACGGGGCAAGTAATGTTCATATTTGTGAAAAAAAAGCATTCATTTCCGATACCAATTCATTGTAATCAATCAGAGGATAGCCTATTAAAACTTATTTAAATAAATGAAAAAGGATTTATGCGTGGCTCACAAATCGATGTAAAATAGCTGAGTTAGCTTGGTCCTGTTTAGTGTGCCCGCCCAGGGTTAAACTTTGGCAATTAATATTATATACTGATAACGGTTTTCAAGCGCTCTAGAATAGTTTGCTGACATAAATTTCAAGTGCAAGCAAAATAACTGTAGATTGCTTAGCGGTGATAAAAGCAGTCCGATGGGCCAGAACTACTGGGTGTTAGAGGAATTAATGCTGTGCTTGCTAGTAGCCCGGAAAATACTAATTTAAGTAAATAATTAGAATTCATAGCAGCATTAAATATAGATTTCGAGACGCAGAACGGAACTAGAGCAGTAATAAAAAAAAGTGAAAGATAAAGTCGCTAATTATTTCACATTACTCTCACAGGAAATTATTGCTTATATCTACAAGTTGCTTGAAAATATCCCTTGGGAGTTATTCCTTCTTCATAGTAAACTAGAGCATCTTGAGGCATTGTTGTTTGAAGTTTCTTATTTGTAAAATAGCAGGGGTATCAAAAAATGTATCTGACATACAGACAAAGTAAGTCAAACTTAATTTATACTGTCATATTTAAACAAAATATTGGAAATATACTTAGAGCAAGAATAAAAATAGAGTTCACTATTTACATATTTAGCCACTGCCAAGATTACCTCACAGTATAAGGTCAATCGTACGACGATGCCAAACCTAGCCAGGAAATCCAATGTTAATACCAATTTATATTACGGTGAATATGTTTAAACATGATGCAATAAAATTTTCATACAAAAAATAGTAAAGTTTTTCCAGTATTAGTTTCTAAGCAGTATAAAGCAACTACTTTTATTGCCAAATAGTAAAATACAAGTTAGAATACCCAAAGCCTTAGATCATATTACACCAGTAATAAGAGTTTTAGTTAGATATGGCAACCTCGAACGACAACTCCACGTATTAGGCCATCCCACTATCGTATCAGACCATCCCCATTTCAGGGATCCTTAACGTAAAAAAGTATAATAGGCTACAGTAAATATTGTTACAGGGTCACGTGACCGGCGTGGCTTAAAAACCAATAGCGGGTCGTGGAACTACAATAAACTTTAAAGTTAAAGAAATTAATTTGCTGAAAAAAATACCAAGCTTTTCTTAGCTTCTGCATGTGTCTTAATTTGTTTTTGTATTTTGTAATTCTGAATACGGTTCAAATCTTCTAATTATATGTTGCCTTACTTTAAAAAGCAGCGTTCTAAAGGTACAGTGACATTAGAAGAACATTGTTTTTTATATATTTAATAAATAAGTTTTATTTACTTTATCTTGGACATTGCGAAACTAGGAGCTTTGATTGCGCTAACTATGGTGCGGAAATGTGAGTTTGTAAAAAAATGGCCGTTTAAGTTTGGAATTGTCTTTTAATCATTAAGTAAACAGCTAGATTTCCTTTTCCAGGAGACTTGTTATGTCTAATGGAAGATACCTTTATCACTTATTTTGGGTCACATGACGTATTGGCCAATCCGGTTCAGTACAATAGAATAGAAAAGGTACTGACGTGTTAGAAAATACAAATATAACACTGAAAGAAACTGGGGCTAACAGAATAAATTACAATTATTATTTGAACGGCGGCGCCTCGGATAATATTTAGGAATTTACTTGCTTATGGCTGTCCGTAAGATGAAGTCGTGGAAGGGGGGAGAAATTATTTTAATTTGTACAAAGTGAAGACTTTTTTTGTTTGTTGAATTTTATTATGTTAATTGGACATGTAAAACGGATAAATGGAGGATCTATGGAGGATCTATAGATCCCGATCAGGAAGAGGGGGCGAATTACTGTTTTCAACTGATCCAGTGCTTTCGTTTATACATAAAATTGTATTCGGTGCCCCTTTCGCCCCCTCTAAATCCGCCAGTTAATTTATCAGCTTTGCGGATTTCGTTATTCGTTATTCCCTCGTTCGATTTTCGTTTGATTTTCGATCTACGATTTGCGAATTTATAATAAAATTTATCAGTGTTTTTGTGATTTTTACTTCCCTCGTAAAAGAGAGATACCTATTGTAATCATGAAAAATTACCCTCCAAAATGTTTGCACTCGTCACCTAGAGGCCGTAAAATATATTTTCTTCATTCCGTCGGTTTGTGTGTTTGTTCGAAGCATAGCTAAAAAATTACTCACACGATTGATTTGTTGACAAATGTTGGTCAAAAATTAAGGGTCAATGGAGATGACTTGGTAAAATTTTGGTATAGTATGGCGGAAGAAAATGGCAGCCTAGCGTTAAAAAAATTGTTACTAAAAAAAGAACTGACTAAATAAAATGGCGGCCTAATAAAATATTAAAAATATCAACCTGGAAAAACTAATTATTGAATTGATTTCCAATTTTGTGCGAGAATTAAGTGTGATATAGAATGAACAGTTAAAATTGTGGTACGAATTCAAGATGGCGGAAAAAAATGGCGGCCAAATGTGTTTGTAGTTGTGAAAATATCACCCTCCCAGGTTTTACATATCTTCATGTTTTAGCGTCCCTAGATTCCAAAACTTATGTTTGCTTTATTCTGTCGGGCTATTGGTCGGTATATCTGTCAGATCGCAGCATAGCTAAAAGCTATTTACCCGGTTGACTTCAGGTAGTCAAAAACTAAGGATAATATGGAGATGACCTTATAACATTCTGTTAAAATTCCAATATGGCCAAACAAAATGGCGCTTTGATGAAATAATTTACCTCAAATTGTTACAAAATCAAATGTGTGAACTGTTAACATTTTGGTCCAAATCCAAGATAGAATTCAAACTTTATGCAAGCATTAAATGTGATTTAGATATAAACTGGTGAAATTGTGGTACAAATTCAAGATGGAGGAACAAAATGGTGGCCAAATAAAATATTTAATAAACATATTCATATTTAACTGGCTTCAAATTTTGCACAAAAATTAAATGTAATATAGGAATAAACTGATCGAATTCAAGAAGATGGGACAAAATTGCGGTCTTAAAAAAATCAGTGTAAAAAGTACTTATTCAACTTATTTGAGATTTTGCTCAAAAATCAAAAGTGGCACAGGTAGAAACAGTTTGGAACCCATCCAATATGGTGGATCAATAGAAATATTTGAAAATACAGTATATGTGTTATGTTATGCTTTACCTTATCGAAAAAATAAAAGCTATATTATGTTATATAGTTTCTTACGGGTTTTTCAAAATTTAACCCTTATAGGGGTGTAATATTTCTACATATTGTTTACAATATCCCTTTACCTAAAAATAATTAAAGACGATTCTTTCGTCAATGGCTTTTAAAAGTAATTATCCAAATAT
This sequence comes from Kuschelorhynchus macadamiae, assembly GCA_030620095.1. Taxonomy (NCBI): domain Eukaryota; kingdom Metazoa; phylum Arthropoda; class Insecta; order Coleoptera; family Curculionidae; genus Kuschelorhynchus; species Kuschelorhynchus macadamiae. The sequence goes on from JAUTXW010002320.1 coordinate 306,002, forward strand.
AAATTTCAGAATTTTTTAAAATTCCACTTTTAAGCGGATAAAACGGAGTGTTTTTTATTGCCCCATATAACAGCTATATATATATATATATATATATATATATATATATATATATATATATATATATATATATAAATATATATATATATATATATATATATATATATATATATATATATATATATATATTGTATTATTAACACAATATGTACGCTATACAGACTAAGTATTGAAGGCGCAAAATTTTTTTCTAAAAAATATAAGTTGGGCTTAATCGAGGTTTTAGATTCCCTAGAATACGAAAAATATATTTCTAGAACAAAATTTTATGATATCTGCTCGATTGTGTGCGACTGTGTATGTAAACAAAATTTGCGCCAACCAACGATAATTTGAGAACTGTCAAACCGGTTCGCTTAAAATTTGAACCAAAAGTAGTCTAGGTTAGTGTCTCGCGGGGATTAAATTTTGGGTGTCATGGACGTTGATTTTCGATATTTTTAGAGGTATAAAAATAAAAAAAACATAACAGGAGAACGCAACAGTCAAATTGAAAACTATGAATAGTTGGGCTTAGTGTTCTGACATTGAAAAATTGTGTGTGTGTCAAAAATGACGAAACACATCAATTTTTTTATATGCAAAATAATGTTTTGCCCATTATACAGCATAGTCCTGTAAACAAGATACATTATGCAAAAATCGGTGTAACATGTCAAACTTCTTTTTTTTCCTTAGTAGATGTCTGGGCTTTGAAAGAAACCTCGTTAATAATTTTATTTTTTGACAGTGTATATTGCTGATTTTCTATAAATCTTTTTGAAATCGGAGACAAACTAATAAAGACAGCAAATAGACATTATACTCATGGTACTAGATTCAAGACATATATGTCTTTTTGCGCAGTAATGAAGAGTTAGTTTGACGCCGACTTCAAAAAGTCAAATTTTTAAGATGAAATAAAATCTTTTCTACTTTTTATTTTTTTACATCAGTTTAATTTTTTTAAATTTTTTTTACATAACATAATAAATTAATCCTTTGTTTAGCATTTTGCTAGCTTAGAAAAAAAATGTTTCTTATGAATCCAAAGCTCTCCCGCGTAGTAGTCAATAACTGTAAAAAATAAAACTACTTAAAAAACATTGAGAAGTCAAAAAATTATATTTTATTCCGGCAAAGAAATTTGACTCCAACTAAGACCTAATTAGTGTTTAATATCACCAACAAAATTTACAGTTTCTATTAGTTTGATGCCGACTTCATGAAGTTAAATTTCCAAGATTGTATTAAGTATTATTTTTTAGTTTTCAGTGTTTTTTTAATCGGTTTTATTTTTTCTGTAATTTTTTTTATTTATTCCTTTATTTAAAAAAGGTTCTATTGTAAATGTCAAAGTGCAGTCTATACGTAGTTTTAGAAAATACATACAAATTTTCGTTGCCACAAATTAATATGATTAGTAGAAGTAAAGTTCATCTTCTTAAAAACTACGAAAAATATGAAACTTCATACTTCAAAACACATATTTTTTTAGTTTCCACTCGTCCCCACCACGCACCTCAGTTATGACATAGGAAAAGTTTTATGTCCACAATAAACTTATCTAATATTATTAACATTCATTAAGATTTGTAATTACCTAGCGAAATAACCTGACCAGGAAAATTATTGTTTCCCATTAGATCAAGGGAGGTAGATGTCAAAATTACATTTTTTGATTAATTGCAATGTTTCATGCTCCAAATTTCAATATATATTAAAGCATTTAACAGTTTGTGCGAAAAATCTTTGGCAGAAAATAATTTAAAGTGGCGTTATTACTCCATTTTTGCTTTTCTGAATATATTTTCTATGGAATAATGCCGGTACCACACTAAAAACTCCTTTAAAACATCTATGTTGGCCACAATCTCCCCGAAGTAATCGGTGTACTTAAAATCACCTTAACTAATATTATGAATAAACGATATCTTGACATGCATAGAAAATCAGCAATCCCAACGGTTAAAAATTAAAATAGTAAAATTGCACTTTGTATCCCTGAAAACCACGAAATTAATATTTTTAGATTACCCCTTCCGCATAAATTTTTGTGCCAAGAATAAAGTCGTTTGCTATGTTAAAAACATTTAAACTTATGACATCAGAAATATCATTACTAAGTAATGAATCATACCCCCCCCCCTTTCATGCACTAAATTTTAAGGCAATATAATAAAGTAATTTAAAGTTATCGCGGGAAGGGATTCAAAATGGCGCTATGCCGCCATTTTTTTAGTGCTTACTATATGACCACCCCGGTACTCTCCTGAATACTTCCTGAAAAATGTATTCAAATGTATCACCAAGTGTAATCGAGGTTCATATATAAATAATCGGTAAAATTCTTTTACCCGGAACTTCACTCGTTATGATTTTTTGCTGGAAATAGTGAAGTATGAGTGAAATGGGACCCAATTCGGTTCAGTAAATAGTCACAATATATGTATATGTGTTACATATACTGTCGTTTCAAACATTTTTATTGGGCGCCATTTTGCTCTATCATATTGCATTCCTACCAGTTTTTTTCTACCTATGCTATAATTGACTTTGGGGCATAATTTAAAATAAACTGAATAAGTAGTTTCCACATTGTCAAATACCGCCATTTTGTTACGTCATATTCATGAATTTCATTCATTTAATGAATCAGGCTGATTTTATAAATATTTTATTAGGCCGCTATTTGGTTTTGCTATCTTGAATTCATGTCAAAATATTACTAGTTCAGTCCTATGTAAACAGATTTTTTGTGCAAAATTGGATAATTAGTTTTTTTAGTAATAATGTTATTAACATTGTTCAGTCATATTGGAGTCTTACCAAAATATTACCAGCTCATCCCCATATGACTTCTAATTTTTGATCAAAATTTGAAGTAAATCGTAAGTAATCTAAGATATGCCGCGAACTGAGAGCTATACAGACAGACCGACAGACGAGCCAACGGAATTAATAAAACATATTTTTGGCATATAGAGGCTAAGTCGTAAAAATATGTAAAACCTGAGGGGGTGTTTTTTCACTATTACGACCATTTTATTTGGCCGCCATTTTATTCGGTCTTCTTGAATTAGCACCACAATTTCACTAGAGGATCCCTATACCAAAATTAATTATTGCACACAATTTGAAACCAATCCATTTCAATTTTTAAATATTTCATTAGTCCGCCATCTTGGATTCGTACCAAAATTTTACCATTTGATTCCAACATACTACTTTAATGTGCAAAACTTGAGATAAATTGGATAAGTAGTTTTTTAATATTAATTTTTTTAACATTTCACTAGGGTCCCATTTTGTTTCGCCATATTGGATTTTTACCAAAATATTACTAGATCATCCCCAGATAACCCTTAATTTTTGATCAAAATTTGAACTCAATCGGATAAGTGGTCTTTAAGCTATGTCGCGAACTGACAGACAAACAGACACTCCGACAGATGGACCGACGGAATTGATAAAACATATTTTTAGCATCTAGGGACACTAAAACGTGAAGATATGTAAAACCTGAAATGGTGAAGTTTTCACGATTACAATCTTCAATTAGTACCACAATTTCACTAGTTGGTCCCTACACCACAATTATTTATTAAGCTGCCATTTTGTTCCGCCATCTTGGATTCGTCTAAAGTGTTACCAGTTGATTCTAACATAATATTTTGATTTTTGTGCAAAATTTGAGGTAACTTGGACTACTTGGAACTAACTTGGAAGCAGTTTTTAATAATATATTTTTTTAACATTTCACTAGACCGCCATTTTGTTTGGCCATATTGGATTTTTACCAAAAATTACCAGGCTCCCACCATGTCAATCGGGTAAGTAGTTTTTTAGCTATGCCGCGAACAGACAGACAGACGCCGACGGAATTGAGAAAACATGTGAAACGTGAAGATCTAAAAAAATCTCTTAGAATGATTATTTCACGATTACAATACTTCCTTTTTTGAAGTCGGTACCAATTCAGTTATATCCAGATTGAATTAGATCCGACATATTTTTAATTTGGGTTAAATTTTACTCTAAAATATATTTACATTAATTCGTTAATAAAGCACCCCGATTCGTAAACAAAACTTTAATGAATTATATAAGCCACAAATAAATAAAACTTAAAATTTTACATAAGACGTTCAAACAAGTGTCTTTCGAACTAATCTTAATAATTCGACTGAGTACCGGATCACACTTCTTCCTTGCAGCCGGTTTGGGATATTACACCGATTACGTTCAAATTTTGCTCAAAAATCAAATATTATATAGGGCTGAACTGGTAAAAATGTTGAGACAAGTTCAAAATTGGGGAACAAACAAAAAAAAAGTACTTATCGGATTGATTGATTGATGACATCCTCATTTTAAATATTTATTACCAAAAATGTATGAATTGCTCCCTTAATATCGATTTTTAATCAAATCTGTATAAATATTTACTAAGAATGTATGATATGTATTTTCAAATACCCCCAGATGCCTAATTTCTTTCAGCCAAATCTACACAAACTTTAAAATTCCGCCGCCATGTTGGCATTACTATCTTGAATTTTTAAAATGTTGACAAAAATTCATGATGTGTAGTCTTAAATACCCCTAAATGCCGAATTTTAATCAAATCTGCAAACATTTTAAAATTAGTCTGCTATGGTGGTGCCGCCATTTTTAATTCTCAAATAATGACTAAAATTTCATAACTTTTATTCTTAAATACTTCTAGATACTGATATTTCAGCCGAATCTGTACAAATGACAATATTCGTCAGCCGTATTGGCGCCGCCATTTTGGATTTCTAAACGTTGACTAAAAGAATTCGGATTTTTAATATCCGAAAGTGTATGCATGTCAAATTTGAACATAATCGGTAATGGAAGTGCTGAAAAATCCATTACAAGATTTGAACCAGACATGCAATCAGACGAATAGGAAGCCAATAAAAGCGCGTTAAAAGCATTGATTTTAGTTTAAAACTCTAACACCCGTATTCACTAAAGAGGTTTAACTTGACAGTTACAGGTTTAAGATGATATTTTCAACAACTGAACAAAATTTTTCTAAATGTCACAATTACAAAATGATAGTGACATAAGGCAAACATAACTAAAAACTAAAGTTTAATAATACATAAATAAATACTTTTCTTTTAAACTTACCCAACTGAATGGTTTGATTTTAGATAGTGAAGTAGAGAACAATTATTTCTTTGAAATTTGTAAAAATACATATTTGCCTCATTAAGGAATGGGTAAGAATCCTTCTTTTTGTCAACGATAATGAAGCATAGCCCATTTCTTCATTTTCGTACATCAAATATTTTAACAGGTCGTCATTTTGTTTCGCCATATTGAATTCGTACCAATGTTTTACCAGTTTTTTTTTTATATCAGACGAGTAAGTGGATTTTTTAGCTATACTGTAACAGACCGACCGACCGACCGACAGTAATCTGTAAAAACCCGGAACGATAATTTTTTCACGATTAATGATATTTCCTTATGCTGGAATGGAAAACTCACGCCGTCACTGGCATTCGTCAACAAATGACCACGGCTTGGGCATGGGCTATCCCCACTTCTTGTTTTATCGTAAACATTGGTCGATAGAATGTGAAAAATAGGGGAACCATGTTGGCGCATACCCCTAACGTGATTTATGAGGTAGTTGTGATCTCTACTTACTCTAAGGAAATATATACGAAAAAATAATCACGTTGTCCGTTGCTACAGTCGTCATTAAGAGTATCACGTCAAAAATTTTCCATTCTGTTGCTACACAAAAAGTCATATTACATCTACAGTGTGATAGATAAGTCGATGTGGGTAACCGACAAAAATCACAAACGATCCGGATGTTCATCATTTGTAAAAAATCGTATTGTTTTGAAGAAAAGTGAAAATAAAGTTTGTCAAAACTTTATAACAGAACATTGGAAAGTCTGTAGTTTTTAAAAAACAATCGACAAACTTTTTTGAAATAAATCAATTAAATCTTAATGAAAACCAACCTACTTTTACTAGTAACTTCTTTTATTGTCAATTAATACGACGTTAAAAGGTGGACGCGTTTTCAAGGTAGTCCGATTAGGTGCCCTCATAACGCTTTCATGCTGTCATCGCAGAATCTCTTTTGAAATACTCTGATCTATCACCTTTATCCAACTGAAAATAGAAAAAAAATAGCTCACACCAAACAATATTATGTTAGGACTGGCAGTTGTGCTGGTCATTTATTCATTTTAGCGTTGACACTGCAAGTGCCCATTACCTTAACCATTACAAATATCATTTGTTTCGGAAATACCCACTAAAGTGACTTTCGATATTCTCATGTGGACATTTTGGCTATTTTATAGCTTTTCAAGGCTACTAGGGATTGTTACTTCCTTGCAATCGTGAAAAAATCACCCTCCCGAGGTTCTTTTAGATTTTTGCGTTTCATGATGCCTAGATATATTCTCTCAATTTCGTCGGTCTCTGTGTCTGTCGGTTTTTTAGTTTGTCAGACTGTTGGTCTATCTGTTGGCGGCAAAGCTAAAAAACTGCTTACCCGATTGGCTTCAAATTTTGATCAAAAATTAAGGATCATAAGGGGATGTAATTGTTAACAAATCACTCTCTCAGGTTTTACGTATCTTCACGTTTTAGTTTCCAAGATGCCAAAAATATGATTTATTAATTTTGTCGGTCCGTCTGTTGGTCGGTCTGTCAGTTGGCAGTAATATTTTGGTAAAAATCCAATATGCCGCAACAGTATGACAGCCTAGTGAAACGTTAAAAAATTATTACTTATGGCGAAACAAATTGGCGGCCAAATATTTTTTTAAAAATTACCGTCAAAAAATGATATTCAGTTGACTTTAATTTTTGCAGAAAATTCAATCTTATATAGGAATAAACTGGTGCGAATTCAACATGACGTAACAAAATTGCGATGTGTGTCAAAGTAAGAACTATTTATTGCAATTATTTTAAATTAGGTATGCCAAACATCAAGTGTGATATAGACAGAAACTGGTAAAATATTGGTGGGAGACCAATATGATGGAACAAAGATGCGCTCCATAAGAATGTTTGAAAAGACAGTATATATGTGTTACTAAATGACTATATACTGAACTAAATTGGGCCACACTTCACTATTCCTAATAAAAAAAAGATTATGCGGACACTTATATCTTTTTATTGGAAATTTATAGTAAATGTATACGTTTTGGGAAAAACATCCCAGCTTAATAGTGTTGTGCTCTTGTACGGTCTGGAAAAACATGTGAGGTAGATTATAGTAAGCTGTAATAATTTTAAGATTACCTTTATATATATTATAAAAATCATAATAATTTTCAAACTATATAAAAACAGTCCTAAGTTTTTAGCGTATAAAACGCTTTTTAACATGACATTAAAATATACCAATAAACTAAAGCCAAATCATAGGACACGTTTTCTATTTTAGTAAATTACTAACAAATTGTCCTCATAAATTCATGGATTCTTTTATAATTTTCAAATAAAATTTACTTAGTTTAGTATTGGATCATAATTTAATTGAACATGATTCACAAATTGTTAAGTAAAAGCTCTTTTTTTATTACTCTACATTGGATTACCCTCATCCACTTTGTTTTAGCGTTGCTAAAATATCACTAAAGGTATGACTTTAAAATGTACAATTTCGTTGCTTTCACGCTTTCGTTACTTCTCTTTTGCCAGTCCAAGCACATAAATAAATAAATTTTAATTTAATTTTTAAATGCAAAATGAAAGGATCTCCTTTGATGAGTGGTTTGTATTTATTTGAACAGAAATCGTCATCGGCTTTTTGTTGTTTTATTTTTCTCGTAGTTTAAATAATTAGGTAGTAATGCGTATATCCGCATTTTGTATACATTTTCTATTCAAATGATTATACGATTATAATTTTCGAGTCATTCTATTCAACACAAGCCAATAACAAAGTAAGTCAGAAATTCATATTTTTGCTTGAAAAATTTGCGAAGGGAAGTGTCACTAAGCTTCCTATTGTAAAGATGCTCCCTTACCTAACAGTCTCTAGTCATATTTTTTCAGATCAGTCACAGATTTCTGTCCAAACTTGCCAGTTAAGTCATTTTCATCTGCTTGCTAGGGTATCTTAGGTTCTCATTCGCAAATTAGCGTTTATAAAATTTTTTATTTAATTTTAATTTAGATTATTATTAAAATATTAAAATTGTATTAGTGTTAAGTTTTTCACGCACTTGTTTTTTGGCACAATATGAATACAAGTTAACTACGTATTATAATATTTTAATAGTGACTGATGGAATTGGAGTAAAATAATAGGTGCGCAATATAACGAGGAATCCTACTAATCAGTGTAATTAATCGATGCAAATACTTAAAATTAACAAAATTTTTACCCTAATGGACCGAAAAAGAGAAAACTGTATATATTTATCTATTCATAGTCCCACTTATTTAGTTTGTCGAAAATTATTTCTCACCGCCATATGAAATAGAAATAATTCTCAGGTATTATTTAGAAAATGTTTTAGAAATTAGAGAAACGACGTACGTGCAAATGTGCTCGTTGAAAAGGTTTGAATAGCACTCTTAAGTAGTTGTTTACAGGGATATCCCACGATTATCATACATTTAAAAACTGCTAAGGGCAGAAAGGGTCTATCTATATCTATGTTCGGTCCAAGGGATGCTCAAAGGTTTACTTTGATGGGTTTTTAGTTCGCTTTTTAAATTGGCGCCCTCGCAGACGTAGATAAGATTTATTTCTTCAATCAAAACATAACTATTAAGTATTATCTACAGTATTTAAAATGAATTTCGCGGCAGCTAAATATTCATATGGCCAACAGTATTACTATATTTAAAGACAACTAGTGTGTAGTAAACGTTAATAAACAGTTAATAAATCTTTAAATGCATTTTTACTTGTGTTATGAAAATGATAAGACGCGGAAAATTCGTTGGTTAAAAATAAATTAAACCAATCTGCTGCTGCTTACTAAATATTAATATAATGCTTGCAGACTCACTAATTATGATAAACGACTGATTCTCTTCCATTAATCAGAATATAGGACAAAACATCATTTGCCTCTTTGAATGGAAAACGTAACATATTTAGTCAGATTGATTAAGTTAATTTTAACTTCCATTGTCTTTAAAGTTTATCATTTTGGGATTCTTATTTCGTAGTTTCTTAATTATGCCGGTTATTATAAAAAATTTCACACTTTAAAAGTTCTGGGCATTATTTTAAAATTTAAAATTGACCAAATTTTAAATTTTTATAATTGGTATTACTTTCGATGGTTCAGAACAAAATTTAGTTAGAGATTTTGTATTTTTACCTGTCTGTCCATCTGGAAAACATGGGAATGACCTGACATTTTGGCACAGTTTAAAGAAAGAAACACTTCTCTCACTTTGTTGTGTTCCAAAAAGCCGGGTTTTTTTGCGACCGGTCGTAAATCACAGCGAACACCTGCAGCTAACAGCTAAATGGGAGGTATACGAGGCCACGCGTTATTTTATCATGATGAATAAATATACGGGGAATGACCAATAACTGTCTTAGTTACTTTAGGTATTCATATTATTATTTAGAGTAGTAGATGTTCAACCTAATAAAAGGTTAACTTACGAACTAAATTTGATAGGTATTAACAACCAATGTAAAATAAAAATGTATTAATTATATTTGCGAAATGATGCAAAGACCTTCCAACAATTAGTTTATTCTAATTTAAATTACAAAAATTATCCGAACGACAATCAATACGTTCTCGACAGAATATTAAAATCGATTGTACTTCAAAAACATTCTACCAAGTTCTTAGAAATAGAGAATGGGACTACATGTTCCCTAAAAAATGCAATATCCTAATAGCCTCGTTTGGCGCCCATATCAAATGTTCAAATTCCAACGGAATGATTGATCACATATACGCAGGCACGCAACTTACAATACAGATTATTTTTAACTCTATATAACTACCTAATAAACATTTTTTAAACGCATTAAATGGATTCATGATACCTTTATCGCAGTTTTGAGTCGGTAATTTTATAGGTGTTTTAATATGAGTCAAAAACTCTACAAAAGACATTGATTCAATGCAAGGGTTTTAACGCTCACGCACATAAAACCAAACCACAAAACTGTTAAGCGTTTATATAAAATAAGTTTTATATGAAAGCCTTATTGTTGTCATTAAATCCCTTTATTATCACAACTTTATTGATTCTAACAGCTATCTAAAAATATTTTGGTTTTAATATTAGCATCAAATAGTATACCTCTATAACATAACAAGACGATTGTTAACGAAAACCATTTAGAAATATAATATCTAGGAAATATATACGGACCAACAGAGTAGGTAAAGACTGATAATATGGGTTTCATGCAGGATATAGAATCTATAAGTGGCCTGAGGATGTGACAATTAAGTTGCGAAACGTCGACACTTAAAAAAAAGACTTGTTTTTTTTACTGGATCTTAACCTCAAATAATACACCACTCCAATAACATGTTTTTAACATTGTTCCGCCACATTGGATTTTTATCAAAGTATTACCACATCATCCCCATATAAACCTTAATATTTGGTGAAAATTTGAAGTCAATGGGGTAAGTAATATTTAAGCTATATCGCGAACTGACAGACAGACCGACAAACGGACCGACGGAATTGATAAAACATGTTTTTTCGCATCTAGGGTGAAGATATGTAAAACCTGAGAGGGTGATTTTTCACTATTACAAAAATTTTATTTGGCCGCAATTTTGTTCCGCCATCTTCAATTAGTAACACAGTTTTACTAGTTCAGCCCTATCCCACAATTAGCTATGGTACACAATTTGAAATCAATCCATTAAGTAGTTTTAATAGAGGCTGAATTTGTATTTTGTTCCGCCATCTTGGATTCTTACCAAAATTGTTCCAGTTGATATATCTACTTGATTGATAAAACTTGATGTTTATGCAAAATTTGAGATAAATTGGATTTAACATTTCACTAGCCTGCCATTTTGTTTCGCCACTTTAGATATTTACCAAAATATTACCAGGTCATATCCCTATAGCCCTCAATTTTTTATACTTTAGAGTCAATCGGGTAAGTAGTCTTTAAGCTCTGCCGGGAACTAACAGAAAGACCGACGGTATTGTCAAAACATATCTTTTGGCATCTAGCTAAAACGTAAAGATGTGTAAACCTGAGACCTGACTTTTTCGCGATTAAAAACATTATTTGGTCCCTATTTTGTTCGGCTATCTTGAGTTAGTACCACAATTTTGCTACTTGATTCCTATACCACAATTAGTTATGAAACACAATTTAAAATCAAACCATTGACCAGTTTTTTAGGCCGAATTTTTAAATATTTTAATAAGCCGCCGTTTTGTTCCGCCATCTTCAATTCTTTCCAAAATGACACTAGTTGATTACAACATAATACTTATTTTTTTCAAAATTTGAAATACATTGGATGAGTAGTTTTATAATAATAATTTTTTAACATTTCACTAGGCCGCCATTTTGTTTCGCCATATTGGATATTTTCCAAAATATTACCAGGTCATCCCCATATGACTCTTAATTTTTGATCAAAATTTAAAGTCAATCGGTTAGTAGTCTTTAAGCTATGCCGCGAACTGACAAACAGACAGACAGATCGACAGACGGATCAACAGAATTTATCAAACATATTTTTTGGCATCTATAGACACTAAAATTTGGCATTTATGGATACTAAAACGTAAAGATGTATAAAACCTGAGAGGGTAATTTTTTCACGATTACAAACATTTTATTTGGCGGCCGTTTTGTTCGGCCATCTTGAATTAGTACCACTATTTTACTAGTTGATCCCTATACCACAATTAGTTATGGCACACAATTTGAAATCATGCGTTAAGCAGTTTTTCAAACTGAATTTTATTAAGCCGCCATTTTGTTCCGCCATCTTGGATTCGGACCAAAATGTTATCAGTCGATTCCATCATAATACTTGATGTATTGGAACTGGTACGAATTCAACTTGACGGAACAAATGGCGGTCTTGAAAATAACAATATAATATAGTTACTAAATTTCTATGTGCGGAATTAAATTGAGCCACATACTAACTCTAATAAAACGCAAAATTCATATCGATTTTTTTAAATAATAAAAAAGATTTCCCACTAATGTGTTATAGTAGTAGTTTTATAGCTAAAAGAGAAAGTAATCACAAAATACCGCGGAGTTGAGCAGTTATAGTAACCGAAGATGTAAGGCGTTCAACATCGAAGTATGATTTCCTCTGTATGGCTGGTTCAAATCCGTTTGAGTGTAGAAACTTTGTTCCAAGTTTAGTGTAAAATGTGTTTGCCGTATTTAAACACTCCCCAGATGCATGATCGAACGGAGGTAACCTGCTGGGGTCTTCAGTAGTTAAGGACTGTATTTCAAAATTCAGGATAAGATTTAAGGCTTGACAAAATATAGTTACAAATTAATCTCATGTTACTTCCACCCCTTTGCTCATTTCACCTCATTAGCTCTGAAATAACCTGACCTAACATAACCAACAAAGTTAAAATATGACTTTTTTAAACAACTGTACTAGTACCTACCTACTGCAAGAAACGTTAACCAAGAACATAAGGAAATACTCAGGTTTACATTCGAACAGAAGGTCAGATTAGATTTACAATGTCACTTTATATTATCAAATAATTAAAGGAAATCATGTTGAGCAGTTCGTTTACAAACGATATATGCCGTATGAGTAGCTTGTAATTTATATATTTAATTGGAATATTGGTAAATAATATTGGGTAATATTCCTATTTAATTGGAAGAACTACCAGCAAATACTAATAAATACTATTTAATTGGAAGAACTACTAATAAATAACAGAAACTGCCAGTAGAAACTGAGTAACAGATTAAACCACTCCAACAGTATAATATATTTAGATTTGTGGTATTTTTCCCATCATTAATCGTTTTTTCTATACTGTTATGACGTTCAAATAAAATCCAAAATATTTTTTTAAGGATTTTAGAGCAAACAAAATATTTTACTATATCACTTTGCCTTTTAAGATATTCTGACTACCAGAGTACCAGGAGTATCAGTATGCTTTTAGTTGATCAATCAACGTCGAAGATTCCCTATAAGATTTTTATTGGATAGCCCCCAATTTGTACAAACATAATCTTTTCAGGAACCGATAAAGGAAAGTAGAATGAATTCAACTACAACAATGTGAAAAAGCTTTTCAGTTTCAATAGTGTCAAGCAATATTTACTGATGGTTATATATTGCCAAGCTTTATCAGGTTGCAACCAATAAAGTACAATTAATAGTAAATGGAACCCATCCGTTTTTTTGGATCTCCCTTGTATATATAAACACTTCTAATTGGTTTTCGACACACAATACTTGCAGCTAACCTTGCGAGGAGGGAACACGTTATTTGGATTTAAAACTTAGTGTGTGCACCTATTTTTTGGGAGATGCCTGTATACTCGCGTATTGAGTTGTATACCTGGTGGTTTGGCCACAATATACTTACTAGTTTTGGTGATACCATTTAAATACTTGTAGTAAGTATTCATTATCAAATTGTTTTTTCAATTATTTTGTGTAATGTTTGCAAATTATTTGTTGCGTTAGCAAACTGGCACGTGCTTCATTCGTTGGGTTTCACTTTCCCCATAAGTTTTTCGACGCAATTTAATATTTATTCTGAATAATTAAAAGCTGAGTTTTTTGCAGATATGGTCCGTACCTATAAGCGCAAAAAAAGAGCTTCCTTGTATTCTAAAGAGGAAATGAATAATCCAGTGGAAACTGTAAGAAATGATAGTCTTACCTTATACAGAGCTGCAAAAACATTTAAAATTCGGAAACCAACTTTATTTAAGCGAGTAGAGAGTCAAAGAGGAGTCACGAGTCAGATAATAGGTAAACTAACAGCAATTCCATAGGACGAAAAACTGAAGATTGCCGAATTTGTTAAGACAATGGAGAAATGGGGCTTTGGACTTTCTAAAAAAGAACTGCTACTTACCATATGGTAATACGTAGAATAACAGAAATATATAATTTCTGCCGGTGCAAAACGGCCTACAAGAAGAATTGCTTTCGATTATGTCACAGGGTACCTTCCTGCGATCATGATTTCTGGGCCGCTACCTCTCTCCCTCGGTACAAGCCTGCCTGATGAGGGTAGAGGCCCAGAAATCATGATCGCAGGAGAGGACCCTGTGACATAATCGAAAGCAATTCTTCTTGTAGGCCGTTTTGCACCTGCAGAAATTATATATTTCTGTTATTATAGATATATCTTTTCCGGCCAAGAACTTTTGATAAAGATGTGTGAAAGCGCATTTTTATCGATTTTTAGTATCTACATATGGTAATACGTCAACGAAAATAATATCCCACACATTTTAAGCATATCATTGCAGCTGATTATTTTCTACGGTTTAAAAAAACCTTTAACCAAAGTCAAAAAAAGTCTGAAAGTGTAGAAATATTACGAAAACGAAGTATCGATCTATTCACCATTACTTTGGTCTTCTAGAAGAAGTATCCCGTAAAGTTGCTTCAGGCTAAATATGGAATGTTGACGAGACCAGTTTTTGTTTAGACCCAAGTAGGATCACTCGGGTCACCAGTCGTCCAGGACTGGATTATATTGCAGTGCTGACAGGCGGCAACGTAGCAGGCAAAAAACTACTGTTATCATGTTTCCCACATCAGTATTGCACTTATTGAGGAAATGCTAGGCAAGAGAACATTAAAATATTAAAGATTTCTCCACATACCAGCCACGTTTTAAAACCTATGGACCTGAGCGTATTCAAGCCCTTAAAACTCATGTGGGACGAGGAGCTTATAAAATGGCTAAGAAAAAATTATGGATACAAATTGCCAAAAGCAATTTTCTCGGCAATTATTTCAAACATTTGGCTAAAATTAGATTCAACCATCATCCAACATGAATTTCACAAGGTTGGCATTTTTGCTTTTTGTAACACTGTTGTTTCAAAAGAATACTTTGACCCGGCAACATATCGAAGCAAGTGTGCATATCAAGACAATCAAAGAGCACTTCTTGTGGTTCACCTTTAACTTCTAATCTAACTAATGAATCACAGCCTCCAACTTGGGAAAATTTTGATCAACTATCAACTCCCAGCATTCAGAATAGAAACTGCCTGCTCTTGTCGTCTGCGTGTGTAGAACCAAATTCCTTTGAGCAATACTCCCTCGATCCCAGTACTAAGCAATAAAAAAAACCATTTGAGGAATTACTTTTAGAGCAAGTGAGACATTGGATATTGTCTTACTTGCTCTAAAAGTAATTCCTCAAATCAAATCCAAAAGAACATGAAAAGAGCTGAGCTTATAATATCACTAGATGTACTCACAAAATTACAAGGGAAAGGCGCGAAACCTTAGAAGCAAACAAAAATACGGAAAGAAATGATTTTAGATGAAAATACGATCGATGAAGGGAGTATTCAAGACATTTTAAATGAATAGGATGAGTATGACGAAGATGAAGAAATAACCGAAATGAGAAAAGAAAGCGATTTCGTGAATATTATTAGTAGTGACGTATAGGCGTTGCAAATGTAAGATTGGATCATTGCTAAATTCTGCCCTAGAAAAAAAACACCGATGTACGTTGCCCAAATGATACTTACTACGCCGTGCCTTGATATAAAATTTGCTTCGATGTTTCAAAAGTCAGATGTTGAAAACAAAAGTATCCTAAATCTTAATGAGGTTTTTAAATACTTGCCACTTCTAACTATCCATAAAACGGGAAAATTTCACTTTAGTGTTTCATTTGATTCTTATAATTTGACTCCTTCGTTACTTAATACCTAATTAACGTTTTTCTACTAAAATATAATCATGTTAGACTGCCTAAATACTTCGTTTTTTTTTGTATTCACTTGACCCGATAATATCGCAATGCTTTGAATGCCAAAATTAGCCCTATGTTTCTCTTACCCCAAGCCTTGGAGTAAGTGTAAACTAGTGTTTAGTCAATGCGTTTTGAAATTTAAATGACGATTAATAATATAAAGAAATATGGCATTGTTTGATTGAAAACACAATTTCTGAAAATACTTCAGAGGTTAGCTAGTGAACTTCGTGGTTCCAGTTACCCCGGTGTACCTTAATAGTGGTAGTAGTTGAGCGTAGGCTGAATCCTATTCAGTAAGCCAGATTACCCGTTACCGCTTATCCAAAGGATTTTCGCAATTTTCTATATAGTCTCTGTCATTTCTTTAAACCTGCCAGAACTATTCACATAATCGTTCCCATAGGCATAGGCCTAACAGAGCCAGGTGTCTCTTCAATCGGCTGTAAGCACTTCTATGTGACAGCTAATATTCCATCTACTTCTTGCGAGCACCTGGCCCGTTTTTGCTTTGTAACGTCCCGTGGCAAGATTCTTAGCCTGCCTTCCTTTGTTAGAGTTCTGCCACTCCCCATTTTAAGGTCTGTTAGAGCCGGGCATTAAGAACTTTTGATATTTTTAAAATTGGATCTGGTTCTATGAACAGCATATTGGCTCCGAGCTTACCTAGCTCAGTCACCGTTTTACTGCCCTCTACTTGTGACCCAAACCAGTTTTATTCTTTTCCAGTTTTTCAGTGTTGCAGTGTATCCCAACGCCTCTGAACTAAGCGTTTACTGTCCTTTTCGCACCTTTAATGCTGCTTAGTAATATACTTTAAATAGGAAAGTTTTTCCACAGTTTAATTCTATTTTCACAAATATCCCTGTATCTGATGATTGCACTGCTACCCATCGGTATGGCACACTAGCTTTTCAGAAAATTAATACCCCTTCTTCCAGTTATCCTTAATGATAATTTGAAAGCTACTTTGTATGTTTACAAGGTCGCTACATCCATCATTCAGTTACAGAAGGCAAACCCATCAGGACGACGTTTATTGAGAAAGAACAAACTGGTTGAAAAAGAATCAACATAAGTTATTGTGTAGTTTAGTAAATAGATTAGATAAATATTTTCACACCTTATAGTACTTACTAAATAAAAACAAAGTTTTACTTTTTCAGTAGTGGTTAGATCCGTGCAAGAACTAATTGACTAAAAGACACCTATTTATATTTATTCCATAAAATACTCTTGACCCGATAAACAAGATTTTTCATAAATTATAATACTATAATATAGTGTCTTACATATCTAAGGATAAAAATCTTAGTTAGATACCTACACTCGAATCCTCACTGAATTAAACAAGACTTTATCAAAAGTTGAGATCATTTTTGTAAGATGAAAATATCAGTATAATAGTGTAAGACGTACTAACAGAAGCCTAAGTGTCTATTAGGAAAAAAGCCATCTAAGGATATTAGAACAAACGATCATTCCACGATCTAACTTTGCAAATACGGATTTGTGAGTCCCAGGAGCATATTATCGCTCGGAGCTTTTATGCGCCGATAATTTCGCCGACTTTAAATATTTTAGTTTCTAAGTGTTTTAGAAGCAAAGTTCGGAGTAGGAAAATATTTTAAAAAACTCATCCAAGTTGAGAAAAACGTATATCTTGGTTAAGTTCCGACAGCACTTAATAGAATAAAATGACAATGCACGCCGTACTATTTTTAAAAAATAATTATTGCAGCATGAGTCCCCAATATATATATTTTTGACTATAGATAATGTTTATTATTTTAACTAATTTCATGTTCTTTCTGTATAAATCAAAATTAAAACATACCTAGTACACATAATTGAATTTTCAGTTCCCTCGTAAAAGGGATGTATTGTAATTGTAAAAAATCACCTTCCGAGAGTTTTTCAGATCTTAACGTTTTAGTCTGTTTGCCTGTCTGTCAGTCTGTCTATTCGAAGTATGGCTAAAAAACTACTCAGCAGATTGACTTAAATTTTATAGATAAAGGAATAAAGGTCATATAGGGATGACCTGGTAACATTTCGGTAAAAATCCACTATGGCGAAAGAAAATGGCTGCCAAGTGAAATGTTAAAAAAATATTATTAAAATCTTTTTATCCAATTTAACTCAAATTTTGCACCAAAATCAAGTATAACGTAGGAACCAAAACTGGTAAAATATTAGTACGAATCTAAAATGACGACACGTAATAAAATATTTAAAAATTCAGCCTGAAAAAACTAAATAATTAATTAATTTTAAATTGTGTGAAATAATTAATTATGGTATAGAGATGAAGTGGTAAAATTGTGGTAATATTTCAAAATGTCGCAATAAAATGGCGGCCAAATAAAATGTTTGTAATCGCGAACAAATCACAATCCCTGGTTTTATATATATATTATTATATCACACGTTCATAGATCATAGATGCCAAAAAAACACGTATTGTCAATTCCGTCGGTATATATATCTTTCAGTTCGCAGCTTAACTTAAAAACCATTTACCCGATTGCCTTCAAATTTTGTTCCAAAATTAAGAGTCGTATGGGAATGGCCGGGTAACAATTTGGTAAAAATCCAATATGGCGAAAAAAGACGGTGGCCTAGTGAAACATTAAACAAATTATTACTTAAAGACTAATTATCCCATATACCTCAAATTTCACACAAAAATCTATGGAATGCATTGGTAACATTTTGGTAAGTAGAAAAACAAAATGGCGGCCTACAGAAAATCAGCCTGAAAAGTACTCATTAATTTGAGATTTTGTGCAAGTATTGAGTGTGATATAGAGATAAATGTTACAAAAATCAACGTAAAAAAATCTTATTTAATTGATTTTGCAGAAAAGTTAAATTTGATATAGGGATAAACTGGTATGCACTCAATGTCAATGTAAAACTACTTACTCAATTTATTTTAAATGATTCTCTAAAATCATTTTTGGCATAGGTAAAAGCTAGTATCTGCTGAACTATTATACTTATAAGTATAGTAACCAGAAACTTTCGCACAACGCCATCCATAAGAGAAGCTTGGCTAACACCTGTGTTTCTCCTGGCACTGAAAAAGGAAAATTATTTCTACTTTACACCACGCCTGGGCGAACACACGCAGCGGACAAGTATGTACATTTTAACACGTTAGAGCGTACATTTAAGCGGACAACAAATTTTAAGCGGACGCATTTTTTCCTGTCGAGTCTTGTTTACTCCACAGTTTGCGTGAAATTAGCAGACGCAACACTCCCGAATTGATTTTCAAAAACATTTTTGCACGTTTTCTTTTCGCATATAAGTTACAATGAGTAGCAGATCGAGACACTTGTCACTTGTGAAAAATGATACTAGCATGGAGTCAACTGATGATTGTGAAATGATTGGTAAGTTTAAAAACTTAAAAATCATTTCACAATACTTAAATTTTGATTACTAAATATTGTTATATAATTTTATGCAATCGCAGAGTCTGTAGGTAGTTGAATAAAATAAAGGGAAATCATCAGCTGAACCTTTCGAAACAATTTGTCAGTTATGGATCTTGTGTCCGAAAGACTGACAAATGAGATCGTAAAATTGGAATAGGAATTATATTGGGAACAGCTATTGTCTATTCAATATTTTACATTGGCATTTATTACTGCAACAGCACAGCTGAGCCTACGAAAAACTAACTGGAAAAAATAAGTTTTCTTGATTTTCGTGTAGCCGTAATCTATAAGTTTTGCAGAAAATAACAGAAGATCAAGTGTCATTGGGTCCTAAGCCATCGTTTAAAAAAAGCAAACACGTATATAGTAAGGTTCCAGGCAGTTTAAAGGACGGAAGGAAATATTATAGGGGTAGCTACGATAAGAAGCTAAAAATGTTGATTTCTAAAAATAAATTAAGGAAAGTTACTACTATCTGCAAGACCTGTCCGGGACAACCTTGTTATTGCTTAGTCTTTAGTTGGTTTTAGAAAAAGACACAGGGTGTTGAAACAGTTGTCAAACTGAAATAAATTAATGTAAACTGTAAAGAAAAACAGTTTGTTGATTTATTCGTATTTATTAGTTAAGGTTAAGTTAGGTTAGGTTATTTCTTTATTAGAGAGGCAAGTGGATGTTTATAATATATAAGTTAGTATAAATGTTACTAATAACAGGGTTTCTTGGGTTTGCTGATATAAAAGCAGCATAAGGTAGACCAGAAATTTGTCCTTGGTGGTTCGTTTGTCTTGACTTGCGATGGGACTTATTTTGTTGCATATACATTTACCTCTATTCGTAGTACCGAACTTTGTGTAATATTCAGTTACTTAAGCACCGATCTCTGATAAGCCAACGATATACTTTGAGAAGACTAGTGGTTTCGTCTTCTCAGCATTGCTTTCAAGAACTTTTTAATATATTCAGATTCTTATGGCACATGAACTTTCAATGTGTTTTTTGCAACTTTTTTCTTATTAAAGAACAGACCTAAATTGAGTTCACGTGATCTATTTCTCTACTATAAAAACTTAAACGAAGAGTTTGAATGGCACAAAAAATTGTATTCCCAAGTAAGAAAGTGAAACCGTGGTCTGTGGAGCAGTTTTCTATTTTAACTACAGCCTGTTGCACAAGACTTCTAATCCGCTGAACATCCCGTCATTTAACATCTAAGATCAAATTTCATAGATCCTATACCTTTAATTGAAATTTCAATATCTTTAATTTTATCACTTATTGATATTTGAAATAAGGATACACACGGGTCCCTGCACTATGACATTTTCTTATTAATTTTGTATCGTCACCGGATATAATATGCACTTTTAATCTCAGACAGGACCGCTACACTATCCTCTCTGTTCACCTATTCGCAAAAGCTTAGTGTATTTCCACTTCAAGATCGACAATATTGAATGACGAACGATGTTTTCGAAATCCATTTTGTTTTCGGACCAGTAACCGATGCTAAGATGTATATAAAACTTATTTTTTCTATGCTAATAATAGAAAATGTACAAATAATGCTGCCAATGATTCTCTTCACCCTCTGTAATACAAAAGCGGCCTAAAAGTATAATATCCGTTCTAGGTTTAGTTTTGAGACAATGAAAAGGTCATATTTCGAATTTAAAACTGAATTTAGACAATCCATCTACCTATTCTAGTGCAGTTATCGTGTAGTGTGCTTTTGTGAATAAATGGAAAATCAAATTTTACATGAACCTACTCCTGAATTGCCTATGCTGAGGAGAAAGGCAACTGAACTGAAATTAAATAGATTCTTTTCCCATTAAAACTTTAATGCCGACCAGAGAATGCATTTCAGATAAATGGAAAGCAAAAATTGCTCCCAAAGTAATCCTAATGTAGTACTAACTGAGAACAGAAAAACATCGAGAGAGGCTACAGCCATTTTACTTCGTAAATAACTTCTCAGTGGTGGTTAAAATTGCTTCTAAATTAGTGTAATTATGACACAAATTTCATTGTGTTAACTGGGGTTTGTAATTTTGTTGTTACCAAGCGAAACGAATAATACGATTCTATGAGTTGGGACTCGAATACGTTTTTGTCCTTTTTAGGTCAAAGTCAATATATATATATATATATATATATATATATATATATATATATATATATATATATATATATATATATATATATATATATATATATATATATATATATATATATATATATATATATATATATATATATATATATATATATATATATATATATATATATATATATATAAATATGTCTAATACGCTAAGAAATCTCTCTAGAAAGATATTAAGACGTTGTTTTATGTTTGTTGGATTTATGGATATATTCTAGGCAAAGCCGAACGCAGATTGGACCCGTCTTTAACCGAACCTACTAAACCATGGCCTTCTAATAGGCATGTGTATTCAGTCTCTATTCTAGGATCTGCTGTGTTGTTTAAGTGATAATGAACCAGTACGTTCAAACTGTGTGAGATGGTTCTTTATGTAGTGGTTTATTGTAAGATTTTAACCAATTTATATAATCGATCATCAATACATGCAAGGAGTATCGACCCAACTGTAGCAAGGTCAGCGTTTTGATAAAACATGTGTTTAAAGTGCATATTGAAATTATCAAATTTTTAGTCTAATAAAATATAGACAATTTATGAATAATTTTGAGAATCATACAATCTGCGGCCTCTCTATAACGGATGAGGTCTATCGATGATTGATGATGTCCTTAAATTTTTCTTTCTGTGTTGTACCTTGATTTTGTCTTTGGTTGTGTTTCTTCTGCTGCAGCGTGACAAATATTTTGATTACATACCATCGTGATATGACAATACTGATAGTACTAATTGTTGTGATACTGCTGAAGGTTATAAAATGATGGCGAATGCTTTAATAGTATTCTTGACTTGTTCTTTTAAGTTTTCTTGGTCGTTCACTAGTTCATAGAAGCGGTCTCTTAGTTGCAATACTTGCTCCGTGGGTAGATTTTTCATTACTTCCCTATTGATTGCGTCACCTAATAGTTTGGGAACTGCTTTAGAGTAACTACCTAGTACTGGAACAATAATGCTTCGTTTAGGAGTAAGTATGTTCTTGTTTGAATGATGCATCTTGGGATATTTGAATTATTCCAGTTGCGTTTATTGCAACATCTCCGTGCACCGTTGCAGATTACTGCTATGACTGCTGGAAAGCCTCTAATAATCATCAAAGTATTAGTTGTGCAAAGTTGCTTCCATAATATGCCTTTGATCCTGTTTAGGAGGTGGACATTCATATATTCTGTCTATAAAGCATGAAGGATTAGTTTCTATGTTTCTGAGTGAACTTGGTGAGCAGATGTAGAGATGCTGGTTCTGTGGATATGACTTGATACATTGTTGTAGGTTAATTTCATAGGGCTGGAAATACAGTTGAGTGTTGTAGTGTGTAATGTCGTTGGTGACGTCTAGATCCCAATATAATCCATTTTCGACTTTCAGAGGAGTTGGCGTCGCTTTACTACTACGAATCGCGTAGTATGTGGTATTTGAAAATATTCATATATTTTGAGATGTGTGCTATTGGCTATTTGTTTCGTGGTCAAGATAGTTGACACATTTGTTTCTTCAATAATACTGTTGATATATGATGGTGACAGGAGATCATATACTGTTCCTCTGTTGAAGAGTATGTTCAATAATTTATCGTAGCATTCATTGGTTTCGCTGAAAAACATTATTGCCACTTGATAGGCACTTACCAACTTTACATGTTGTTGATTGCCTTATTTAAGTCGTTCCTGAAAATAATGTAGTTTGTTGGTGATTTTGGATTGTTTCATTGTACTTTGTGAGAGCTGAAATCATAAACTTGGTTTGGTGATTATTTGCTCTAATCAGCTCTTCTTGGTTCTTGTTGAGTGCGTCGATATCTTGGTATATTTCATCGTTAATTCCAAACACGACGGTTAAACATTTTCCAGAATATCCTCCTTTTCTTCTTGTTTGAAGAATATCGTTGAGAGGCATTATTATTCACTCCATGGAAAATGTACTTTTGAATCTTGGCTTGATGTAGGTATTAATAGACCATCTGGAAATTTTCGGTTCCCCATCGCCATCACCAGATACTTTTGCTCTAATGTGGCGACGAGGTAATCTTAGTCATTAAGGGGCTTTTTCGGCAATAAAGGATAATTGTGAGCCTTGATCGATAGGAAGTAGAATGTGTGTGTAGAAGGGTGTGATGCTGACGGTTGCATATGTTGCACCTTGTTTGGTTGAAATTCTTCCTGTTGACATCATGGCTTAAGCAATTGTAACAGGTGTACTTCCCTTGGATATACTTGTTTCTTTCTTGCACTGAGAGTGCTTTAAACTGTTTGCAGTGGGAAGTCATGTACTGTCGATCGCTACAGAATAGAGAGTTCAAGTTACTGAATCTCTATTCTAAGCTTGATACTCTACTGACTAGAATCTTCTTTCCAAAAAATTCACATATTTTTTAAAGGCTGGGATGCCTTGAGGTCGTTAAGGCGATTGGTTTCAGGATCCCATCTTGTGATGATCATTCCGATGATCATGGGATCCCATATGTCGGTCTCTCTAGCTGGACTCTTTAATGCTTGAAGGCATTCACTGGTGATGTCGTGCAGTGGTGTTACCTTCTATGCGTCTTCCTTAATAACCGTTGGTAAATCCAATATTTTGTCTAGTAGTTTAGACATCAGTAGCCTTTTGTTTTCATACCGCTTCTGCAATAAATCTCACGGTGAATCGTAATCGTTTCTCCACCTATGTGGGTCTTCAGGTAGTACATTTCTCGGCCATGGCCAATATTTGGTTTTCGTGGATAACCTTTTTCCAAAATATCACTAGACACACAATTTTCATATCCTCCATGAAAGATTGGAATTCGAACTGTGAATTTTGTTGTGGCTGATTTGAAGCGACGATGTTTTCTTAGGTTTTCAGTTTTTCAATATTCGATATAGCACTGCCCCAATAAAATTTAAACATTAATAAATGTAATTTTAAAAAAGGTGAAATTTGCATTTTTAATTAATGATGCAGAATGGATACAATATAATAAAATAAATGAATTTAAAACTAGAAGAAAAAAGGTAAAAATGATAAAAATAAAAAAACAACATTTTAAACGATCTTCAAAATTTGATTTACTGAAGTCGGCGTCAAACTAATAAACTTCTCTGTATAGATGCTACTTGAGGTATTAGACCATATATATCTTTTAGAAGTAAGAATTCGAAAAAAGAAACATAATAATTTCAATTGCGTAACATCTAATATAATTAATAATTTTATAAATGGGATATACATCTTGCACTAAACCAGTATATAATGAACTTTTAGTTGGGTTTCTCAGAGAACCTAACAATTAGAAAGAAATCGCTTTCTAACATCAAAACGTGCTGTTATGTGCCGTTACTCATTTCAAGCCGAGTTGAGCAAAGT
This sequence comes from Kuschelorhynchus macadamiae, assembly GCA_030620095.1. Classification (NCBI taxonomy): domain Eukaryota; kingdom Metazoa; phylum Arthropoda; class Insecta; order Coleoptera; family Curculionidae; genus Kuschelorhynchus; species Kuschelorhynchus macadamiae. The sequence goes on from JAUTXW010002320.1 coordinate 330,947, forward strand.
AATTGTAAAACACAGCTTGCACAATGGTCCTTCGGGTCTGCCGTTTGTCTAATTACTCACAAGTACCTGCCAAATTGTCCAACCTTTTACTAGAAAAACGTCGAGTCCACCGTCCGTTCAAAAAGCACTGTGAAACAACAAGTCTAACGTCCGTCCAGAAAGCCAATTAATTTCGGCCTGCCCGATCGACCAAAAATATCTCTCCGTCCATCCAAAAGATTATCATGCCCGCAGAAAACGAAATGAATGAACTTATTCAAAAACAAGAAGTATAGCGAAAACAAATAGTCCAACTACTGTCCAATTGTAAAAAAGACTCCACTAGCAGAAAAAATGAAGAATACATAAAATATCGCATCGACGCCCTAGAAAAAATATGTAGAGACGTCCAAGCGAATGACACTGAAATTAAAAACCTAAATCTCACCTCACATGCCTATTTGAAAGACAAGTACGAAGAAATAAAAAAAAAATATAACGTGTCTAAGGCAAGTGTCACCGAACTTGCTCCCAAAAAAGAATAAGAGCCAACGCCTGAGGAAACAAAACTTCAGGTTTTAACAATTACAATCAGATTTAGGCCAAATAATAAAACAACAATAACAAGTATTGAAAGTGGTAGTTATCAAACAAGGAGGCATTTAAGCTGAGTGCGGGAACCTTTCGAGTTGGAAAACGTTAACTTTAAGACGAGTAATGTGCACTATTTTTACTACGACTATTCAAAATTTAGAGTAGAATTATTATATTTGTATATTTTGTATATATCAACACTAGTGTTGAAAAAATTGTTGCAACACTACTATTATACAAAATTAACAATTTGGTTTTTCTTCTTAAAGCCTTGTATGCATTCGATTCAAATTCAGGTAATTCATTTTAGAGGAATATTAAAATGCCTGACGTGATTTATTAAAGTTCGCTTCTTTTTTCACTATTGTTTGTCAAGTGCAAAGGGTGATCGGTTTAGACGCTATGTCATCGATGGTAATCTTCTAACGGAATAGCTTATTTTTAATATAAATAATAATATATAATATAAAATAAATAATATATTATATATATATATATATATATATATATATATATATATAATATATATATATATATATATATATATATATATATATATATATATATATATATATATATATATATATATATATATATATATATATATATATATATATATATATATATATATATATATATATATATATATATATATATATATATATATATATATATATATATAGAAGTTTCGATCGGCAACGTTGCGCGTTCGTGAATCTTTGTTGTCATCGTCGTAATTTCATTAATAAAGCGGGTTATATCGAGGAAAAATAAGTTATACCAAAGTCAGAATGAGTAATTTTATCTGTGCTTGTGATATAAAGAAAAATTAGGTGGTTTTCCAAATCTTTCGGTCTGCAAACGATCCCAAACGTGTGTTTGAGAACATAACCATTAAAACGGAATTATTTAAAGTTCTCCCGTGATCGCGTCTACAGCGTTGTCAGGATGTCGGATTCGGATGATGAACTTCCATCGGTCTGTCCGACTTGCCAGGACAACTTTGTTGTAAATAATAGATTTGTGAAATGTTCGTTCTGTAATAAATCTTACCATAATATGTGCATGAAAATTAAAGACACAATCTCAAAAGCTATTGTGGATTGTGCTAATATAATGTGGTTTTGTCACAAATGTGCGGAGGTAGTCTCACAGAACATCATTGTAGTAAAACAGATCCGACAGATAGAGCAAAAAACAGATGATGTCTTGAAAGCCATAACAGAACTAAAACTACAAAAATCGAGCCGAACCCATGTTGAAGCGGAACCAAAACAAATTACGAATTATGCTAAAATTGTCAAGGAAGGCGTCGTGATCATTAAGCCTACCAAAAAATGCGAAAGTCAAGAAACCAAAAACATAATAAGAAAACAAATAAACGCTTCGCAGCTAGGGATAGGAATTACAAATATAAGAAACGCAAAAGAAGGATCAGTAGTGGTTCAGTGCAGAAACGAATCGGAAGCTAGAAAATTGCAAGCAAACCTTGAGCCCAAAATTGGTAAAAACTTTATAGCATCTGTGCCCAACAAAAAGAATCCACGTATTAAACTTGTGGGGCTGGAAGACCAGTATGATGAGGAACGATTTATTCAGAAATTGAGGCAGCAAAATCCAGATGTTATAACTAAGGAAAGTTATATTAAACTTATAGTGTCTAAAAAAATTTTTAAATCACATTTTGCTATCATTGAGTGTGATGCAGATACGTTTAAGCGTGTCTTCGAGTTGGGAGAGAACAGGCTCTTTTTAGACCACGGGGCTTGCAGATGCTATGAGTACATAGGATTGATTCGTTGTTTTAATTGTAATCAATACAATCACATATCTAAGGACTGCAAACAACAAAAACATTGTGGAAAGTGCTCAGACACTAATCATGACACCAAGAACTGTATAAAGGAAAAACCAGAATGCATAAACTGTAAGCTGTGCAATGATAAACAACAATTAAATTTGGACATTTATCATAGTGTCTATGATGTTAAATGTCCAACCTACGTAAAACTTCAAGAGAGAGAGAGGCAAAAAATTCAATATAATATCGAGATATAGCAATCCATGTGTACCACGGTGTGTCGTCAGAAACCCAAAGGCAGGCCAGTAACAAGTGTTTAACAGTGATCCATCAAAACATACAATCACTGAGGAATAAGACTTTGGAAATAGAGAGCTTTTTGGATGGTCTAGTTCAGAAGCCTCAAATACTACTTCTGAGTGAGCACTGGCTAGATCAGGCCACTGCTTCTATGGTGAAAATAGAAGGATATTCACTTGTGTCTCTTTATGCAAGGAAACAAATGAAACATGGAGGTGTATGTATTTACTGTGACTGTGATAGTGCTACTTTTAAAAATGAAAAAACTATCTGTGATAGGAGTATTGAAGGTGTTATAGAACTTTGTGCTGTTTATGAGGAGCGAATGAAAATAATTATATTGTGTTTATATCGTAGAGGTGTTGGTATGTATGAATCTTTTATTGGCACGCTTGAGCGGGTTTTGGAGATCATTCAGCATAGCTACTCTAAATATAAAGTCATTATAGCTGGCGATTTCAACTTAAATTTTTTTGAAGATCAAACCAATCGCATCAAGCAATTAATTGATCTCTTTGATTCATTTAACCTAAAACAATGCATATTTAAACCCACTCGGGAAACTGAAAATTCAGCAACTCTCTTGGATAACATTTTTTGTAAAGTTGATAAGAATCTGTTTTTAAGCTATGTTTTGAACTCCGCACTCTCGGACCATCATGCGCAGGTTATTGGTGTGAATAGTTTAGCAGAACTAAATAATAATGTTAATTATATGTACAGGAGAATCTTTCGGAAAAGTAAAATTATATCTTTTAAGCAGGAAGTAGAGTCATTAGACTGGTCAACAGTATATGGATTGGACAATGCAAATGAGGCTTACTCTGGTTTTCTAGGACTATTGTTAAATAACTTTAACAACATATTTCCAGTGAAAAAATGTCTTTTACCTAAAAATAATAATAGATGGATAACTAAGGGTATCAGAATATCGTGTAGACATAAACGCATTCTGTTTTATAAAAAAATTAAGGGAAGGGTATCTGGTGCATATTATAAATCTTATTCTAAGATCTTAAAGCGAATTATAGTGGACGCCAAACGAATGTCAAAAAAAAGTTTTTGGAAAATGCTGAAAATAAGGTTAGAGCTGCATGGCAATTGGTAAGAAACATTACAGATAGTAAATTTAACAATAATACTATTTTAGAAAACTTTTCAAATAAATATAATGATCCTTTTAAAATTCTAAACAATTTAAACACATTTTTTATTAATGCTTGCCCAAATGTCGTTAGTAGCGTGAGGGATACATTTTCATGTAATCGTTCAGTTCAGTCCATGTACCTGAGACCCACGGATAGTCATGAGATCCTTAAAACAATTAAACTGCTAAAAAACAAGAAATCTGTTGGTGACGACAGCATTCCAATTTCTATATTAAAGGAAATAGCAGATTCTATATGTGAACCTTTGTCACATATTATCAATCTTTGTTTTACTAGAGGCACCTACCCAGATCTTTTAAAAAATGTATTTATAAAAGCAATACATAAGAAGGGAGAATATAATGACGAGAAGAATTATAGACCTATCTCTCTCCTTTCTAATATCAATAAAATTTTTGAAAAAGTAATATATAGCAGATTAATTGGTTTTCTGGAGAAACATGCATTGTTGGCTAAAAATCAGAATGGTTTAAGGAAGGGAAAATCCACCATCAGAGCTATCTATCAGTCTTTTCAAATATAATAGATTCACTGAATAATAACAAGATTACTATGGCCATGTGTATGAACTTGTCCAAAGCTTTTGACAGTGTTAATCATAAGACGCTCTGCGCAAAACTTGAAAGTTATGGAATTAGAGGAAATGTTCTTGAGTTATTGAGATCGTATTTAAAAAATTGAACGCAACAGGTAATGGAAAAAGACTCTTATGGTAGATTGATCACTTCGGATAGGATTGAGGTTTCTAAGGGTGTACCCCAGGGATCTATTCTGGGGCCTTTGTTGTATATTCTGTACACTAACGAACTCTGTGATATAACTGGACACACTACAATTCTTTATGCGGACGATACTACTCTCATCTTTACTGAAGGAAATCAAGACGAAATGTTGGCTAGTGTACAAAGTGCATGAGATACTCTTGATAGGTACTTTTCAGTTAACGACCTTCTTTTAAATGTGTCAAAGACACAATGTCTTATTTTTGGCAATCGATTGGATCATAACCTATCTTTTTCTTACAAAAATACTGTATTCAGCACATCAGAAAGCATATCTTTCCTAGGTATTAATATTGATCGGAGATTGGACTGGAGATTGCATGTTGAAGGGGTCGCCTCGAGTATTGCCAAATATTGTTTTGCATTGAGGGTTCTGGCCGAGAATGTCGGCAGTGATGTCGCATTATCGGCTTATCATGCTTTTGTACAGTCTAGAATAAGATATGGCCTGATATTCTGAGGAAACTCACCAGAAATAAGTAGAATCCTACTACTTCAGAAAAGATGTATCCGCAGTGTGTTTAAAATGAGTTTTCGAGAAACTTGTAAACCAGTTTTTGTTAGGAATAAGATTTTAACTGTCATGTCAATGTATATTTTAGATTCTTTTATGTTTGTCCATAAGAACAGAGACCTGTTTGATTCTGCAGTTTTTACCCATGATCATGCCACCAGATATAGATCCGATCTTGTAAATGTCAGATGTAGTTTTAGTTATTTACAAAAAAATGTTCCTTACACTATAATAAGAATTTTCAATCATTTTCCAGAGAGTGTACGCAACCTGTCTCAGGCTGTGGCCAAAAAGGCTGTAGTTAAAATGTTGATAGGAAAAGCATATTACTCGCTTACTGAGTTTTTAAGTGATCATAATTTAAATCATGACTTGTCAAGATGAGAGTGTTTCCTGATATAAGTTTATAATATAATTTATTTTAAATAATAGGTGGAAATAGGGACTTTAAATTTTAAATTGCTTTTTTTTTTCTTCTTTCTTTTTTTCATATATGTTTTTTTTTTTGGTTTTTGTTTTGTGGATTGCTGCCGCTATTACTAAAATATACTACTAAACATATACTAATTTTATTGTAAATTTGCTACTTATTTTGTGATTGTTTTACATTAAGATTTATAATTTTAAGTTAACAATGTTCCATAAGCTATAAGTTTTTTTTTTTGGGACAAATAAATTTTTATCTATCTATCTATATATATATATATATATATATATATATATATATATATATATATATATATATATATATATATATATATATATATATGTAACATTTTAATCTCGTCACTACATTTTAATGCATAAAAATCCGGTACTGTAAGTCTCCTATCGATGTAGTAAGGTGCTCGCGGTCTCTGCTTAGCGAAATCTTCCGCTTCATATTGAGGCAATTCACTAGTCTTCGTGTAGATGGCGCCTTAGTTTTGTTCAATTAGTAATTTTACTTTCTTCTCCTTTAAATATTTTTTCTTTCCTGTGATCCAGCTCAGGGATTGGCTGATCTATTGTCCCGATTTGGTCAGTTGGATTTTAGTAAAGTGGCACCACTGACGGATTGTCATCCCGCTATTGCTGCCTTGACCTGGTGGTGAGGTAGGTTGAGCTTCTTGTCCCTCTGGAAGGTGAAGGTTAAGTGTGAAAGTTTGTCGGCGAATTGATCCAGGCCATCTTTTGGGATTTACGTCGGCAACTTAGTTAAAAGGCTCCTGTGTGTATTTAATTACGTTGTACCTTAATATTTTTGGTTGAGGAAACTTTTATTATTCTCTTGTGAGGATTTAACTGCACTTGACCACCTACCATATCTTTTTGATGGGACAAACTTTACGAAATGACTAATAAGAAACCCTTGACCATCAAATAAGGTAAGATAACCCAATTTTATATTCACTAAAATGTGATATATTTTCCCTGTACATATTTTCTTGTATTTTGCCATATTATTTTTTATAGGTTATGTTCTAACCTCTAGCTTAGATATAGTTTCTCGGCTATCACTAAGGTCTTTTTGTTTATATATAAAAAAGGGGTTATTTTTTTTTGTTACTTAGTTCTCTTATTAAAAAGTAAATACAAGGTCACAGAGTTATTTTACTTATTGAAATTAAGAGCTATGGGGACATTCTTGATTGCCCTTTGATTTGTGTAGCAAACAATGTGTTCAATAATACTTTTCATTTTCTTAAGATATGTACTGAATGTATATATACCTTATGTTTGTTATAATTATTAAGTTAATTTCTGCAATACAAAAAGGTCTATTTGTAACCTCCATAAACCAATTGTTATTTAAGTTTGCATAAAGTAAAGAATAGTAAATACATTGGGGAGAATTTGTTTTCCTTAATAAGTGTGTTTTAATACAAGTATTAGAGGTGTATGTTATAATTAGGAAAGAGGCCTATATATCTATAAAAATCACATTAATTTTCATATTTCTTTTTAAGACCGAAACAACCTTATAAGATATAAATACATGCTATCTGCTTTAACCAATTTGGCAAAATTGAACAATATTGTATCAGTGATTTACATTTTCTGTCTGTAACATCTTATATTAGCTTACTTATACTGGAGTAATGACATTTTGTATCGATATTTACAAGATTTTAAGGGTGGATTCTTGTTACTATTCACTATAAGGGCTGTAATGTACCTATATTAGTATTAATTAATAGATATGTTGCTTATATTTTGTATATAATGTTAAGGAGTTGTTGTTGATAATATTATGTATCGTAATAGACAAGTTCGAGCCTAATATTTTGAATTTCTATAATAGAATGACTTAAGATTTTTTGTAATTTGTGTAAATTGGTTTAAATGAAGTCAAGCTGGGAAATATTGATACATTTTTGTTTGGAATTATTTTCTTTATTTGATATACTGGGTGTTGAGTTGTTAAACATACCTATATACTTTTATTTGGGGTGTAAATCTTAGACGTTTGTACTACTCTAGGGTTTTTTTTCTTCTTCTCCCTCCTCTTCTACTTCTTGTCCCTGTTCTCCTAACCAGGGTTTGAACCTGGATGTGTCATTGTAAGTGGAGCAGAAGTCTGTTACCTAGTACTTAAGTGTGTACGTAGCCAGTTTTCCTGCCGGAAATGTCTTCGATGACACTTACATCACAGACTGGTGATCTAAGTCACCGATGCTGATAGACACTTAGATAAGTATCTTAATTTTAACATCCCTAATGCTGAATTTACTTTATTGTTTATTGCTGATCAACTTTATGACTTTCTATTTCTTTTGAGTGTAGAGTATACTTTTTGATATAAAGTTCTAACTACTGCTGGTATGCATAAACCATGATTATTGGTGTTGTCAATAAGATTATTTTTACTTTATAACTCATGCTGATACTCAAATATCACATTATAAGTTTAGGACACAATAATCTATAAGTTTTTGTCAACATTTAACCGTATAGTAGGCTTTAAGATACAGAACATCACAGTATAAGTTTATGACACAATAGTCTATAGGTTTCTGCCAACATTTCATAGTATAATATACTTTAAGATACAGTGTTGTTGTAAAGTGTGATCACATCTTGAAATTTTAACTTATAAGATCTAGTTAGTTTATACAAGGTATATAAGAAGTGTTATAGACAGATAACACTACTGGAATATGTGATGATATTTATGATTTATTGTATTTACTTGCTTTAGAAAGGTATTTTGATATAAAACAATGGTGTCAATTTGTTAGGTAATATTGGTGATTGGATTTGAAACTTAGTTATATAAATTTTTCTTGTTATTTGCTTGCTCTTAGATTCACATAATACTATTGTCTTTTATTCTATTATTGTTAATTGTATTTGAATTAATGAAGTTAATTAATTGTTTGATTATTTTGCATCTTTTGATACATTTTTACTGTTAGATTAAATTGTTCGGTAAGTTAAAACAACTTGAAGATTTTCATTATAAACATTTATAGATTTTGGAGTCTATTACGTTGACCTGCCATTAGCTGATTGAAAATTTCTCTTCTCATCCGTATTACTTAATTTTCAGGTTTTATTGAACATTTAGTTTTTTTGTTTTGTGATTCTTTAGCTATTTTCATAAAACATTTTACACAGTTGATCTAATATTTGGATAGTGATCTTTATTTGAATATACTTTAGATTTTTCTCTCAGCATATGAGGTATGAAAACTGATTAACATAGGATCATTACACAGTCAATTGTCATTTTTTTTAAAAAACTTCAATTAAGGCCAATTTCTTTCATATGTTATATAAAATAACCTACAGGAGATACATATTTCTGGAAATATTTTGGGGAGCATTGAACTTGTTAATAAATGTTATTTGTTGAATATGTTTTTTTTGTTTTTTTTTACTATTATCTTTAATTTTTATATATATATATATATATCTATATATATATATATATATATATATATATATATATATATATATATATATATATATATATATATATATATATATATATATATATATATATATATATATATATATATATATATATATATATATATATATATATATATATATTATATGCGTGCAATACTTGAAAAAAGTATTGTATCTTTTATTATATTCTCGTATCTTTCGTGGGTAGCGGCACACATCACACTTAGTGACAAATATCAATATTTTCTATAGCGAATTGCGTTTGTGGACAGTTTAATAATATTTAATGAATATTAACATTAAATAAATTAATATATGCTTCAATAATTTTCTGTAACCATATAATTGTTATTATTTTGTTTAGATTATACTAAGTATAAAAACCAAACAATTAATTTTTGTGTAACCGCAGCGGAAAATGCATTATTGCGTACAGAATAAATAATTTAAATGAGCCCAAATATTGCGTGACCGAATTTAACAAACGCGCGGCATCAAATTACACGTTTTGTAGTGTTATACATTACCAGTACATTAGTGTTGCATGCTTTATAACTCGGGCAAAACCAAAGCGAATTATATCATCGTGTAAAAATCGTTTGGTATTAAATATGGAACATTTCAATTATTGTTAATTATGGCCCATTATCTACACGCTGCTAGTGTTTATCGCAGTAACTAAGCATTCAGTATATTATTACATGGTGTTAGCGTTTATACTATTTTATAGGTCACGCATGACGTTTTGTGATAATCATTTTGTTAATATTAGCTTTGGTTTTTAGACATTGTTTTATAAATTTACAGAATCTTAGACCAAAAGTAGATTAGAATAAAAATAGTCTGTAATTCTAAATATTTGTTAAAAAAAATGTTTGACAGGTATTCTTTGTAAGAAAAAATACGTAGGGTTTACGATAATTTACAATATATCTGATATTTTAGGATTTGATAAACAAGAATTTCCAAGTTATTTTGATTTCTACCATTTAAATTATGAATATTATTTCGAATATAGATTTTTTCATATAAAGTGAATCACAATAATCAAGGCTATTTAGAATTAAAGAATCAACAAATTTTGGTTTAGTTTTAGTATTAAAAAAAAGTATCAAATTCTTAATTTAAAATATGCATTAAAAATGCATAATTTGATCACATTTTGATCAAAAATAACACCAAGATTTCTCATTGAAGTATCTAAAGCAATAGTATAACTCTCATGAGTAATTTTAAAATTAGGATTGGTTTTAATTCTGGTGAGTAAATTTTTTGCACCAACTAATAATAATTTAGATTTATTTACATTCATTTTTAATCCATGGTTTTTAATGTTTTTACGTAACTGAAAAACGACTTCATCTATTAAATTAACAAAATAAAAGATATTTTCAAAATTAATTAATTAAAATAAAAATCAAATATGTAAATAATAAAAAGCAGTGCGCCAAGTACAGAGCCTTGAGGTACTCCTTTGTCTATCGATAGCATATATAAGTCATGTCAAATTTGTATTCGTTAGATATTTTAGTAAACTGACTACAGTTAGAAAGGTAATTAATAAACCATCGACATGTTTTGTCACTGAAACCTATGTATTTAAGTTTGGCTAAAAGCATTTCATGATTTGAACAATCAAAAGCTCTATAATTTTTATATTTGGGCGGCATAGCCCTTAAACTAATTTCCGGACTATTACAAATTTTACTTAAATTTAATAAACGGTTAAACTTGATAGTCATTTTGAATGAAAATAACTTTAGACGTGTTATACAATTGTTGTTCGTTTAAAAGTAAATTATTTTATATTTTAAATTTATTTAAGCCACAATTAATTTTTAAATACTACTTTTTTGAACGAAAATTTTTTGGTAATTCATTCAGGTTAATAGATCATACGAGAATGTTTATATAGAAAAGGCACATGCTTCCAGATCATGTTTAATAGACATAAGATACATGCAGGTACAAGTTTTTTTAGAAGAGAAGAAGAAATGTAATTTAGGGAAAATCTCAAAAATTTAAATGGCATTTGTAGATATTTTGATTTTAAATGACCTCCTCTATCACCTCACCAAGTTCGGTCGTTGACTTTTGGGACACCCTCTGTAAATTTATGTACAATGAACTTTGGGGCACAAATACCTAACTATATTACGAGAAAGAAAGTCGTAGGTTGCCAATGAAATAAAGATCCAGGAGGTGCGCATTTCATCTTACTATTAGTATTTGTGGCCAGCATAATGACTTGCGCTCCATGTTTTTTAACCTACGCACATGCAAAGGAGGATAAGGTATTTAACTTATCATGTCTGTAAGTAAGTTCATTGTTTGTTACTACCTGCACGATGAACATCTGGACCATTTTTCATGGGTGTAGCATCAAAAGATTCGTCTGTATCCGCGAGTTTTGTTAGCTAAGTTTGCCTAAAATGAAATCAAAATGTCGAAAGTAGTACATCATTTTGTCCAACATACAAAAATAAATATTTTTATAATTAATTGTGATAGGTATTAAATTGAAGAATATAATAGAAAAGAATATATTACTGTATAAAACAAAGTCCATAACAAACACTGATATGAAACAGCACAAACTACTTTAGAAGTTGACATTTTAGAAATTGAGCAACGCTGTAAAAACTCTTACTTTATAGATATATTTGACTGAACTGATTGAATTATTGACTAATTTTTTTTTTATTTGCATGTTTCTAATCGTAGCAGGGACTTTAATGAAAAAGGTTGGTGTGTAATGAGTGTAGCGTTACATGAGGTTTGCAACCTAAGAAAATCAATATATAAGTCAATGCGCTGACGTCTGTTATAATGATGTTATTACTTCCTCGTCCCAAATTTGTCGGTGTTTATATAGGCATATAATTATTCGAAAATGTACCGACTTGGGGGTGTTAGAATGTTGCGATGCTGAAATAGTGGCTTTGCGTTATCCGTATAGTGTGCTCTGACAAAACTCTAACCACCCTTCGCTGCAGACCAAAGACCAGTGATGGAGCAGAATGACCTCAAACAAGCAAGTCTTATGTACAAATATGGTGCACCAAAGCATCATAGGGTACAAGGCAGACTGCTGTTTTTTTATGTTTCTTAATACAAATACACTTGATGTAATTTTTTTAGAAATTCTAAAGACATATTGATCAAAAGTAAGTTTGGAGTCGAAAGTAACAACCAAAATTTGATTTTTTTCTGGGTTGTTTATGTTTTCGTTCTTCTGTTTCATTTCAAGAGAAAATAATTTTCTTAGTTGCCTTCTGCCTACGAAATAACTCTGGATTACCCTATTACTATTTTGATCTGTCCCATAGAATATTAGATTTTAATAAAGAGATCACTGAAGGTACATACCACAAAATCTCTCAAAGCCCTCGACTATGTAGTTACACAACCTGGTCAGTACTCCTGTCGACTTATCCCTTTAAAAAAAATGCTCAAAGTACTCGTAAAGTTGATTTTTGGGCAACATTTCTAACATTTTGACATTAAGGATATTAGAGAGATGGGTCTATAATTTCCAAAGAAAATCTGATCACCTTTCTTATATACTGGAATCGTCTTACTTATTTTGAAAGCTTCCGGATAGATGCTCCCCAAAAAGCACTTAACAAAGGATCTTGTCAAAGGACCAATCAGGACAAATTTAACAGATTTTATTAGTGCTATATTGAAGTGATAGAGCTATGCTTCGTCTTTGAAACATCTACAGCATTCCTCACGTCTGTAAAGTTTACCTGACGAAACAAAAAAAAGCAAACTGACCATTTGGAACACCTGGGCGTCCATGGTAAACATCCAGATTATTGTCCGGTACTGGTAAAGCTGAAATCAGCCTATCATCTAATTTAACAAAAAATCATTAAAAATATTTAGATTTAAGTCTGGAGTAGGTCCAGAAGCAGATTTTTGTTTGTTAGGATTCATTCAGGTAGCTCTAGACATATCACTGAGGCTCTCTATTTTAGACTGAATTGTTGAATGTTGTCTTTTTTGTCTTTTTGCTACTTATTATTTAAAAAGGTGAATGTTCTTTACTTAATGCAAGCGATTCCGCAGCCTACTAATTAATTGTTATTGACATTAATACATTAAAAACTTGGTTAACCTTCGTTTTTTCACTAAAATGATTAGGCGAAATTGAATGTGGCTGTCAATTGTCACCGTTCAAACGGCAAAAATCCCGAAATTTATAGAATTTCTGCATAAACCCTTATTCTTCTACATTGTGTATACATTTTAGTGTTAAATTAAAGTTAATATATGCTTGCCTGCATCCACCAAAAAGTTCATGTCGATTGACAGTTTAACAATAGATAATTAATTTCTCCCGATACAAACCATAGCAAACGCAACGATACAATTAAGGTAGTGCGGTGTGAAGTTATTATTAGTTAGTTTCATTAGTGACTATATAAAATATACGTATTTAGTTTTATGAAATATTGTTGATCTTTTTTGTTTTTCTCAAGGATATGAAAATAAATATTTTTTTTTAATTTGCATTTAAGTAATATTTATCATAACTACTTCTGCATAAGAATATTCACATTGCTAAATCATGAGTATAAACTGAACCAATCACATTCAAAGCGAAATTCGTATACATATATTGTAAGGGGCTAAAAATGAAACCCTGTATAGCAGTGTCGGCTCGTACTCTAAAATTTAGGGTCGGCCGAAGCTCAAGACTATTCAAAAGCGGCTTTACTATGAAGAGGTAATGAGGTAATTACCCCCTCCCCCCAGGCCGGTCAAACATCATGTGTAAAATGTTTAAAAACTTGGCAACGAAACACTATAGCACAAGAGCGACCTGTTGGATAGATAGAGTATTAATGTAAATATAAACAATGTAATTAATAAATTTGCTGCAGACAAAAAAAAATTGGACGTTATTCTATAACTATTTATTGGAGGCTGTTTTTTTCACTTATGCCACAAGTATGATAAAAAATATAGGTATTTATGTTGTTCTCATACCATTTATAATAAAATATATTAACAAACTTTTCTTTTTTAATTAACCGTGCCGCTTCCAAATATGGTCAAATACTAGTCTTTTATTTTTTCCGTTTATTTCTTCAATGATAATTTGGTAGTTATCAACCTATATATAGCAGATCCAGGTTAGAGTATAAATTTAATAAACCAGAAAAAAAGTTAGTAAAAAAGTTGTAGCCGAGGTAATAGCATGTATGCGAATGTACTACATACCGCGTGAACTAGTAGATGTAATGATTATGTTAGAATATCTGTGTGTGGACGGCGGCCCGCCGTCTGTTGTATGTTCGTCAAGCAATTATAATAGGGAGACCTACTGGGTTTTGTACGTTTTTAGGGTGTTTGCAAAACTATTTTTGAAAAATATTTAATTTTTTAAAAAGATAATTTTCACTGTATATCTTCTGGTACAGCCCGGCCGACCCTGCCGCCTTTGACGAGCCGTCACTGCTGTATACTCATTTATTACTATGCATGTAATAAAATGTTGTGGTTTTTTTAATTTTGCAAAAGTCTATTATAAAACAAAATAAAAATTTCAAATAATTTTATTTTTTACCACCCATTTTGGTATACCCTGTATAGGTAATTTGATTTTCTAATTGATAGACAACCGAAATTAACAAAAATAGTTTTAAAACATGTTGTAGAAGTTGAAAAATGATTTTTTGCCGCTCTTAAGTGGTTTGGCATTACTGTGCGGCGGCCGTTCGTAATTAATTACATTTTCTAGAAGTTGCAGTGGTTGCACTCGATTTTTTTGTGATTTTAGGTTTGTCTTTAAATCACCTTGTTTTTCAATTTCTATGGCTAGTCGGATTATTTTGGTCTTATGATTCTCTATATTGCTAATCTCCATATATCTTTCGAAATTTTAGTTTATATCTGATTCTGAGTTTTTGGTTTTCTATACTTGCTAACATTCGCCTGTTAGTGTGCCTACAGTACCACTTTTCACAGTCCTGGCATGGTATGCTGTATACTCCGTAGTTTTCCAACTTGATTTTGTCTTTTGTGTTTCCAAGTAATTTACTTATGCTTGTTTGTGGCTTATCTATTTTTTAAATATTGTGGTTTCTAAAAATTCCAATTCAGTCTGTAGTGCCTTTTAAATATGGTAAAAACTACTTGTTGTCTTTCTGGTTCATAATTTTTGGTGTTCGTTGTTCGGGAAAGCTATGTAGTGTTAGCTTTTTCTATGGAAGGATGTGTGCAGGCATTTTTTTAAAGCACCAGTTCTTGTTTCTGTTTCAGCTTGAATTTCTACTGGGTGGCCAATATCCCTATATCTAAATCCCTGCAATTCACTGAAACACAAATGAGACAAAACGAACTTAATATAATATTTTGTGCTTTAAAAAAAATTGTTGCCCAAATCTCGTTATAGAGAAAACAATCATTACACAGGTTTCCCGAACAATGAGCACCAAAGATTATGAACCGGGGAGGCAACAAATAGTACTATCATATATCAAAGGCACAACAGACAGAATTGGAAGAATTCTAGAAAAAAAAACATAAAAACAATTCTTAAATCACAAACAGCCACAAGTAAACTACCTGGAACTATAGACGAAATAGATTAATGAAGAGGGATTTGCGACGCTTTATCGAGTCTAATGAAGTGCGAGAGTTAATAAGGATGGAAAGAAATCCCATTAGTCGGCGGAAGAGATGGAGCTAATTAAGGCAGAAATGTATTTCTTTCGCAACTGGGACTTCCGCCCTAATTAGATCTTTCTAACGCGTTGGCATCAAGGTAAAATATTGAGTATACTTATGTTCAATGGGTCGGTCCATATAACCTACTGTGTCAATGTTTCAAACTCACAAAAAAAAATCAAAATGGAAAGTCCTGGAGTATACAGTATTTCATGCCAGGACAGTGAAAAATTTGCACGTATAAACTAATAGGCGAATATTATCAAGAATAGAAGAGCATAGATTTAAAATCGGAAATAAGTTTATTACCTCGGCCCTATTCCTACATCAGCAAGAAACGAGCCATAAAATAATTTTCGAAGGGTGTAGGGAGATTGCCATTATAATAGATTATAAGACCTGAATAATTCGAGAAGTCATAGAATTTGAAAATCGAAGGCAATAATCGACAAGCCTAAAATCACAAAAAATTGAATACAACAACTTCCAGAAAATATAAAAAATAACAAACGGCCGCCAAGTTATAACCTTCGGCACTGAGCTGGGGTATAAAACGGAAGCTCTGCAGTCACTAATACTTGAGTTTCTATTAGAACACTTGGAAGGTGTGCTCATGGACAATAAGTTAATCAAAGAATTTTTTTTTTAAGTAAAGCTGTTTTACACGTAGGTTTGTTATTTATGCAGGCGGCCAGTTACCCTAATACATACGTTCCCGATTTGTATAAGATTAACAGAGTTTTGACCCTAAATGGAATTTTTAATACTGAGGGAAAAGCGAACCCCTATGTGTCATCATAAAAAAATTAACTTTATGCTAATATATTGAACACATTCTCCCTTCTTTTTATGCCTTTGTATATGCTCGGATATAATTCAGCGGGGCCACAATATACACCAACATAATTGAGACATTTGAATTTCATTACAAAGTTAATATTTATATATTTTAATTGCTATAATAAAAACCTTTAATTTGCTTTTCTTTGATCATCTGCTTCATGAATAGCAATAATTATCAAAAATAAAAATAAGATTAAAATTCCCTTGCTCTGTACTGTTTTTCTTGACGTGAGATAAATAAAAAGAACGCAAATGTCAGAGAAAAAAGTATCATATTCTTGTATAATTAATTCAACAAACATGCATATTTGAAGCATAGGGAATTTTTTCTAAAAATATTTTCTGCCCATTAAAATTAAAAAAAAAAAAAATCAACATATATGCTATTTTTGAATCCACACATTATTGTTTTATATAATGACTACAATTTTTTGTTGCTGTCGTTGTTGTGGTTTTAGGCGTTTAAAAATATCATATGCAAAATTTGTTAGCGGATAAAACATTATGGGTTATCCTGAATATAACTATCGCAAATATCACTTAATTATAAAAAGATTACAGAAATAAACAATGGTGCCTTTGAAACCGCAATCAGTGATAAATGAGAATTTCAAAAGGCCTTGAAAGTCGGAATGGTGAAAATCCCAGTCAGCTTATTCAGGCCCCCTTCTTTAGTGCTGATTGTTATACGGAACAAAGATTTTGAGTTCGGCCTTTGAATACTATATTCTGAAAAGCTCAAAAACATATGTTGCGCTTGATGACTAAAATATCTGCGGGTGCAAACTTAACTATCAAAGTCCGTGATTGCATCAGGTAAGAAACTTTTTTGTACAACTTGTTTTGCACAACTTCTGATTTATTAATTGGAACAAAGATTAAGATCAGTCCTGGGATATAATATTAAGTACAACTCAAGAAATTTTGATGCGCATGTTGACTAAAATATCTGTTGGTGTAAATTTAACTATCAAAATTCCTGACTGAATCAGGGGAGAAAATTTTTTCACAATTTTTTCTGTCCAAATCCTCGTTTATTAATTGGAACAGATTAGGATGATCCCACAGCTATTTAAATTTTATGGATATAATATTTTAGAAATCTCAAGAAATTTTGATGCGCTTGGTGACTAAAATATCTGTGGATAAAAACTTAACTGTCAAATCACGTTTATTAATTGGAACATACATTGGGAGCATACCACCGCTATTATAGATTTTGAATTTGGCCGTTGGATATAATATTTTGAAAAACAGAATAAATTTTGATGTACTTGGTGACTAAAATATCTATGGATTTGAAGTTAACTATCAAAATTCAGGTTTATTAATTGTAACAAGGATTATGAGGATCCCACCACTATATAGATTTTGAGTTTGGCTTTTGGATATAATATTTCGAAAAACTTAAGACATGTTGATGCGGTTTGTGACTTAAATACCCGTGGGTGTCAACTTAACTGCCGAAGTTCGTGATTTGCGACATATTTCCTGATATTTGATACGTTTCCACCATACTCACCCTAAACGAAAAAAACCTATACAATTTTTAACAATTTCACAATTACAAATTATTTTAAAAAGTGCTACTAAATTGTATTAGTTTTAATTTATTTCTATTGTATTTATTTACTAACTTGTTTGTTTTGTTATTTTACAGAAATAATGTTTTTTTGTAAACCGTTTAAAATATCCCTACACAAAATTAGTTACATTACTTTATTTTCAAAGGCTATTTAGCAATTTTATCAAACATTTGTCTTAAGAAAACAAAACATTCAGTTTTAAATAAAAATATTAAACAGCCTTTGAATTCAAAGGATCCAATTTTATGCATTTTCTCGATTCCGTCGGTCTGTCCATCTGTCGGGGCAGACCGACGGAATCGAGAAAATATGTTTTTCGTCATATAGGGGATTTGAAATGTAATGGTCTAAAAAAATCTCGGAGGGTGATTTTTTCACGATTACAATACAACCTCTTTATGAGGGAAGTAAAAACAAAATAATTAGTCATTTAGTGGTAACATATATAAAACTTCTTTTTTACTGGGCGCCATTTTGATTCATCATATTGGATTCATGCCAATATTTTATCAGTTTCTACCTATGCCGCACTTGATTTTTGTGCATAATTTAAAATTAATTCTATAAGTAGTTTTTACATTGATACACACCGTCATTTTGTTACGCCATTTCGAATTCGTACCAGTTTATCCCTATATCACATTTAACTTTTCTGCAATATTTTTTAGCTTGATTTAAGAAAAAAATATTTCATCCGCCATCTTGAAATTAATCTTATATGTAGTTTTTTCATGCTGATTTTTTAAATGTTTTATTAGGTCGCCATTTTGTTTTGCGTACCAGAATGTTACTGTTCATGTAACACTGGATTTTTGTGCAAAATTAGAGCTAAATTAGTTTTTTAGTAATAATTTTTTTAACGTTTCACTAGGTCGTCATCTTGTTCCGGCACATTACATTTTTATCAAAACATTACCAGATCATCTCCATATGATCCTTAATTTTTGACTAAAATTTGAAGTCAGTCTGATAAGTAATTTTTAAACTATGCCGGACCGGACAGATTGATGTAAAATATTTATTTATTTATTATCCCTTTTACGAGGGAAGTAAAAATATGAAATATAAAACTTCTTGGGATTTTTGTGAATTCTTCAAAATTACTTTCGAGAAAACAGTTGAGCATCAAGTAAAAAAGATATATGATAAAAATATTAAAATTTTTCTTATTTTAAATAAAATGTCTTATATTTTGCTAAACCTTTAAAGTCTACGAAAAAACTAGGCAAACTTCATATAACCTGTTCCATAGAAAAATATAACGGCTTTCGAGATATTTAAGGTAGATTATCCAATTTTTTTAGCCTCAAATACGAATTATAAAAAATCGGTACCTAATAGAAATAAATGAAGCCATCTTGCTATTCTATAATCCTTCCAAAAGATTACAAAAAATATATATTACTTAAGGATTTTTTTCACTGTGCTTATTATTGTTGCTCAAACAGGTAGTTGCTTACGGCTCATCAAAAATATTTTACCATATTCGATGCGTCAAGATTGCTTATTCTATTTGGACATATTTTCATTTGGATCTGGGTTAACACAGCAAGCTGTAATTCTGACGCATTATTGTAAAATTCAGTGGCGGCTCGTGGTGAATTATATTGGGAGGTCAATAACAAATTTAAAAATAGACCCACTTAAAAATAAATATCTTATCTTTAAATTCTCTTGAAGTTCAGGTCTACTTTTCGTTCTTTAGAATTGGAAAAATGCACGTTCGTTAAAATTGCACGCACATTCCTTTTATAAACGATTTCTCGACACTTAACATTGCTGAAGCGGATAGTCTAAATTGGCCCAACTCCTCAACAAAATTTATAAGCCCTCGAAAAACCCCTGGATTTTTAGACAAAGCCGTTTCATCATGGCCACGTAGTGCCAGCTCGAATGCCTCACAAAATTTTACACAATCTGTAATTTTGTTTAAAATATAACGATTTTTGGATACATTTTCATTAAAATCTCTAAGGGATTTTCTATAAGCTGTGTCTAGCTGAGTACCAATATCAACACTTCCGACAGCACCATAGTTCACCGAACATTTCATGTGATCTGCAGAAAACGCATGTTTTGTTATTTTTTCTTTTAAGTGTTTTAAGTCTTTAACTCCGGTTTTGCACCATAATGAGTTCGACGAGTCCTTAGAAAACAATAAACAAACATAACAATAAAATGAGTTAGAGACTTCACAACCACATTTCCAGTTAGCTAAATCGTACATACTTTTGCGATAGTTTCGATAAACCTCTATATATATTTGTCTTTACTAGTTTGTCGTATACTAAGTTCTGGCAAATTGCAACCACTTACCTTGAATCCGGTTATTTTGTTTTTGCCTAAAGAACGCAACGAGACCATTCGAACCGAAACGCGCGGCTAATAGTGTAGCGTATTTAACTTTTCCTAAGGTTCGAGTTTTATTACAACTATTAGGAGGGACGGTCCAACGAATAATTTCTTTTCTGAAATATTTTTGGGGTGTCATTGACCAAATAACCTTATGGAAGAGCCGCCACTGATAAAATTTAAATTTATTATTTAAAGTTTTAATGAATGGTCCGAAAGGCGATGTTCCCGGGTCTGCCCCGGCTTTTTACGGCCAATGCGGTGCGCAATATTAGCATAAAAATAACATTGTTTTGTTTCTTTTATGATATTCGATCACACAGGCTTTAGATTGATCAATCTCATTAATGTTCAATTATGAAACAACAAAATTTTCTTTTATTATTTAATAGACCTTTACGTAGCCTAAAAGAAAGTCTTGCTCTTGAACTTGACTTCAAAACCTACTGTACCTAGAAAACATCTATTGGTTGCGTTCAAATTTCAACATCATAACATAACCTATTATTTTGGCAGGCTAGTTTTTTTTTATGTAGATCCAAATATATATAATCAAAATGCAATAAAAAACGGAGTTTAAAAATTCAGAATTAGAGTATGTAGCCCGGCATCAAAATGCACCCCAAACTAGTGACGTCTATTGTGATAGTTTTGTTGGGTATTAAGGTATTTTCTACAGGCTCTAGAAGGTTTGTACAAACATTTTCAACGCTTTTACATGTGATTAATTTTGTTATTTTTACATTTTTTCAGATTCCCTCTGGGTATTTACAGATTTCCATTAATTGTACGGAAGTATTAATGTATTTTTTCTCCATTGAAAAATGGATACCCAAAAATTGGACAACTTTTTCCCCAAGATGGATTTTTGTACAAAAGCAGGACAAATATTGATATAAGGTAAATATTTTTACATACATAATTTACAATCATTTTTTGAAGATAACTAACCTTAAAACTTTTACCTGTAAACCTTCAGTCAAACCTTTATTTTTGATTATACACTAAGCAATTATATCTGTACCTACTTCTAGATTTCACGATGAAAATGTGGGTATCATTACTTTAGTAATGTCTGGATACAAAATCAAGGACCTGAAAGACCTGGTTGATATGTCGTCCAAGAACTGTGGATAATAATTGCAAAAAACCAATTTTGTTCTCAATCAATACAGAATTATCTTTAAACTCATTTTTGAATTTTTTTAATGATTTGACTTTTTTTTGTATGCATTTTACTTTCGCCAGTTAAAAAAATTTGAAAAATAATTCGGATTTACACTCTGTACCAAGTAGGTACTCAGTGCTTTAATCATGGTTCTTGAAAATAGTATACTATACTAGTTGTACAATTCCTAATTCTAAATTAAGATTTTTGTTTGGTTCTGTCTAGTGGGGTCATTTGGAAAGAGTTTTACTCATAGAAAACAATAAAAAGCAAGGGGATATATCCTAAAATTTATTTGTTCACTAAATTCTTGATGCAATGGTGGATTCAGTTCTACATATTTTAATTTAAGGTTCTACTTTCCTCAAAAAAAGTTGTATATAATCTTTATAGGTGGTAGTTTAAAAAGATTATTTTTTCATTTGGAGTGGCAGCAGATATGAAATGTTAATGTACATTTGTACAGTGATTAAGACATTTAACGATGTTTAATTTGAAGTAATTGAGGGTTTAACTATATTTTATTTTACCTGTTTTTTAAATGTTCTATATTTTCATTTTTTATACAGTTTATTATTTCTGTAAAACTTACCTTTAATTTTTCCCATCGATTTAATTTTTACCTGTACCTATTTTAAATATGATTTATGCTTGGCTATAATTATTTTGAGTAGTTTATAGTCTATGAAAACCAAAGGACACCTTGCGAAGGAACTCTCTGTATAAAAATCTCACATTTTCTATTTATATAAATTAATTAAACAAGTGTTTTTATTTATAATTTTTAAATTTTCAGGTGAAGACTGGCAAGCCCCCCCCCTCCTTCTTTCAGTGCCTTATGGACAAGTATAAAAGTCGCAGAGCAGTAAATTAAAGTTAAGAAAAAAGACTGTCAGTCAATGTTAAAAAGCAATGAGCCAAATACAAGTTTTCAAGTGGTTGTTAATTTATTTCTTCTAACTCTGGTTTCTCGAGTTTTCATTAAATTTTTATGATGTTTTTCTAATTAAAATATGTGCAAAGTGTGAGCAATACGAATATATTTTATACATTTTTCCTAGTCTGGTGTAATATTTTCCCTGTAAAAGACAAACATACAAAGTTTTAATACAGTAGGTACTCTAAAGGATAATTTGTTGGTCAGTTTCAATATAGAGTATATTCATGTACTACCGCTAGGAAAATAAATAAAGTTTCATACTTTGAGGAGTATAAGGGAAAATAGTGAGGTAGCTAGAATCAAGTCTTATCAGATCTATTAACTGACAAAAACTTATTTCAAAATATAAATTCTTTTTATTTTAAGGCAAAAGTAATTTTTAAATATGAACATTACTTTCCCCAACCGTATTTTATTAACATTAAGTGATTTTTTTAGGTTTTTTTGTTAAAAAAAACCTCTTTTTTCTTATTTCTAATTTAAATCAAAACTGAATTTAATACATTAATTATATTTCAATAAACAAATTATAGAGAATAAAAACTGCAGTAGTATTTCCTAGTATTCATGTGGAAATCATACAACAAAAGCCTTCTACAGGAGGTAACGGAGTACCTAATCTTCAGAGCATTTCACTCCTTTGAGGAGTACTTTTTTAAACATTACAATCAGTAAAATAAAACCCAATTTCTTTAGGAAAATGCTTTATTCTTTCATAAAATGTATGTTTCCCTATGAATCTAAAATATTGATTACAATATATATATATATATATATATATATATATATATATATATATATATATATATATATATATATATATATATATATATATATATATATATATATACAGACACATGACAGTTATCAATGATATGACAAAAATAAACTATATAGAAAAAAATCTAAAACATTCCACGTACTAAAATACTCAAATACTGCACTTTACATCCCATGTTACTAGACCTTATATTATTATAGTATCTTGTGTTACATTTGTTATTCTATTTTTTAAACCAGACAGTGTGCAGCCATATTTCACTATGATGGTCCAATAGACGAAGAGTTTTATCGATAGGTGCTTGCCTATCATAGCTTGTAGCATCGAAAGGCAGCAAAAAGTTCAAAGTGTTGAAGATTACATTTAGGGACATTAAAACCAATCCTAGAAAGTAACTGTTGACAATCAATTAGACCGTAAAGAAATTTATAGATATAGCAAGGTCAAAAAGTAATTGTCTTTTCTCAAAAGTGCTCAATCCAAGTCTAACAAGCATGTCCACTCTATGATACTCCTGAATATTCAGTGGAAGTTCAGCAGTATTGAGAGTGATTAGGCCAAGCATTTTTTGGAGCTCTGCAAGCTTATATTGGAAATATGCCGAAAGAAGCTCGATTTCTCATGAACCACATATTCCAAGGTCCTTCACCTATTCAGAGAAACTGAGGTTGACACTGTGTAACTTGTAATTCGAGTTAAACTTTATGCCCCCTATGAAATTAGATAAAGCAGTATTTTCCCATGTTGAGTTGTAAGTTATCTGTTTGCGACCAGTCCCATAGAGCATCCGAATCATTCTGGAGGAACAAAATGTCATCAATATCCTGGATCCTTTTATACATTTTTAAATCATCCCCAAAAATAATCATGGTGGAAGGTTTTATGATCCTTATTGTCATTCACAAATAATGTTGTTTACAGTATTTATGAATGACAACAAGGATGGTAAAACCTTCTACGGTTATTATTTTTGGGATGATTTAAAAGTGTATAAAAGTTTTGGGCAGCAGTTTTACTCTCTAAAAACACAGTATTAGGAAAACTATTATAGTTCCTCCCAAGCAATAACCTAAGGTTTGCAAATGATTCATAATCCCAGTGGAATCGAGATGACAGATACTTCCTGTGCATTTTTTTTTCTTACAGATAAGATGTTTCAATGTAGGACTAAATTACAAAAATGAAGAACTTTTAATGTGTTTTTAGGAAACAACCAGTTTATACCCACCTAGATTATCTGATTCAGTCTTTCTGCAGCCAAGCTCGTAATCAGATCTCTAAAACATTTTGCTCAAACGATATACATCAATACTTGCTACATTGGAAAACAGTAAAAGGGAAACTGGGTAATTTTTGCAACATTGCATTGCTGTCTGATAGTTCTTTAGAGTTACTAGACCAGATTGCATTTGGGAGATTAAAAATAAAAACATGGCATGGATGTTTATCATGTTTCTTAAAAACTGAATAACAATGACAATCATACTAATCCTTTCCCGAACAAGGTAGAATGTAATTTAAATATAAAATAACGATTACAAAAAAAATGGTGTAGGATATCCCTGAAAAGCAAGTTATGTCTATGTCTACAAAATAAAAATTAGTATATTGACACTTTTTTGAGAATGTCTTGTCCAAAAATAATCTAAAATAAAGCAAATATTCGTAAGAAATACACAACCAATAATTGTAGCAATAAATATGATCAGTAATTAGTAGTTACTAATTAGGTAGGTCATGTTTATATTGGTAAAAACAACTTCTGAAAAAATTCCCCACATTATTTAAATTCTACACGTCAGTACATTTGATTGTCCATAAATCCATCTCATCTTCTATCCTTGTCAGGCAAAGCTCCATTCGGGTGGTAGGACAGATGAACATTAGGACAAATGCGACAATACCGTTATCACAGCAGACATAGGAACTCTATTTAAAACTCAGTATTGCAAATTAAAATAAATTTTGTTTTATGAAACCTATAACTTTTTGGAATCAGTTTAGTTTAACAATATAAAGTTTTAGTATTCATTTAGACTCAAATAATTAAAATCTTTTTCGCTGGTCCTCTTATTATGTCAGTCATGTTAATAATAGTCTGTAGCTCATTATTATCTTTTGTATAACAAACCACAACTGGGTTATTTTGGCTACTCATTTAAACTCGAGATCAAAGTGAAATCTGAATTTCTCTCAGAATGAATACAATATCTCTTACACAATAGTATAAACTTGACTTCCCTTTTGAAATTATTTTGTTGAAATGTCAAACCAAATTTCATCATTGTGAAATTTTTCTTTATGCAATTGAACAACAATACATTTAATATTGTGTATTTGTTATTCATTCCCCTGATTCACCTGTGGGTTTTTTGGCATTTTACTGCAATTACCATAACGATTTCATCTATCCTGGCGCTCTATGTCAGGATTTAAATTGGATGATTTTAACTTCACGTTACATGTAAAAATCCTTGTAACCTGCAAAAAAGCCGCAAATGTAATAGACAACGAAAATAATTTCACAGACAAATATATTTTTGTGTTTTCAATTTTGAAACTGATATTTATCGGCCAAAAGCAGTTTCAATCTCAAATCCGGAATTAAATAAAAATGGCAATATAAGAATTGTATTGGTTTAGTTAATATATTACTCTAGCTGTCATTTTCCGGTTCCTTTTTTTAGGGTGGTCAATTTCGAATAATTTTAGGTAAATGGATGTTTATTACAGAACATTTTACGGTTTCCGGACTAAGAAAATTTATTGAACATCAAAAAAAAACCAAGAACAGCAACGCGATGAAACTAAGTAGAGGGACATAGTCTATAAAAAGTGGAGAAAATTGAATACAAAGCAAATCGGGTCTCTGCATGCATAAAATCTTAAAATTATGATATTTTTGGGTGGGCATTTTGAAATCCTTTAGTTTCCATTATGTCACTAGGGAAATATCAAGTGAGCAAATTTTCAGAGAAAAAAGAGCCTAGCACAATTAGGATATTAAAACTAATTCAGATATCCACAAGCGTGCAACGATTTGAAAATACTTACCCAATGTTTTCTATATTCGACAAGGAACAAAATACACGGTACTTTGTATAAATGCATTTAAACAAATGTTTGTAAGCAGTTCTTATGCAGGATTTATTCAATTTTTATATAAACGTTTAAACGTTTTTAACTCTGCACTAGTATTTAGATATAGAACATACTAAAATCAGCATACAGCTGAATCCTGTTGTGCTATCCTCTTAGTACACGCCTCAAATCACGAGTCTATACGTTTTTATTAAAATCTTCTGAAGGCAATTAGTAGCCTTGCTTGGATGATCTAGTCCTTTGTTATCCATCAATATCCTTTTAGAGAGGCATTCCAATCAATTTAATTCTAATAAGCTGGCAGAACACCCTCGGAGCTTTCTTGAAATGCACTGATCAGCTTTTATTATAACAGTTATTTTATTAATAATAGTAATAATATTAATAATAATTATTAAAACGAAAGAAGTTAAATGGCAGCCGAACGTTCTTTCCAACTTAACAACGGTCTCTGGGGTTCACCTGCTAGACACTTAGAATAGAAACTTTCTATTCGGACGCGAGAAAATGCCAAATATGATTTTGGCGAAACGTCAGCAAAACTATTATTTTCAGAACGCTATTAGTGAACGGATGTACAGGTTGTCTCAAATTGGTTGTCCCTAACGGAAAAATTGGAAACCATAAGAGATATTAAAATTCTGATACCTCATCATCGAGTTCTTTTTTTTTAGAAAGTTATAATATTTAATCTCGTCAGGGAGCTACAAGGTGGTTTTCAAATTTTGTTTCTTTTAAAATAGTCTTTTAATTTATTTATTATCCGAGATACATAAAATCTGAAAACACGTTTTGAAGGCACTTTTTCATTTAAAATCCAGTGGTGTGGCGCAACATTTTTTTTGGACTACTGTTTTTGACATATAGCCCGAACATTTATATTTTCAAATGGAACATCCTATATTTTTATAGGTCATTGAATCCGGTATTTTTTGTGGTTAGAACACACTTTATATTATTTATTTTTTTTTAATACTAGAAAGTATGAAACATTTTTTAGTATAAAAAAAAGATATTAGGGACCTTGAAATTTTTAATTTAATTTAAGTTCATAAATAAATAAACTGTTATTTTAATTTTTTTTTAATTCAGACTGGCAGGCATTTTCTTCAGAATACATGTCGCATCGTATTGCAATCAAGGAAGAAAATTTATTTAAAAAATGTAGTGCGTCAAAAACGTTTAAATGTTTATATAAAAATTGAATAAAACCTGTATAAGAAGTGTTTACAAACATTTGTTTAAATGCATTTATACAAAGTTACACGGTGTATTTTGTTCCTTGTCTAATATAGAAAACATAGAGAAAGTGTTTTCAAATCTTTGCACGCTTGTGGATATCTGGATTTGGCTTAATATCCTAATTGTGCTAGGCTCTTTATTCTCCGAAAGTTTGCTCACTTGATATCTCCCTAGTGACATAATGGAAACTGAAGGATTTCAACATGCCCACCCAAAAATATCACAATTTTAAGATTATGTGCATGCAGAGACCCGACTTGCTTCGTATTCAACTTTCCCCACTTTTTATAGACTATGTCTCTCTACTTAGTTTCATCGCGTTGCTGATCTTGGGTTTTTTTGTTCAACAAATTTTCTTAGTCCGGAAACCGTAAAATATTCTGTAATGAACATGCATTTATATAAAATTATTCGAAATTAACCACCCTAAAAAAGGACCCGGAAAATGACAGCTAGGGTAATATATTAAATAAACCAATACAATTCTTATATTGCCATTTTTATTTAATTCCGGATTTGAGATTGAAATAAACTGCTTTTGGTCGATAAATATCAGTTTCAAAATTGAAAATACAAAAATATATTTGTCTGTGAAATTATTTTCATTGTTTATTACATTTGCGGCTTTTTTGCAGGTTACAAGGATTTTTACATGTAACGTGAAGTTAAAATCATCCAATTTAAATCCTGACGCAGAGTGCTAGGATAGATGAAATCGTTATGGTAATTGCAGCAAAATGTCAAAAAAACTAACATGTAAATCATAGGAGTGACTAACAAATACACAATATTAAATGTATTGTTGTTCAATTATATAAAGAAAAAATTCACAATGATGAAATTTGATTTGACATTTCAACAAAATAATTTCAAAAGGGGAGTCAACTTTATACAATTGTGTAAGAGATATTGTATTCATTCTAAGAGAAATTCAGATTTCACTTTGACCTCAAGTTTAAATTAGTAGCCGAAATAACTTAGTTGTGGTTTGTTATACAAAAGATAATAAGGAGATACAGACTATTATTAACTAGACTGGGATAATAAGAGGACCAGTGAAAAAGATTTAAATTATTTGAGTCTACATGTATACTAAAACTTTATATTGTTAAACTAAACTGATCCCAAAAAATTATAGGTTTCATAAAACAAAATTTATTTTAATTTGCAATACTGAGTTTTAAATAGCATTCCTATGTCTGCTGTACTGTTACTGTACCTGTTATATGAGCTTCAGATTGATCAAATGTTAATATACTTTTGTGAAAATTAAGAGACAATAAAATTTTTATTTTTTTACTTAGTATAAATAAGGATCACCTAGCGAAAAATTCTTTATATCTCTTTTATAACTGTGGAACATTTTTGTTTTTTTTCCAATTTGATTTAAAGTATTTTGAAATCGAGTTCAATATATATATATATATATATATATATATATATATATATATATATATATATAAAGAAATTTGGTTATCGACCGTACTGTAATAAATCTAATGAAACAAAATTTCGGGTATGCTGTCTGTGACTATAAAAACACTTTTGGTTTTTAATTCTCTATATTTCGTCAATTTTTTGTGGACTTTATCAGGAGAAAGCTAAAATACAATTTAAAAAAATACAATTAAAATTTCTTGTTAATGAAAACATTAAATAAAAGATTACTTACAAAACTTAGAGTTAGTCCATTGTATATATAAAATAGTGGACGTTTTGTTGACGTCAAGCCTGAACAGAGCGGTACACTTATTCTAAATATTAAAATGATGATTTTCCCTGCAACTTATTCACAAATACGATAAAAAAAAACAAATATGTATAATTAAAAAAACCTTACAAAAACAAACAATAGGATTAAAATAACTTTGTCAGTATTAACGGTAAAATCAATATGATACAGTGTGGAAACAAAACATTTAAAAACACAATTAAATTAATCTTAATATATTACAGTATATATTGCTCAATTGGTTGGTATCAGTTTTGTAGTTGACACAGTTTTTTCTTTTGTTAATGTGGTACATTTCAAGGAATAATCTGCTTTTGTAATTATTTTGGTGTTCCAAAATTTTAACATTGGTATAATCAAAATGGTGTCCAGTGTTTTGATGATGTTCAACAACAGCACAAGTGTTTTTTCCCAAACGACAATCGCTTTTGTGTTGGGTAACACGTTGTTTTAACCATTGGGACGTTGGCCCAATATAACATCCTTGGCATCCTAAACAAGACAACTCATAAACTACATTGCTGTTATATAGTAAGGGTGTTTTATCTTTAACTTTTGAAAATACGTTGGAGTTATTGAGAAAATTATATTTAACTATTTTAATGTGTGGGAAGTTTTTAAAAATCGAAATAATTGAATGGGTTAAGTTTTTTACAAATGGGAGTTTTTTATACTTAAATTGTTGGACAGATTCTTCAGTAGGGCCATCAAACATATTAGAATTATAAATTAATTTTTTCAGAATATGTTTAGGATACCCATTATTGATAAAAATATCAAACAACTTTCTCAAATTGGTTTTCAACAAGCTCTCATGACAAATATGGGTTATTCGGTTTTTCATAGCAATAACCGTGTTATATTTCTGGCTGGTAGGGTGATTTGAAAAGTAATTTATAAATCTACCTGAAGATGTTTGTTTTTGATACCAGTCCAAAATTATTTTGTTGTCTTCCATTCTTATAACTCTGGTATCTAGAAAAGGAACGCTATGATCACTTTCACATTCAATGGTGAGCTGTAAATGCTTATTAAAAGAATTGAATATATTAAGTGTAGTTTGGATGGAATCTTTTGGTATCGCACAAATAATATAATCAACGTACTTATAAATGAACGCAAATTTAAAAGGTAATGTGGGAATAATGTTGTCTAAGAGGTAGTCAAGTACGATAGTGGCTAGAATAGGCTTTAATGGAGATCCCATATGAGTTCCAAAAATCTGCCGGTAAAATTTATTATTAAAACAAAAAAATGTGTTGTCAAATAGAAAGTTAATTAATTTAAGAAAGTTATTTTTTGATAAGGAGGTAAAACTTTCAATTTTTTCCCATTTGGATTCCAAAATTTTGATTATTAAATTTACTGGGATGTTAGTAAATAGGCAGACAAGATCCAGTGATATCAAAACATAATTATGAGGCAATACAATGTCTGATACTTCGTTTACGAAAGAAAACGTATCATTAATGTTATAGTCGGAACTATTTTCAAAAGTCAATTTTAAGATGTTAGCCAGAAATTTAGAAATATTGTAGGTGGTTGAGTTAATTGAACTTACAAGTGGACGTAGTGGTATATCCGGTTTATGGACTTTTGGCAAACAGTATAATTTAGGACAAGAAGAATTGTAAATCAATAAATTTTTTGCTTCTTGGTCATTTATTTCTCCACTGTCTTGTAGGAGTTTGATTAATTTATTATACCTTATTTGAGTAGAGGAAGTAGGGTCATTATTTAAGTCTTGGTAAGTGCATGTATCTTGTAATAAAATTTCTGTTTTATTGATGTAATCAGCCTTATCCATGGCAACGGTGCAACCCCCCTTGTCTGCTTGTAAAATACATAAATTAGGATGTTGTTTTAAAAAAGCTTTTGTTTTATGAAATAATAAAGTCAATGGAGATATTTGTTCTTTTTGAGAATAATTAAGAAAATTCGGATTCAACTGGTATGTCATCGATAATATTTTTAATATCTGTCAAAAAATAGTCTAACCTTAGTTTCTCATTTGAACAAGGCACACCAAATTTACCAACCAACCAAGAGAGAGAAAGTCGGACACGTCTTTTGGAATTTCAACACTTGAGATGTTTTTGAACCAATTTGTATTATTATTAAATAACACGTTACTATTAGTTCCATTTTGGTTTAACCTGTTAAATTTCTCAATGTTGTCATGTTTTATTTTATTAAATGTATAATTGTAGCTTTGATTTTGTCTATTTGAAAATTCATTAATTATATTTACCGGTTAGCTAAATTGTTTTTTATACCATCAATATCTTTTTTTATCCTTGAAATCGTATTACATGTGTTCTTAATTTCTAAAGATAATGTTTTCTTATCTAAATTTACAACAAAATTATTAATCTTATTAGTAATACTCATATGATTACCTGGTAATAATAAACTATGAATACTTTTTCTACTATCCTGTACATGCCTCGGTACCACACCTGAACTGCAATACATATATATATATATATATATATATATATATATATATATATATACGCATTTTCGAAGCTTTCCTTTTCGCGTCCGAATAGAGAGAAGTGTCGTGGTCATTATTTATGTCTCCCGGATGTTGCTGTTGTTGTTGCGCTAATTCCGCTTTATTTCTTGTTATTTTAGATTTGTCCATGTTCCATGCTGTTGGTAGTTTTAATGATTCGTCCATTTGAGTTAAATCGCCTTGTTTTCTATTTCTATGGCTTCTCGGATTATTCTGGTCTTTTAATACTCTACGAGTATATTGTCGATCTCCCTACATCAATCGAAATTTATTTTGTGACCCTGATGATGTAGGAATAGGGCTGAGGTTTTTTGTTTGTTTCTGATGCTAAGTTTATGCTCTTCTACTCTTGTTGATATTCGCCTGTTAGTTTGTCCCACGTACAGCTTTTCAAATGTCCTGGCATGAAATGCTGTATATTCCAAACAACCATAGGAAATCAAATTGGAAAACTACGGAGTATACAGCATTCCATGCCAGGACTGTGAAAGTCTGTACGTGATGTAAACTTAAGAACCTTAAACCACACAGGATAGTTACATCGGTGATTTATTTCCGTCAGTTTAGCGGGAGCGAGCCTTGCTGCAGTGACGTCGCCTGGCCCCGGCCGGTTCGAAAGATAATCTGGTTTTGCCTTTTGATGTTGTTATTTTGATTTTTAATGCAATAAATTACGACATATTTTATAACTAATAGAGCAACATTACTATATGAATTTTGGTCAATAAGCAATGGTCAATTGCTCACCAAATGTTTCAGAAATTCGTATTTGGGCCAAAAATTAAATGATTAGGAAATAATTTAAACATTATGTCGAACAAATCTTATGAATCAGCAAAAGTGCCGCAACAAGAATATATTTTTATTGCGTTTGATAAAAATTCAATATTAATTCGTGCCAATTTTTCTGTTCTGCCGTCATTTATTAATACCCTTTCAGTAGCACCCCTAATTATTGAAATATTTAGAAATGGTTATTTTAAAAATTGCTTTATGTCAATACAAATAAATCTCCTAAAAATATTCAAACCAAATTGCCTAAAACGAAAATATATATGATGTAAACGATTTTTTAAAAAAATGTTTCCTACATCTGTTTAGATTTTGTAGATTTGTTTATAAAACAAAAACGAATTCAAGCACGTTCAAATATTTGCTTTATTTTAATTATTCATAAAAGCTTTGAGTTCACGTAAAAATTGAAAAAATCCACAGACACGAAGAATTTATTTAAACCAGATACATCAAATTTGATGTGCAGGGGTGCGAGATTGATTTTGAACATTTCGCTCGAAAATACCTGAAACTAAAGACAAGCAGTTGTTTGTTTCAATTTATTTACCAGTACATTTTATTCTATATAAGCGTGTGTGTATTGATTTAAAATACGTGCTTTCAAGTTAGCAAAATTTATTGAAGAATGTTTAAAGCTAGTCATTGGCGGCATGAATTTCTCGATACAAATACTAGATTATCTCGGGTCAGGACCTTTATTATAAGCAGTGTTTAACAGCAAACAATATTGCATTATATCAGTACTTCTTAATATCATCCGTTAAAGGACATCAGGTCGACGCAATTTATATCGCCACATTTCAAAGACCTTCGATAGTGAATTTAAAATTTTAAGAAAATTGTCCGATATTGCTATTGTAGGTCACTTTCTAGCACGGATCAAAACTTAATATACTCTGTTTAAAAAATTTCAATAGTTAATATCAGTTCTAACAACAATTTTTAATTTAACTTGGATTGGACTTGAACTGCTTTCTGGTTTACTTCTAACTTAATGAACAGCCCATTGTCATTCATTTTTCATATTGACAACATTATTCGCAAGAGTAATAAACTGCTGGGATTTACTAAAAGCAACATTAAGTACTTTAACCGCACAAAGACCATTTTTGTGCACGTGTACCAAATTCTTTGCAGCATCCGTGCATGATGTTTTATAATTTGGTCTTTTCTTGTGCTAACACACCTAAGGTTAGAGAGGTGAAGGGTGAAGAATGGTTCATAAAATATTTGTTGCTCAACCATTGCTTTCAATCATGCGGCATATCTAGTCATGCAATCCTCCTGGTCATGTACAGGGTTTTCAGAATAAGATCCTCTATCCCCATATACTAGAAATTATAAAATATAGAAAAAACATTTTAGAACGAAAGTTTCTTGCTTATGTTTTTTGAGTTTTATTACTGGCATATATACAGGGTGCTTAGTCTCTTTACACCAAGTGTCAACTTTCTTATTTTAAATGGGCCACACTATATCTGGATATGTTTTTTTAAGTTCCCCGTTAAATTTTAGCTCGAGTTTGTTAAGAATTTTATATAGCTATATTTTACTGTTATGGAGACGCTGGCAACTCCAAAAAAATATCGGAAAAAAACGGTGATTTAAAAAATTTCAAAAAAGAAATAAAGCGACTAAAAAAACGGAGGTTAATTTTCTTGTTGCAGATATTAAAACAAAGAAAATACTTATTCATATAAATATTTCAGTTTTAATATACAAGGTGTTTTCAGCGATAGGCCAAACAAGCGTGTATATATAATATAACATTTTTGGACAAAATTTTAATCTTACCTTATATAACTCCCAATATATATAGTGTAATGTATATGAAAATATCCCTTTGTTTCTTCGTCAGCCTAGTCAAGCAGTTAAACACAATTTTAAATTTTTGCTTATCAAGAGTAGATTTTGAAACTTTATAAGTTACAGTAAAATCATTTTGTGAACTTAATGTCTTGTCTTTTTTTTTGTTTAATTCACAGGGATTAGGGGGGCAACTATCTCCAACCGTTTACAGTGTAAACTGTTGGAATCACCATCTCAAATGTTATAAATTCCATTTAAAAAAAATATAGTTTTACTGAAAATCATATATTGTATACCATGTTCATCTATAAGGTACTCAAAAATATTCTTTAGCCCTATTTACACCATAGCTAAATTTGACTCATAAATCATGGTCAGCCATGGAAAGATTGATTTTAACTTGCAGTTTAACACAAGTAATTTAGCAGTCTAATGTAATTTTTAGAAAATGAAATGAACAAGAAGAATTAGATTTATTCTAATTTTACGTAAAAATTATTGCTCATAAAATCAGAGCTTATCAAAAAGTATTTCTGAAAAAGCAATTTTTTTCCGTGAATTGAACGGTATTTACGAAATTCCGGTGTTGTCAAACAGAAAAAGAGAAATAAGCAGATAGGACCAAATGGAAAATGGCCATCAAGAACCCCCCCACCGGATTTGATTCCACCTTACTACTTCCGTTGAAGTACATTAAAAGA
Source organism: Kuschelorhynchus macadamiae (assembly GCA_030620095.1). Lineage (NCBI taxonomy): Eukaryota > Metazoa > Arthropoda > Insecta > Coleoptera > Curculionidae > Kuschelorhynchus > Kuschelorhynchus macadamiae. The sequence continues at coordinate 366,233 of JAUTXW010002320.1, forward strand.
TGCCTTTTCTCGAATTCGGAAAAATAATTAATGGAACAGATTCTGCAGGAAACGCTGATAGAGAACAAGATATTGTATACACTAAATGCATAGCCAAAAACGAAAGACACGTAGGTCATTTAATTTAAGTTTCTAATTTAAAACCGCTTTTCCCATATTTTTTTAGTTGTTGTTTTAGCCTAGCTATAATTTAACAGATAACTCAAAAACGTAGACAGATACAGGGTGTCATATTTAAGATATAAAATTTTATACTTGGTGCAAAGAAACTAAGCAACCTGTATATATACTAGTAATAAAAATAAAAAATATAAATGGATGGAAGAAACTTTTGTATTGAATTTTTCCTATATTTTATAATTTCTGAGATAAGGGGTTAGATGATTCTATTCTGTAACGGGATTTCTTTATAACTTTTTTTTTTTATAAAGACCGAAGAAAATCTTAATTATTCTCAACGAAATAACTGATGCTCAGCTGTTTCGCTGATAATATTTATGAATGATTCATATTTAAAATATTAAAGGAAGAAGTTATAGGAACTGTTCACTTTTGTTTGAATATCCCAGAACAAACTTTTGAATAACTCTTTTTCTCCATGTCCATTTCAATTTATTTTTATTTTATATGTAATTTTAAGTTTTGTGTTTGTGTCTTATATATATATATATATATATATATATATATAATATATATAAATATATATATAATCTTTGTTGTTCTATCTACAAATGCGGAACTAATTAGCAAATAAAATGCGAATATACAGGATATTGTAGAAGTGTAGAAGAACCGGAACGGTTATGTATCTCAAAACTTGCTACAGCTAAATGATCCAAATGTTGAACTCAACTGATCATACGACGATATTGGCAATATTGTCAAATTTACGAGTTTCGTAGAAAATAAGTAAATTTCGTTACTTTAAATGTATCCCCAAAGCCATTTTCATTGCTCCGGGTGACCTATGACAGCTTTATCAAGATCCAAAATTATCTATTTTCTGTTTCACTGGCTTTTCACGGTATGTTAATACAACATTTCCAGAAAAAAATACCCGCCCGGATAAATATTTCAGTTTCTGCTACATTTCTGTAAACCAAATCTGGTACATGGGGTTAAGTGGTATTGTCCGATGATTGGCAATGCTGACAGGTTTATTATATATATATATATATATTTTATTTATATATATTTATATATATATATATATATATATATATATATATATATATATATATATATATATATATATATATATATATATATATATATATATATATATATATAATATATATATATATATATATATATATATATATATATATTTATATATATTTATATATATAAGTTTTCTTTCCGTATAACCTTATGAAATTTAAGTCCTTCAGGCAATTTTCATGATGTATTTTGTTCTCTATTCGAAACTTCATAAAGATTCTTATGCATTTATCTGATTAGCAATATAAAATCTAATCTGACTATTACACTTTCAAACAGTACATACTAATCGGTTAGATAATATATTTTGTACATATTTATATATACATAGATTCTTTGATCAAGGAATTGAAATTTGAGTGATTTGGTTACCGGGTCTTCTTTTTAAAGAAAGTTTCAATGCGTAAAGTTTGATTTATATATTTATAGTTGGTTGTATATTTTTTATTAAATTGTTATGGGATACTTATTGCCAAGGTTGAATTCAAATCTCATATCGATGGCCTTATAATTTTTTTATAATTGAAAAAGTTAAAGTAAACAGATTGGAATTTATTTCACGGTAATAATTAAACTGAGTGGCGCCCAAAATAAAGTTTAAGTATTTTAGGTCACTTCCCACTATTGCCATCTGACGAAGAGCTGCCGTTCGCACAACAACAGCTATTTTAAGGAAAATTAATTTTCCCTCACAGTAATTAAAAATTAAAATTGAAATGAAGAATTTTTTAAGAATACAAAACGTATACTTATTTTTTGCAAAATTGGTAATCTTTGCCATCTGCTATCACAAAAAGAAATATTTAATGAATAGCCTGTGTATATCAAATTTGGATTAAAGGCCTTTAAGTTATATCTCGCCTTTCTACATGATCAACCTGCGTCAGTTCACTTTGAAGGATTTACAATACCAGCACCAGCCTTCTGAAAGCATTCCTATAAATGATAAAACCCTGCATATGATTTACTACGACTTCCATGATGCTTATGGATCCAGGACAGCAGAAGTTGAAGGCGACCTCGCTGCCTACAGATCATATGTAACTTCGGAAAGGACGATCCATCTTCAAAGGACCAGGGAATGCCACAAAAACTACTTTTCCAGCAATTCCCAAAAAAATTTTTTTTTAGATAACTTGACGTGTCCTGAGGAATTTGATTCCTCAAAACCACTGTTGCTACGGGCCTTAGTATGGTTCTAACTAATATCGCTTCTCTAAGAAATAAAACTGACGTATTGTACCTAGTTCTAGAATAATTGGAGTTCCCACAACTTGTTGCAACCCACCAAATTCTGATGTAAAATCTTTCTTTAATTACCTGCTAAATATGCTAGTTAATCTACCAGTAAAAGGAAGGAAAATTCTATGAGGGGACCTTAATATTGACTATGCTACTGTTTGTGATGCCCAGAAATATTTAATTTCTATATTCGACTCTTTTGGTCTTGCAATGCATGTATCGTCTCCAATTAGAATTTCAAAATACTCTTCTTCTATCATTGATTACGAGACGTCTGACTTTTTCTCATCAGAAGCTCAAACTTAGGTTTGTAGCACAGGTCTTTCCGATCACGAAGTTTAAACACCGACTAGTCCCTTATCAATGACTTCAGAAACAAATCAAAATATGTGACTCAAATCTTGCCAAGGCCAAATGACCTAAATGATTATTTTATTAATGGAAGCAAAAATGTTACCTCTGGTATCTCGCCAAGTTTGGACCCACTTTCGTTTTTTCCTCTATCAAAAAATGTTGCTGATAGACTCTGCTTAAGCCCTGTTAGCAGCATGGAACTATTGAAAGAAATGAATAACATCTTATAAAAGGTATATTCCCCGAATGTCTTAAAACAGGTATAATTATTCCTTTTCATAACGGGGGCGAAAAAACTAACTCTTGCAATTATCGCCCAATTGCTCCACTACCAGTGCTATCAAAAATCATTGAAAGGTTACTGAAATCGTCTTATGCCATTTCGCCGTAAACATCAGATCCCGGATCAGTTTGGATTTTTACCCAACAAGTGCACCAGTGAAGCCATGTTCTGGTTGCTTAGCGACGTCTACTTTCCTCTCAATAACAACCACCCCACCGCCTCAGTTTTTTGTGACTATGCAACATTCTTTGACTGTGTTAGTCATGAAATTTTGATAAGCAAGCTGAATTTTTATGGAATCCGTGGAATTTCTTTAAATTGGTTTAAATCTTATCTTGTGAATAGACAAAATTTGTAAGGGCAAATGCGTCTGATTCTGATTGTAAATTGATTACAAGTAGAGTCCCTCAAGTTTCGGTCTTGGGACCTTTTCCTTTTTTGTTATACATTAATGATATCACCAACCTAAAAATTATTGGCAAAATCTCTCTCTTTTCTGATGATACAAGCATAACATGGAGTGATTTTGATACAACGGCTTTACATTCTAGTATTTCCAAAGACCTTGTTATGATTAAGGCTTGGTCCGAATCCAATCTGCTTTGCTTCAATGTCGATAAAACTGTGGCTTTATCTTATAAAGGGACTTTACATCCACTTCTGCTACTTAATAGTAATATTAAATACGTTGAGTCGATTAAATTCCTGGGTTTGAATATAAATAACAACCTAAAATGGTCTAAGCATATTGACACATTAACTAAACAAAAAAACTTTCTACCGCCTGCTTGGCGTGTCTTCTGCAAGACTTAATTATTTCTCTCTATTCGAATCCCATCTTCGCTATGGCCTTTTCTTTTAGGGCTGCTGTACCACCGAGCAATTTTTTAGTATTTTTAGGCTTTAAAAGAGAGCAATTCGCTATTTCTTTGGTCTAAATAACAGAGCGCACTGCCATTACTATTTCAAAGAACATGAAATATTAACAATAACTGCATTATTTATTTTAGAAACCGTCTGTTTGATGAGAAAACATAAAACACATTCTCAGAAAGGCTACAACACGTATATTCTACCAGAAACTCTAGGCATGATATATACCTTCCCATTCCTTCCACAGAATTAATAAAGAAATTAATTGTTTACAGCGCCATACAACTTTACAATCATCTTCCAGAACATTAAAAGACAATCCCTATGTTTGCACTCTTCCGAAAAAAAAGAGTACCTCACTAAAGACCTTTTTACTGCGGTAATGATTTTTATAATGAATAAGTCTCATTAAAATGTTTTTATTTGCTTGTTTACCTACATATTTTTGGGTGTCATGTTGCTGCATAGCTTTTGAAAATATTTTATAAGGAACGAAATGTCTGATAGCTCCTTAACATTAATTATTTTTGTTACATATTAGATTTAAACTTATATATTTTCTTTCTTTTTTCTAATATAAATTAATATATTAGTTCAGTACAGTCTTTGTTTAAATTATTTTGCTTGTATAACGATAACAAAATAGAGTTTAAGGTCGCGTAATTTTAAGTTCAATGTCATCGAAATTATTCATCTCGCATACGTATTGTTTATTTTCTTTTGTTAAGGTCACGTGGATTCATTAACGGCTTTACGGCAATGTTACGAATATAATGAATGTTATATTTACAATTTATGTATTTGCATTGACCAATCGAAAAATATGATTTTTTTTTCGATTAACATTTCGTTTTTTAATTGTTTTGTTTTGTTTTTTTTTTTGTTTTAAGGTAAATTTGCTTTGTCCATAAAATTGTAATAATTTTCCTTCGACAATAAAGCATACTTTTGTTTTTTTGTTTGCTTGGATTATCTAGGTATTGCAAGTCTTGAGAAATACCTTGTATAGTGGAGCGGCTTTTACAGATGGTCCTCGAAATGGTTTCTAGTGGCAAAATATCTTTTATGTAAAAAGTGAGCGGGGGAGGCGTGTTAATGTAATCATGACGGACTAATTTATTTTGTTACCGGTCTGTGTCCGCAAAATGACAAAACCTTATTGATTGATGTCTCTCGGCAAATATAAGCAAGTAGAATATATATTGCCACATTACCACAATTATTAGTCATTTAATCCGCTTTAAAATAGCTCGACAAATGAACTTGGAAATTTTAGTTTAGTAAAAACCATGTTATTTTCTAAACAAAAAAAATTTAATCTACCCTCGAAAATCTGCGGTAAATTTCATTTTTCAAAGGAAAAAATTAGGTAAAATTTCTTAGAATGTGCTTTTTAAGAAACTGTAAACTTATGCTGCGAAAAAGTATCAGTTTAATAGAAAAAAAGTGTAAGATTTTCCTCTGAAATTGTTGAAGTTTAATTAATACAACAAAATCAAATACTAAAAACTTCTAACAGAAGACATTATAAAATCCAAACTATATGCTTTATAGGGATTCAGGTTTGCTCTTTTAGCTGAAAGAACATTAAATTTGTTCTTTGTTATATTTTTAACAATAATGTCTGCTGTTTAACAATAATGTCTTTTGCATTTTTTCTGCATAAATGTTTGTTGATGTTATATTTGAATGTTGTTATCTGTAATGATTGTTTTTTTTATACTGTATGTTCACTTGTAGGTACTTATAATCGGGGGCAAGATTCGATACATAACCCTATACTAAAAATCCATACTTTTTTAAATTACCATATTCAGCATTTCGAGACATATATTGTATACAAAATGTATAAGTAAACATGCAAACGCTAATTTAAGCTGTTATTTTATATCATCAAAATTCGGGCCAGCCCTAAATTTGGATTAATTGCTTAATTTAGACAGAAAAAAGCTAATGCTAAAACCATCAAAACTGTCCATATTTTTAAACACATTTTTTGTAAATTAGTTCAAAATGATGCAATATATCAAACAAGGAGGGACATACAATTTGCAAATAAAGCAGGAAGTCCAATAGAAGTACCAAATTAAATTAGTGTCGTTACGGAAATTCTTTTTGCCGTGGTCAAAGAGATCGTGATTAGAAAAAAAACTAACACCCTGTATAACTTTCTAAAATGTATTACCGTAAATTTGTATAGACACTTTTACAGTTTATCGTACGCCAAATTTGAATAAAATATCTCAAAAAATGTACGTGGTACATCAAAAGAAAACTGAAAAACATTTAAAATTGTATCACCCTTTATCTTGAAAACGAAGCGTTTCCAGATCTAGTTCATTTTTTTTTATATTTTTATGTATACTGTACCTATACCTCCGACTGCAAGTGAGGAATTTCTTGACCGGATATTATTCTTACAGTTAAGAAATATCTAATTGAAGAAATTCTAGAAATAACCTAATATATTCGAAAACAACAAGAAAATGTATCTCTTTAATATTCAGTAATTCTTTACATTTGGGTGCTTTTTATACCCATAAAAAACACTACTTAATAAAGCCGTTGGTAATTGCCAGCTTACAATAAATAAAAAAAAGTTTCTCAGATATTTGAGAATAAAATATGAAATCCGTTATTAACTTTGCTTTGAATTTGCATAAAATCTTGAATAGGAAGCTTAATCCTATAAAAAGTTTTAATTAATTTTATTATTCGACTGAGATTAGACAATCAAAAATTGCTTGAGTTAGCAAAACTTAATCTAGAAAGGAATTGGTTTTCCGAGACCTTAATTATTTTCTTGCGATTATTTTCATCAACATCTTTTCTATCAACTTTTTACCATATTATTAAAATTAATGTAAAATGTTATAGAAAAAGTTGAGAATATGCAATGTGCGCAATTGTTGATTTGTAGATTTTGATAAAATCTTAGCATTTTTATATTCCTTTGTAAACGTTTTAAACCTATAAATTGTAGTTGTGATTTAAAAGCTACTATTAGTAATATGAAAAGCAGAAAAAAAATCAACCAGAAATATTGACATATTACTGATATGGAACATTTATTGTAGATCTAAACTGTTTATAACAAATAGGAAGACCACCGAATAACATACAAACACGATGCTCGTTCATTCCCAAAAATGAGGTTGCTAGTAGTCCGATTTAATCTATAGTTCTTGAAATACACCAAGGCAAATTCCCTTTTTGTTTAATTGTCGCTATTTAATGGGATGAGACAAAAAGTTAGTACAAAATTAAATGTCGTTACCTAATAATATTAATTATTATAAAACGTGAAATCATTGACGTTAATCAGTGTCACTCTGATGTCAGAAAATTATAGTGATTTTATTATTTCTGTTTGATTTTGCTTTACTAAAATGATGAAATGATTAAACTATTTAATACAAATAAAATCAATGTAACGATAGGGGAAAAGTAAAATGGGTCTTGCGAACAATTATAACCAAGTGAATCTGATAATTTTTGAATATAAAATATAAAGTTTACCTTCTTTCAACTATTTTAAAAGAAAAAAATAAATGGATGAACCACTCTTTCTATAAAAAAAAACAAAAAGAACTTCCACATTTTCATTGCATTTCAAAGCGAAACTTTTATAATGGCAGTTTTAAGATCACAATGTTGCCAAACTTACATTATAATAAGCATTTTGAAAAATATACAAGTAGTTGGCGCATTATCGCACGCTTTCTTTACAGCAAACCTAAACAATCCTAACCTAACATAAATAAATTGAATAATATATAAATAAAAAAAAATCGAAACAACAGACAAAATTTCGGTAATTTTTTACACCACTGCCGATTTTGATGATTTTTTGAATATGGGCCTGATCACGATTCTGGAGTCATAATCAAAAATCAGGACGCCAAAGTAAAACTACACTAAAATAACTGAATAGCGAAAAGAACACGCAGGAAAAATAAACCACGACCAAAAAAAAAGTCACCACTTTATAACACACGACGACTAAAGAAAAGTCTTCATGTCTGGCCGACGAAATTGGGTATTTTTGAATAAAGTTTTTTTGGTCACAGTGGGCAACAATATGCAGGGGGAGCCGGAACGCGAAAGGGCGGAAAGAGGCGTCCGCCCCACTGCGCCACTGGAGCTCTGCGGCACTAGGTGATTTGGTCCTGATTTAGCACCAGGTAAGACGCCGTAGGCATCATCAGTAAAGCCCGGACACAATAAATGGCAATCAACACTAATCAACAGCAAAGGACATCACTGGCGGCAGTCGAACATTCGGCATAGGCCCGTGATGCACTTCGCTGTTTTTCTCCATTTATGTTAGGGCTTTAACGATGATGCCTACGGTCCCTGGTGCTAATCCGGTACCAATCCACCTAGTGCGTTAGCGCTCCTGCTGGGACCGATTCACCTAAATATATGTTACCAAAGTGTCCATAATTAATTTGTAATTGTTAATTTCATTTTTATATTATAAAGCATCATATAATCAATATTTTACGTATTTCATAAATTATGTTTTGTAAAAAATATAACTTTAGAGATACTCCAAAAACGAGTTACTAAGTGCAACCTTCCAGAAACTTTGTGGTCTTTTTTATGTTTCTTATATATATTATAGGATATATTTAGTGTTTCGAATATTACATTTTGAAATCAAATTTCAAAGAAAGCGATAGCGAACGGTAGTTTTCATGAAAGAGAAAATCATCATTGTAGTATCAGATCATGTATTATTTTTATTAGTTCTGTAATCAAGTTTTCTAAGGTCTATATGGATTATGGTTCCTGTGTAATGCACTGAAAAAATTTAAAAAAGTATATTATCTGAAGATTGAATATTTCCGAACGTTCTAAACTCAAGAGTTTATGGAAATGACAATCTCATTTTTTACAATTGGTTAGTGTATCTAAAATAAACAGTTTTATTTTACCATAACTAGTTTTTAGTTTACGTGTGCAAGCACCTACGTATGTACATTTTTCGAAAAATATTTATTCTGAAAATAGAACGAACGATATACGATTTACAAAGTCAGCTTGAACCTTAACCAGCTGAACCGAAAATATCTTTGTTCTTGCTAGGACAGTAAAATAAAATGACCTCAGACAATGAGAGTAGGGCAATGAAGGCACTGTCGTCGAGTCGAGCACAATATTTGCAAATTAGCAATTCAAACTAGCGAAAATATATGTACGTAAACTCCCCAAATGGCATGTGCGGCAGTGGCTTTTGGTAATTGGTTTTCTCAAAGTCCTTTTATTAAATGTTTGTTAAAATTAAAAAAAAAAATTCGATATTTGTGATTTATTATTAATTAGAAAAGAAGTTAAAAATTCGCCACGGTTTGATATCCGTTGCCACGAGGATAACGTAAAGGTAAAGTTTTGTTTATTTATAGATAAAAATTAGGAGGAAATGCAGCGCAGCTCTAAGGGCGTTTGTTTTTATCTAAAAGTGATTAAAAACCTTGATATTTATGTTTAGAAATCCAAAGATTATACAAATAGTTATAACACATTTTCGGTTTAGCATCTGTAGTGTGGAAAAATAAAATCTGCAGCCAATTTGGTTGTTTCTAGTTAATATTCAAACTTTGTAAAAATAATTGCAATTTTGTGTCAAAATAATATCTAAAAATATTTTATGGCTATTATGGTTTTGAAACTAAATATGTTCAAGGAAATTTTATTTTCAGGTCATATTCTTTTTAGTACGTTACTAATTAATCTTAAACTATGTACTAAATATTACGTGGGATTCGTAGCATGGCCAACTAAACTGTTCGTCAAAAGGTTTTTTTGACATGATATTTAAATCAGTCAGTTGTTCCTACATTTCTTAACCGATTTGAATAAGTTTTCGGATCCTAAAAGTTTGTTTTATGTAAAATCAGCGGCAGGGAATTCTTTTTTCACATTAATTTTTTTGCACTGTACGTTTAAAGTTTTCAGCAAGAGTTTTTATTTAAAGAGAAGTTTTTCTATTATGCAATGACATTTTGAAGACTAAGTCAATATCCCGGGATATTATTGGCAGTTTTTTCTTTTCTTCCTTAAATTTATAATTGGCCACGTTTCTATTATTACTGATAACTTTGGTTCATTTTAAGAAATAATTTTTAAAAAGATATTCTAAGTTATACAAGGTATCTCAAAATAGGGTTTGATCATAGTAAGGACAAATGTAAAACAATTGATTTTACTCTTAAATGCATACAGATGTTACTATTAGGTACAGAGAGTCCTAAATTCTGTTACATGGATTGCATGGAATCTCTGATAAAATACAGAGTGTGATCAGTAAAGTCCGCATTCCATGGATCTTTTTTACTAATTGGCTTTAGTAAAATTTAAGTTAGTAAGAAGTTTTTGTTTGAAAATTAATGCAAAATGACAATTAAAATGTAATTAACGGGATTTATCTTATATGTTAAATTTTCTCAAAAAAAAAACAGGAAACCGTTAGTATTCAAATTTGTTATATAGCTAAATAAAAAGCAATTTTTCCTTGACGGTTTTTCAAAAATTTTAGGAAAAACATACTTTTCTACCATTTAAAATAATATCAAAATTGGCATAAGATAAATCACGTAACTAACTTTTTCGTTTTCATTTTTCATTAATTTTCAAAATTTTATCAGTTTTTTTAAACTGTGAAATATTTTTTTAGAAATATCTAATTATAGCAAAACGTAAAAATTATAAATTTGCTAATATGGACAGAACCTAATAGCGATATGATATTGGTATGTTTGAATACGTACAAGTTCTAGAGAATTGCTTATCAGGAGTAGCGCAATAGGTTAGAGCAATGGGCTAGAAATCCAGAGGTGTGGGTCCGATCATCGACCGTACCATAACTTCTACTGTTGATCAAATATCTTTACAAAAATGTCTTGCTGACTTAAAATTGAACTAAGGTCCAATATTAAAAAACAATCCATGGAATTAAGATTTAACTGGTCACAATGTATTTTATCCGAGATTCTACGCACAACATATAATAGAATTTGGAACACTCTGTATCTTGTTGTAACATCTGTATGTTTTTCAAAGTAAAACCTTTTAATGAAATTATTCAAATGTTTAATAATTTTACAATTACTAATGACCTTATTTAGATCAAACCATGACAAGTATCTGTGTAAGTAAAAAGATCCGTTTAAAAACTATTTTCTTGTATCGAACCAAAGTTATCGTTATTATCGGAAATGTCGCATTAGCCAATTATAAATTGCGCATTTTCTCATTTTTTGCGTAAAATCAGCTTTTTTTCAGGAAGGAATAACTCTATGTTACGAGACGGTAAACAAAAAACCGCCAAAAACGTGCTGAGGATTTAGAATTCGGAAAGCTTATTCAAATTTGGTTAAGAAATATCAAAATGACCGATACCTAAATATCATGTCGAAAAACTTTTGCTAATAAGGAATTTTTAATACTGCAAATAAATGGTTGACATAGGAATTTTTGGAGCAAATGCTAAAATACTCACTACGCATCGCTGCTAGAAGTATTTTTGATTTATCTTATTTACTTTCAGCAGTACTACATTTTCTTGTAGAAAATAATTCTTTTCGGTTTTGGTTTACTTTCGCATTTTGCTAAATGTTTAAAAAAATATACTTAAATATGGACATAAACTAAAATCTTATCTTTTTAAAATATCAAGTACCTCTTATTTGTGTTGTGTAAAATAATTGATGCCTTAGGTAAACGTAAGTAGAGATTTTTCATAGATTTTAAAAAATTGAATGAAGAGGCACATGAAGTCAGATATCCTTTACGAAATATCAGAGATCTGTTAGGTAAACTTGGCGGCTTTCAATTCAGAAAATTATTGTAATTAATATTTGCGAATGCCTTTTGATTTACAAAATGCATCCTCTTCATTTCAGCGCATTATGAGTAATATTTAAAGGGCACATCAGAACAAAATTTAGGCTGTTAATACTGACGATATTATTATTTTTAGCACTAGCCTAGAAGAACATACTGATAGACTATGAAAAGTTTTTGGACGATTACGTACTTTAAATTTTAAAGTCCCGCTGGGAAAATCTGAAGTTTTTCGTAAAAGGGTTGCTTATCTTGGGTATATTGTCAAGACTGAAGGTGTAAAACCAAATTCAGACAAAATTCAAAATTTCCTTTGCCAAAAACCCAAAAGGAAACAAAAGATCTTCTCTGACTTTTAGGTAACAAAAGAAAATATATTAAAGATTTCACGAGGATAACGAAACTTCTTACAAATATACTAAAAAAGGATGCCGTAGTAGATATAAAAGATCCTGAATATATTAAATATTTTGAATTATGCTTACAACTTTTAACAAATGAATCAATTTTTCTGCACCCCAATTTTTTTTTCATAAATTCTCGCTATTGTGTGGGCAAATAAATATTTTAAACCTATTTGGACGTAAATTCAAAATAGTCACCGAGCATAAGCTTTTGGAATGGTTATTTTTATTAAAATAACCAAATTCGAAATTAATACGTTGGTGATTAAAACTCGAAGAGTATAATTGCGGCATTATATATAAAAAAGCTTGTCCTAAGAAAAATGCACATGCATTGTCCCGCATAGAATTTAAGCTTTAAAAATATCTTGACAAAATAAATCAAAATATCAGTGAAAATAATGAATATGAGAACCAGTTCTTATTAGTCGAAAGGGACGACCTTGACAAAATGGAAAATGCGGTCGAAGTTATCGACATAATTGTACACTTATCTCACGAAAATCTCATAAAAGGTATTCCTATCGTAGAATGTACTGCTAATCTCGATAAAAATTAGTTATTAATTTCTTAAGCAAAATATGTGATATCTCGCATTGATCTATATATTTCCAAAGAACTTACTTATGTTCAACTCTCAGAAAACAACTTTTAAAAAATTTGAGAAAATTTAGTGTTGTTTGACAAACATACTTTAAAAATCCTCAAATCAATATCGTTAAATGAACTAAGAAATTAAATGACGTTACTGATAATGACAAAATGAAGCAAATTATTCAGAACTACCGTGAAGAGAAAACAAATTATCGCAGGATCGATGAAACTCAAATATGCATAAAAAATAACTAACATTGGCCTAAACAACGTGCTTCTATCCAAACGTATATTAACGAATGCGAAATCTGTCAATTAACAAAATATGATAGAAACCGCAAAAATTAGATATAAGTATCACACCTACAGCAAGTAAACACTTCCAAATCATACATATTGCCAGGATCTCTCTAGTAAATTTCAAAGTTTAGCATTATTCCATTCGCTTTCAAAATATGCTCAGTCATACAAATTAAACTCTGCCTAATCTATATGTAGAAGTTTCTAATAATACTGTCCTGCATGAAAATCGTTCCCGCTTAACTAACGTGATATTTCGATTATTTTTACCTTGTAACCCTTAGACTGATCTGTAAATTGTCGTATCACGTACCCAAATCTAGAAAACTCTAAAAGGGTTTGATTGATTGCAAGCAGGTATGAAGATTTACCTGTGCGATATATAAGTTTGTTATAGCATGCCAAGTCTACGTTTTTCCTAAGTTTAGGGAAAGTGTGCATAATCTGGCAACACCGTATGGGGTACCTGGGATGACCCCCTTCCTATCTACAATCTCTTGTGACTTAGAATAACAGAGATACCCATTATAACGCAAATACAAATTTCACCAGACCCCGTAGTCGGCGAAGGGTGGGCTACTTATTAAATGTTATATATAAGCAGGCAGCCGGCCGTCGAAGGATTAGTACTGGCTATACAAGCGAAGTATAAAGAACTAGAAAATAGTGAAAGAGTTGCAGTAGTACGATTATTGTTTTTGCCCGTGTAAAATATACATTGTAAATGATATCTTGGCAAACCTGTGTGAACAAACCGGACAGTCTCCGTTATATATGTGGTGAAGTGACAATAAAAGACTTTAAGCCCACCTGTAAGAAAAGCGTACCAGTTATATTTTGCGTGCAAAGTTGTCGATCAAGACAAAATCCCAAAATTGGCTGCCACATTTGTTCAAGAACTTTAACAGGATGGCTACAGGGAACTCACATGTCTATGGAGTTTGGAATGCTAACGATTTGGAGGGAACTTCAGAATCATGTTGATGATTGCCACTTTTGCCTAACAAAAATCCTAGGGTTTTCTATTAAGAGCAAACATAAAATTGAATTTTCTAATATCTAGTACTATGACGCGTCTAGAAAAATACGAAATCGAATGATAAACTAGATAATTTTAAAACAAAAGCCGTTCCAAGCTTTTAAGAGGAAGACGATTATGAACGTATGAGCAGTAAACAACTCATTTTATACCTCAGGAAGAGGTCAACGATCTTATTCGTAGTTTGGATCTTCCCAAAACAAACATACAGCTGCTTGGATTTCGTTTACAGCAGTTGAATCTTTTACGAAAAGAAGTGGCATTTTCCACATTTCGGAAAAGGGAGTCTATCCTGGCAATATTTTTCTCAATGGCAAATGATTTAGTTTAGTGTCACAATATACCGGGTATAATGAACTTCCCAATAAAATGTGGCGGGTGGAGACTGTTTATTAACTTTTCGAAGACAAGTCAATAAATAGTTTTATTGTTTAATGGAAACATGAAAATATAAAAAATAATTACGAGAACATGGGTATACTACTTGAAGGCATAAAATACGAAGATCATAAATAGAATATCTGTGCCGATCTGAAATTTGTTGCATTACTCATAGGACTGTAGAGTGGCTACACCAAATATTTTTTTTTATGTTGTTAAAGATGGCTGTTAAATTCACACGTCTAAGTGAGGCAAAGTTTAAGAAGGAATGTTTGTTGGGCTGCAAATACGACAACTTTTTAAGGACAAAATTTTTCAAAGTACACTTTCAAGAAAAGAAAATAAGGTGTGGAAGGCCTTCAAAAATGTATGTAACAAGTTCCTAGGTGACAATAAATCGGAGAACTACAAAAATCTAATTGAAGAATCCAGTCCCAGATGGAGTTATGCTTACTGAAATTGTATGTAAAAGGCACAATAATGTTTAAAAAAGTCCTGTGAACATCGTCATTGAGACTTTTCCTGTAATAAATAAATGTGTCTTTCCATTTGTCACAGTTTCACCCTATATTGTTATTCCTTCTAGCTCAAGAACTTATCCAGTCTTGAAGACGGTAGAATACAAAATGTCACTTAAGCTGCATTTTCTTCACTCCCATTTAAAACTCTTCCCTGACAGCTGCCAATTTAGGTGCAGTATCACACGAACACTGCAAAAAATTTCACCAGCAAAATGCTCAAATGTGGAAGCGGAATAGTCGAAAATGGACCCTAAGCATTCTAACATAGCCGACTACTTTTGGACCCTTAAACGTGAAACAGATACTGGCAAATACAAGCGAAAAAAGGCAACAAAATAATTTATTTGATTTTATTATACTTTCTTTAATACAAAATGAACTAGATTGCTTATGATTTGGTAAAAACCAAGCTCATATTTAAACTCAGCCCATTACAGTAGACACAAAAAAATATGAGGCAGCGACAAAAAATTAAAGCGAAGTTTATGTATATATATATATATATATATATATATATATATATATATATATATATATATATATATATATATATATATATATATATATATATATATATATATATATATATATATATATATATATATATATATATATATATATATATATATATATATATATATATATATATATATATATATATATATATATATATATATAAATATATATATATATATATATATATATATATATATATATATATATATATATATATATATATATATATATATATATATATATATATATATATATACACATATATATATATATATATATACATATATATATAAAAGCACTTTGAACCAAAAGAATATAATTTTTACAAAAAGCGAAAGATTCTATCCTCCAGGTTCTTGGTTAGGTGGGGATGCAGTCAAAGAAAAAAATTATGAACGGCCTAGTGTGGAATACTCTTTATTGTATGGTCGATCTTTCAAGAATGTTTATTCTCTTCTTCAGGACCCTTTTATAGAAGAATACATTTGTAGATAAGAAAAGAAAGGATTACAAAGTAAAAGAAACATTTTTCCAAAGTGAGTTAAAAATAAAACAGTCCCATTGCAACAGGCTTAATGTTAAAACTTGTACGTAACTAGAATATAGACGGTAACTAACACATGTCAACAGTAAAATAAAATTTTTGGTTACATTTTCAAATTTTTAAACAAATTTTCCTCAATAAGAAAGATTTCGCTAGCGAAATTTTTAATGTGGTCCTGCGCCAGCGTAACAATGACGTTGCTTTGTCCTTGTCAACTTCCCCCTCCGGGGTAGAAGCCGTAGGTTGTTCGTAGTAATCGATATATATAGAATTAGGTAGGAATTGTACTTTCCCTTGTTTCCCTTATTATTTTATCTACTACGACGCAGTTTTTAGTTTTACAGTAATGGCGGCGTGCCAGCATTGAAAGTGGTTTCGCTGCATGTTTGTAAAAGTTTTTTTAAATATTTGAAAATGTAACCAAAAATTTTATTTTACTGTTGATATGTGTTAGTTACAAGTTTTAACATTAAGCCTGTTGCAATGGGACTGTTTTATTTTTAACTCACTTTGGTAAGATGTTTCTTTTATATATATATATATATATATATATATATATATATATTATATATACTATATATATATATATATATATATATATATATATATATATATATATATATATATATATATATATATATATATATATATATATATATATATATATATATATATATATATATATATATATATATATATATATATATATATATATATATATATATATATATATATATATATATATATATATATATATATATATATATATATATATATATATATATATATATATATATATATATATATATATATATATATATATATATATATATATATATATATATATATATATATATATATATATATATATATATATATATACATTACATTACAGTATATTAAACGAAGACTTAGTTTGTATGTAGCATTTTTTATTTACAAACGTTTCGGCAAGTTGTTGCCTTCATCAGTATATCTAAAACAATATTTTAATTCTATAAAGGACGTAGATTTTAAAAAAATATACAATAAATATGATCCAAAAAAAATTAAAAATTGAATTGATTTTTTAACTTACCTAAGAAGGTAATCTCTCGCTTCATAATAAAGTATCAACACATAAAACCTTCATAATACAGACAAGATTAAGAAAAATTAAAATTATAAGGTTTATCGATTTTAATTTGAAAGAGTGATCATATAAAGTCAAGGAAGTTTAGATTAATTAGTTATTTTAAGATGTTGTTTAGCTTACATTTTTAATTTAAGTTTTGTCGCATATTGAATTTTCACCTTTTTTTTATATATAGCATCTCTAAGAACTTCCTCTTTTTTTGGTTAGTTTCTGCTTTCAAAATTTTTGTCTCCTGAAGATAAAACGTATGGGAAGTTTCGTTTATATATTTTGTGAGAGCGGTTTTAATTTTTTATCGTATTTATGGCCGTTGATCCAGTTTTTGAGATATTATGTGTATATGTATACAACAGGACAGTCATTGCACGATATTTTGTAAATTGAATATGTTTTTTGATTTATAGGGGTTTTAGTTATAGTAGTTTTTTTGGAAGGTGTTATCGTTCTTGTGGCAGAGGGACATGTAGCGTTTTTTTAAGGTGTATTGAATATTTTCGGATAAGCCTGGTATGTATGGAATAGATGCATACTTCTTTTTAGTTTTTGTTTCTGTGAAACTGTTGTTATTAGGTTTATTTATATATTTTAATAAGTTATTTAACGGGGATCGTATACAAGAAACGATAGGGCGTATTAGAATGCCATATTTGTGTAGCTTTGGCAAACCGTATATTTTAGAGCTTGGGCGCTGTGCGTTTTTAGGCCTTTCGCGCAGTTCGGTGAAATGTAATTTTTATTTTCCTTCTTTTTTTGAATTAGCAAACCAGTAGCATTTTTTGTTGTGACTAAACTTGAGAAATAGTATTTTTTTAAATATATATATATATATATATATATATATATATATATATATATATAGTATATATAAAATATATATATATATATATATATATATGTTTATAGATATATATAAATATAT
This sequence comes from Kuschelorhynchus macadamiae, assembly GCA_030620095.1. NCBI lineage: Eukaryota > Metazoa > Arthropoda > Insecta > Coleoptera > Curculionidae > Kuschelorhynchus > Kuschelorhynchus macadamiae. The sequence goes on from JAUTXW010002320.1 coordinate 384,407, forward strand.
ATATATATATATATATATATTATATATATATATATATATATATATATATATATATATATATATATATATATATATATATATATATATATATATATTTAAAAGCACTTTGAACCAAAAGAATATAATTTTCACAAAAAGCGAAAGATTCTATCCTCCAGGTTCTTGGTTAGGTGGGGATGCAGTCAAAGAAAAAATTTATGAACGGCCTAGTGTGGAATACTCTTTATTGTATGGTCGATCTTTCAAGAATGTTTATTCTCTTCTTCAGGACCCTTTTATAGAAGAATACATTTGTAGATAAGAAAAGAAAGGATTACAAAGTAAAAGAAACATTTTTCCAAAGTGAGTTAAAAATAAAACAGTCCCATTGCAACAGGCTTAATGTTAAAACTTGTACGTAACTAGAATATAGACGGTAACTAACACATGTCAACAGTAAAATAAAATTTTTGGTTACATTTTCAAATTTTTAAACAAATTTTCCTCAATAAGAAAGATTTCGCTAGCGAAATTTTTAATGTGGTCCTGCGCCAGCGTAACAATGACGTTGCTTTGTCCTTGTCAACTTCCCCCTCCGGGGTAGAAGCCGTAGGTTGTTCGTAGTAATCGATATATATAGAATTAGGTAGGAATTGTACTTTCCCTTGTTTCCCTTATTATTTTATCTACTACGACGCAGTTTTTAGTTTTACAGTAATGGCGGCGTGCCAGCATTGAAAGTGGTTTCGCTGCATGTTTGTAAAAGTTTTTTTAAATATTTGAAAATGTAACCAAAAATTTTATTTTACTGTTGATATGTGTTAGTTACAAGTTTTAACATTAAGCCTGTTGCAATGGGACTGTTTTATTTTTAACTCACTTTGGTAAGATATATATATATATATATATATATATATATATATATATATATATATATATATATATATATATATATATATATATATATATATATATATATATATATATATATATATATATATATATATATATATATATATATATATATATATATATATATATATATATATATATATATATATATATATATATATATATATATATATATATATATATATATATATATATATATATATATATATATATATATATATATATATATATATATATATATATATATATATATATATATATATATATATATATATATATATATATATATATATATATATATATATATATATATATATATATATATATATATATATATATATATATACATTACATTACAGTATATTAAACGAAGACTTAGTTTGTATGTAGCATTTTTTATTTACAAATGTTTCGGCAAGTTGTTGCCTTCATCAGTATATCTAAAACAATATTTTAATTCTATAAAGGACGTAGATTTTAAAAAAATATACAATAAATATGATCCAAAAAAAATTAAAAATTGAATTGATTTTTTAACTTACCTAAGAAGGTAATCTCTCGCTTCATAATAAAGTATCAACACATAAAACCTTCATAATACAGACAAGATTAAGAAAAATTAAAATTATAAGGTTTATCGATTTTAATTTGAAAGAGTGATCATATAAAGTCAAGGAAGTTTAGATTAATTAGTTATTTTAAGATGTTGTTTAGCTTACATTTTTAATTTAAGTTTTGTCGCATATTGAATTTTCACCTTTTTTTTATATATAGCATCTCTAAGAACTTCCTCTTTTTTTGGTTAGTTTCTGCTTTCAAAATTTTTGTCTCCTGAAGATAAAACGTATGGGAAGTTTCGTTTATATATTTTGTGAGAGCGGTTTTAATTTTTTATCGTATTTATGGCCGTTGATCCAGTTTTTGAGATATTATGTGTATATGTATACAACAGGACAGTCATTGCACGATATTTTGTAAATTGAATATGTTTTTTGATTTATAGGGGTTTTAGTTATAGTAGTTTTTTTGGAAGGTGTTATGGTTCTTGTGGCAGAGGGACATGTAGCGTTTTTTTAAGGTGTATTGAATATTTTCGGATAAGCCTGGTATGTATGGAATAGATGCATACTTCTTTTTAGTTTTTGTTTCTGTGAAACTGTTGTTATTAGGTTTATTTATATATTTTAATAAGTTATTTAACGGGGATCGTATACAAGAAACGATAGGGCGTATTAGAATGCCATATTTGTGTAGCTTTGGCAAACCGTATATTTTTAGAGCTTGGGCGCTGTGCGTTTTTAGGCCTTTCGCGCAGTTCGGTGAAATGTAATTTTTATTTTCCTTCTTTTTTTGAATTAGCAAACCAGTAGCATTTTTTGTTGTGACTAAACTTGAGAAATAGTATTTTTTTAAATGGGACACCCTGTATATTTTTTGCTATTTTAGTTGAAAATCTTCTACTGAACAAAAAAGTTTATATGCATTACTGTCCTAAAGTTAAAGATAACCTAGTTATTCATATATTTGGCTTTTAGATAATAAAGGCTATATATTTTTATAATAAAATTTTATTTTAGGTTTTTTCTTGGTATTTTATTTAAGTTAGAAGTAAGAACCATTTTAATTTATAAAAAGTAAGCAAATATATCTCTATTTTTCTGAATACATTTTTCAGCAATTTTTAACACAGCTTTTGTTGCCTTCAAAATTGTTCTGCCATCGATAGATGTTACAATGCGGCTAATATTATGTTGAATTTCGTTCAATGTCAAATATCCCTTTTTATATACCTCTTCTTTGACATAACCCCAAAAGTAAAAATCTAATGGAGTTATGTCAGGGGATCTCGGTAGTCAACGAATCGGACCATTTGTTGCTCTCCATGTATTTTGAAAAAGTCTGTCAAGCAATATTGTGACTTCACGAACTATATGGAGGGGACCTCCATCTTATTGGAAAGATATTTCATTGCGTGAAGTTGAGGTTGAAGTCTTTTAGTATTTTTGACAACATAGTAGTCAAAGTACCCTCATCAAATATTGGCCCAATTATTTTGCTGCCTATAGATCGCACTAAATATTAATACTGAACTCTATTTTCGGTATTCGGGGATGGGCTGTGAATAAATTTTCTCTTGACCAATAGTGCATATTTTCACGATTAAACATACCCCTATTTGAAAAGTTGAGTTCATCACTCCAAACACTGTGCTTTAAAATGTTGTGATTTCGTCTGAAAACCAATAATAAAAAATAAGTCGTCTTTCGGCATCGCCAGGTAATAATGTTTGAACCGGTCGATATTTATAGGTTAAAAATCTTTTTTTTTAATTCTCCAAATTGTGAACAAACTTAAAATACTTTCCCTTGCTAAATCTCTAGTAGAGTTTTCTTTGAATACTTCAAAGTATGCAAACACGTTTACTTCTGTTTGTTAATTTATTATACTCCTCACCTTTCAAAAAACCCTTCATTTCTTCTAAATTTTCTGTACATCTTCGGAAAACATCATCTGCCTAGCAGACCACATCCTGGAAACCTTTGTCCATGTGTTCTAGTACTCTGGAGCTGTTTTTTCTACAAACAAGGTACGTCGTCTAGAACATATCACATTTTTCTAAATGCGTTTTTCAAATTATTTAAAAATGTGAAAATTACGTTAAAGTTCCAAAATTGAAGGTCAATATTTTTAGAACATAAGTCATAAAAGAAGACTAAAATGTAATGTAAACATACAGGCTGTTTCATTAAGGGTGGCCACCGACCATATCTCGGAAACAACTGGACATAGAAACTGAGGGAAAAAGTAATTACTAAAGTGGTTATGAGAAGATCTTGGATATTATTTTTAAATTCCGCATTTAACCGCAAGGGGACGCATCCGAAAAGTAAATATTAGAATTATAAATTTCTTCGAAAATTCCCCAATTGAGACATAACTTTATTAACATCATTAGAAAGCTTGAACAATTTTGCATCACTTTCGACTAAAGCTCATTGGAGAACCGGCCTTGATAAAAGTGGGGAAAGCTATTAAAAGTGTAATCGTATTCATAGAAATCAGTGTAACTTCTAATTGACTTGTCCGCTTTTAGTAAACTTAAGCTTGTTTGGAAGGGAATTGTAATTCAAACTCAAATTCAAATTCAAATTTTTTGTTTGGTTTCGAGCACTATAAATATAGAAAGAAACACGTCAAATAGAAATGTAAATAGACATATGACAAGTATCTAATATAAACTAACAACAGATATATCTAAATTTAGATCACAAAACATAGTATATAATTTTTTCTTCGAGTTAAAATCCGTTCTTCAGTGCGGTGTCCAATAAAACAAGGAAAAAAAGGTTTTCAGTTTGCATATTATGATGAGTTATTCCTCAAAAAAGTGAAAAATTCATCTGTGGTGTAAAAAGTCTGTGATAAAAGTAAGCTTTTAATTTTATTTATTTTGACAATTTATTGCTTTAATGTTATAAGGTAACATATTATAAATTTTACTCCCAGCGTAGATTGGTGATTTTTTATAAATATTTAAGTTATGCTTGTCTAAGCAGAAGTTATTTCTATTTCTTGTATCATACGCATGAGAATTACTGTTAATTTGAATTAGATTTAATAATTAAATAGAATTTTTTAGAATTTAATAGAAATAATAATTTTAAGAGGTAAATTGAAGCAACTGTCAAAAGTTTGTATGACCTGAATGTCTCTCTGCAAGATGTTTTAAAAGGTATACTAAAAATGATTCTAACAATTCTTTTTTGTATTATAAATACTCTCTCTATATCTGAGGCCTGACCCCACACTACTATGTTATAAGCTATTGCAGAATATATGAAAGCATAATATACATTAATAATTGTTGGAGATAATTACGGAGACCAGAAATTACGTAAGCTCCCCTATTAAGTTTCTTACAAACATTGTTGATCTGAATGTTCCAATTAAGGTGGCAATCCATAGACAAACCCAAGAAACTAACACATGAGGAAAGCTCAAGATCAGGACTATCGAAGGAAATGCTGATATCACAAGGTTCTCTACGAATAGTTCTTAAGTTCATAGCTACAGTTTTGGTATGGTTAATCGTTAGCTTATTAGCAAAGCACCATTTAGAAAAATCATTTAGTACAGTGTTGATTTTATTTTTTAAGTGACTTTCTGACATATCGGATACTACGATAGTAGTATCATCAGCATATAGAAAAATCTGGCCCTGACTTATATAGTCAGGAAGATCATTAATGAAGAGTAGGAAAATCAGGGGACCTAAGATACTTCTCTGAAGTGTGCCAATATTCTGATTAAAATCAGACATTACATTTTTAATTTTTACAGAAAATTTTCTGTCAGTCAAAAATGAAACTATAAATGCGTTTATATTACCACGTAGTCCTAGGGCGTCTAGTTTAGCAGAGACCAACTGTTTATCAACAGTGTCGAATGCACGTGTCAAGTCAAAAGACAACGTTATTACAAATTCACCTTTGTCCATCTTATTAGAAATATACTGTACAAGATCAATGCACCCAGTTTCCGTAGACATGCCTCTCCGAAAACCATGTTGTCTGTCGTTTAAGATATTATATTTGCAAATAAAGTCATAAATACGATTGTGAACAATTTTTTCAAAAATCTTAGAACCTCTCTCCACCTCGGTACTTGTAACGAACCGGTAATAAAACGAATTCAAGACAAGTCTTCGACCAATAGTGCACATGTCGGAGAATCGCCCACCGAAATAAGTACCCAGCTTGGTAGGGATAACTAATTCCAGGTATTCTCCAAAGACTGACGCAACCTCAAGTGGCTCAGAAATCATTTTATTATCCCGAGATAGAACTATATTTTTTGTGGTATTAATGTTTTTGCCCTGTATTTTGTTAACTATTGACCAGCTTGTTTTAACTTTATTGGTTGAACGAGAAATTAAAGTGTTGAAGTAAGCGAGTTTTTCATTTTTAATTTTCATAGTTACTTCTTTTTTAAATATTAAATAGCGATGTTTGATTGCATCGTCCCTACTATTATTTTTTAGCCAGTTTAGTTTTTCTAGATTATTAATTTGGGTGACAAAATCAAAAAACTAATAAAAATAGCAACTGGAACAGTATGTACAAAGGTTTCCAGGACGTCATCTGCCAGACAGAAGATATTTTCTGAAGTTGTACAGAAAATTTAGAAGTAATGAAGGGGTTTTTCGAAAGGTGAGGAGTAAAAAACAGTTTATAACAAATGAAGAAATAGAAGTAACGTGTTGGCATAATTCGAAGTATTCAAAGAAAACTCTACTAGAGATTTAGTAAGGGAAAGTGGTTTAAGTTCGTTTACAATTTGGAGAATTTAAAAAAAAAGATAAATTTTTACCCTATAAGTATCTAGGCGAGGCCTAAAGATGACTTATTTTTTGTCATTTTCTAGTAAATGCTTTCAGACGAAATACAACATTTCAAAGCACATTCTTTGAGCTAATGAAGCCAACTTGTCACTTAGGGGTATGTTTAATCATAGAAATATGCACTGTTGGTCAACAGAAAATGTATTCACAGTCCATCCCCGAAATCCGCAAATATAGTTCAGTATTAATGTTTGGTGTGATCTAATAGGCAACAAAATAATTTGGCCACTATTTTAATAGGGGTACTTTGACTGGCAAAAGATATGTTGATATGTTGATATGTTGTCATAAATACTAGAAGACTTCTTGGATGATGAAACCTAGAGGCACGCAATGATATATATTTCCAACAAGATGGAGCTCCCCTCCATACGGTTTGTGAAGTAAAAATATTGCTTGACAGGCTTTTTCAAAATAGATGAATAGCAACAAATGGTCCGATTTACTAGCCACCGAGATCACCTGACATATCTCCATTAGGTTTTTACTTTTGGGGTTATGTCATAGAAGAGGTACATATAAAGAGATATTTGACAATGGCCGAAATTCAACATAATATTAGCCGCATTGTAACATCTATCGATGGCCGAACAATTTTGAAGGCAACAAAAGCTGTGTTAAAAAATGCTGAAAATGTATTGAAGAAAATGGAGATATATTTGCTCATCAAATTGTTCTTATTTCTAACTTAAATAAAATAATAAGTTAAAACGTAAAATAAAATCGTATTTTAAATTTTAAAAATACATACGCTTCATTATCAAAAAGCGAAATATATGAATCACTAGGTTATCTTTAACTTTAGGCCAGTAATGCATATAAACCTTTCTGTTTAGCAGAAGATTTGCAATCAAAACAGTAAAACATACAGTATACAGGGTGTCTCATTTAAAAAAATACTATTTTTTAAAGTTAATTAATTTAAATTAAATGTTCGATTGTTTTTTTAATACCGTTTTAGTCATAATAAAAAATGCTAAAAGTTTGCCTTTGTTGACTATGTAGCTTCCGTAATAAACATGTTACCAATAGTGCGCACTTAATTTGGTACACCCTGTATATATATATATATATATATATATATATATATATATATATATATATATATATATATATATATATATATATATATATATATATATATATATATATATATATATATATATATATATATATAATATATATATATATATATATATATATATATATATATATATATATATATATATATATATATATATATATATATATATATATATATATATATATATATATATATATATATATATATATATATATATATATATATATATATATATATATATATATATATATATATATATATATATATATATATATATATATATATATATATATATATATATATATATATATATATATAACCGCGAAGATAACCGCGAAAAACTGAAATTCTGCAAAATTGACATGATATTATCAATAAAATTAAAAACGCTTCGCTTAGAAAGTGTTGAAAGTAATCTAATTTAAATGAGGTTGTCGATGTAGGTATCAGAAGTAAACTTATAAAAGGGTCAAAACGTGATTTACCACTCTACATGCAATATAAAGGAAAGTGGGGAAAACTAAATATAAACAGCTTTATTCAGTGACTGAAAAACCTGGTGCCGCTCTTCAAAATCCTATTTATAATAGAGAAAGTTGGAAATTCCTTAATTTAAATTCTGAGTGTGCCATAAATTTATCTATCTAAGTTCAATATAAATTTAGATTAGCGCAACAACTTTCAGTGCTTAACCTTATCCGAATTAAATTTTATTTATGCATTGGTTTCAGCTCAAAAAACAAATTACTTTGGTTTAGGTTTTGGAATTGACGATTTTTGCTACATTTTTTAATAGTTAAATAAAATCATAAAGAAAATTTAATTGATTTTTTTTGCATAGATAGTGAAAGCATAAAAATATATAATTCTATATAATTAGGTAAAAGAGTTCATAATAGAAAGATGTATAAAGAAATCCAGAAAAATTAATAAATGTATGATGTTTAGTTCTTTTTTCCTGAAACTGCCCTGGTGTTTGTGACCAGATTTAATGAGAACTTACTGTTCTTTAAAAATGTGCTTTTATTCTATTATATTCTATCTACGATCCCTTGAGTTATTTTTTGTTTTTTTAAACTTAATAAATATTATTTGTGTAATAAATGAAATTAAGTAAATATTATTTCTGTTATAAAAGGGTGTAAAGTACATGATAAGAGTAGTTTTACAGTTTATCATGGGAAGCAAAACTGAGTTCTAGCGTCACGATTCGTTTAATATTGACTTATCTTAATTTCTATCCTACTTAACTCGCGATTTTTTTAAATGGCCTAATAATGTAATCATTTTAAGTGGATATTTTGGTTCTAGTTAAAACACTTTCGGCAAGCGAGGAATTTGGTATATGTGCCATCCACCTGAAATTAATATATTAAAAGCACCTGAAAAATATTTCTGTGCTTCGCCCACGATATTGGAAAACGGCAGCTTAAAACCCATTTCTCAGGTTTATCATGGATATTACGCGGTATTAAAGAAAATATTTATTATCCTGCTATCTACATTTTCTTTCTGACACCGTTTAATTTATTATTTCCTTTCAAGGATAATTTTTTTAATGCGATAAACATGGCAGCCTCATAATTGATACTAAAAAGTTAATAACATTTTATCTAGCAAATTTTTTACAATATCATCATGAAAATGTCTGTCTTTATATGGAGAGTAATAGAAACACCGTAAAGTATGATGGCCCTAACCAACACCTATGTCGTTTGCTCCATTTCCTGTATAAAATTTTACGATATCAGGATCTGTTTGTTTGGGGTCGATGCATACGTAGATGAAACTGCAAATTGCAGAAAATAGCTGCTAGATGAGTCTTTTTTACATTTCAACAAAAAGTAAATTTATTGACGGCAACACAGTTTTATTGAGGCTTAAATAGTTAAATATATAGGTGATAATGCAAAACCGTTTAGGGTTTCTTTAATTACTACAACATCGTGAGAGATGGAACACAATAGTATAACAATTTTGGTTACTAGTGACAACTCAAAATTGTTTTTTTTTATCTTTTTGTTCCTGAATTGACAATATTTTGTTCTTGTGTTTCTAGCTTTCAAATGCAAGAAACCTGAACGGAAAAACTAGAGTAGTAAGATTACTGCATTCTAAATTTCGGCTTCAATATATCTAATGTCAACGCCCAAGCGGTTAATGAAAAGAAATAATTATTAATTAAATAAATAACTTATTATACCTAAAAATAAGTATTCTAGTAAGCATTAGTATTGCAATGTAAAATTATTATAATTCTTACTGCTTAGCTTGATTCTATGATAGAACTACTTTTTGATTCTTGATGGACTAAACATTTGGTAACAAAGTGTCGAACAGATGTGTAAGCTTTTAGAAAATATAAATACCGTATTCAACTTCGTTCGAGATTTTTGCAAACCTTTGCGTATTAAGATCTCTATGGAACACTGGCGTTTTGCGTTTTATAAAAGTAGAACTTTTTATGTAATTTGCATGTATTTCCTATCAAATAAATAACGCTACATAAGTGTAAATATATTTTATTATTAAAATGTAAATACTAATAGTAGTTAAAAGTATTACAATTTATGAAGAAAACATGGCTAACTGTAATATTAAGTATTAAATAAAATGACACTAATTTCTTAAAAATAGTTATAACTATAATATAGTCTAACATTCATACAAGTAGTAATTTAAACTTTAAAAAAATTTAAAATGGCTACACCAATTTTGTCTGTGGTATGTATTTAAGAGTGCAAATTATAAATTTGTAGGCAATATCTAAAATTTCAAATTAGCAGGACCAACACAGTGGACTAAAAAGTATAAAATAAATTTTATATTTAAATATTTAAAGTCCTGGTTTGTATAAATTGAACTCAAAGTAAAATTTATTTTATATACATTAACAGATATCTTGTTTCCTTCACTTCATTAGCAGCCCAAGTTTTTTTTTATTTTTCAACATTTTAGTTTGTAATATAAAAGAGTGGTTCTAAATGTGTTAATAAAAAATTCTTATCTAAATGTGACAACTCATGTTTTTTTTTCATTAAAAATGAATCGTCGCTATCATTATTACCCTCATCCTTGTGTTTTTATAGTATATCGAAAAATCAATTAATCATCTTCATAATTAACTTCTAAAGCGGTCGGTTTATTTGGCGGTAGTAGTTATTACAGCTAACAAAAATTTATTGGCCAAAGCGTAGACAAAGTTCATATTATGAGTATGACTATGTGCGTGACAATATAAATCCGTAAATATGCATTGTGTACATTATGCATTAATCTGAACATTTTATCCAAAAAAAGTTTGAATATGTTAACAAACAGACTTTCTTAAACTTAACCGTTAACCAACTGCTACAGTCTTTCCAAGAAAGCTCCTACTGACCAAGAACCTATTTTTGATCCAATGTCTCCCCCAACAGTGAAGCTTACGCGAACCGAAAAAAGTTCTGATAACCGTTTCCTCATGTCTAGACTAAGAGAACCAGCCATTTTAAAGGCCTTCAAGTTATATCTCGCCTTCCTGCACGACCAACCTGCGCCAATTCACTTTGAAGGGTTTACAAATACAAGCACCAGGCTGTTTTTGGCTTCTGAAGGCATTCCTATAGATTATAGAACCCTACATAAGATATATTTCGATTTTCATGCTGCTTACGGATTTAACGCAGCAGAAGTGGAAGCGGATCTTGCAGCCTATGGATCCTAAATATCTTCGGAGAGATCGATCCATCTTCAGAGGACCAGAGAATGCCATAAAAACTATTTTACCAGCAATTCTCCCAAAAAAAATTTTTAGAAAACACGACGTGTCCTGAGGAACTAGATTCCTCAAAACTTCCTGTTGTTACTAGTCTTAATATGGTTCTAATTAATATTGCTTCTCTAAGAAATAAAACTGACGAGTTGTACCTATTTCTGGAAGAATTGGAGTTCCCCCAACTTGTTGCAATTACTGAGCACTGGCTGAATCTAAACGAACCCTTTTATATTGAGAGGTATACCACAGTAGCTAGATATGACAGAAAAAACTCAGCTCATGGGGGAACACTGATTCTATCCCTAAATGGAGATTTCATGTCGGTATCTAAATATGAAAATTTGTTAGCGGATAGCTCTTTTGAATTCTCTATAGTATATAATCAAAACCTTGATCTTTATGTAATTTGTATTTATAGATCACCAAACTCTGATGTACAATCATTTTTAAATAGCCTGGTAAGTTTGCTAGACAGCCTACCGATTAAAGGTAGAAAAATTCTATGCGGGGACTTTAATATTGACTATGCTACAGTTTGTGCCATCCAGAAATATCTAATTTCTATATTCGACTCTTTCGGTCTTTCAACGCATGTATCCTCGCCATCTAGAATTTCAAAAAACTCTTCTTCTATCATCGATTACATGGCGTCTGATTTTTCTCCATCAGAGGTGCAATCACAGGTCTATAACTCAGGTCTTTCCGATCACGAGGCGGTTTAGTTTACCTATTAGGCCCTTACCAAGATCTTGCCATCGGGGCAGAATTTTCTCGGCCGCAAATTTCTCAGTATTTCATAATATTTGCTTTAACACCAATTGGAATTTTGAATCTGATAATGTCAACACAAACTTCAGAACTTTTTTAAATAAAACTTTAAGTGCTTTTAACAAGGCCTTCCCGCTTAAGAATATCAAACCTAAGCGGCATAAACCGTGGACCACGAAAGGAATACGAATTTCTGCTAAAAATATGCGCTCGCTCTCATATATAAAAAAATTCACCGACTCCTTTCTTATTCTCGACTATATCTCTAATTATAGGAGGATCTACACTACTCTTATTAAGTCAGCAAAAAAATTACACTACCGAAAACGTCTAACAAACTCTAATAACGTTTCAAAAGAAACCTGGTCCATCATCAATAACCTCAGAAACAAATCAAACCCTGTGACTCAGATCTTGCCAGGGGCTAATGATCTAAATGATTATTTTATTAATGTAAGCAAAAATGTTACCTCTAGTATCTCGCCAAGTTTGGACCCTCTTTCGTTTCTCCCTCCTTCAAAAAATTTAGCTGATAGCTTTTTCTTAAGTCCCGTTAGCAACACTGAACTATTGAAGGTAATACATAATATCAAAAGTAAATCTTCGTGTAGCACTGATGGCCTATCAATTAGAATATTCCTGAACTTGCCACTCCCAGTCATAGAGGCCCTTACAACATTAATAAATGAGTCCTTTATAAAAGGTGTATTCCCTGATTGCCTTAAAACAGCTATAATTATTCCACTTCATAAAGGCGGCGAAAAAACTAACTCTTGCAATTATCGCCCAATTGCACTACTACCAGTGCTATCAAAAATCATCGAAAGGCTACTGAAGAACCGTCTTATGCCATTTCTCCTGAAACATCAGATAATATCCCCGGAGCAGTTCGGATTTCTACCCAACAAGTGCACCAGTGACGCCATGTTCACGTTGCTTAGAGGCGTCTACTTATCTCTCAATAACAACCACCCAACTGCCAGTTTTTTGTGACTATGCGAAAGCCTTTGATTGTGTTAGTCATGAAATTCTGATAAACAAACTAAATTTTTATGGAATTCGTGGTACTTCTTTAAATTGGTTCAAATCTTATCTTGGAAAAAGGCAACAACTTGTAAGGGCTAATGGTTCCGATTCTGATTGTAAGTTGATTACAAGTGGAGTCCCTCAAGGTTCAGTCTTGGGACCTATTCTTTTTTTGTTATACATTAATGATATCACGAACCTTAAAATTAATGGAAGAATCTCCCTTTTTGCTGATGAACCAAGCATAACATGGAGTGATTTTGATACAACGTCTTTACACTCTAGTATCTCCAAAGACTTGGTTATAATTAAGGCTTGGTCCGATTCCAATATGCTTTGTTTTAACGTCGATAAAACGGTGGCGTTATCTTATAAGGGAACTTTACAACCACTTCAGGTACATAACAGCAATATTGAATACGTAGAGTCGGTTAAATTCCTGGGTTTAAATATAAATAGCAACCTAAAATGGTCTAATCATATTGACACCTTAACTAAAAAACTTTCTACCGCCTGCTTCGCCATTCGATCAGTTTCAAAAGAACTAGACGTTCCTTCTGCCAGACTTACTTATTTCTCTTTATTTGAATCCCACCTCCGCTATGGCCTTCCCTTTTGGGGCTGCTGTACCACCGAGCAATTTCGTAGTATTTTTATGCTTCAAAAGAGAGCCATTCGTTATTTGTTTGGTCTAAATAATAGAGCTCACTGCCAATACTATTTCAAAAAACATGAAATATTAACACTTCCTGCATTATTTATTTTGGAAACGGTATGTTTGCTGAGAAAACATATAAACACCCTCCCAGAAAGGCCACAACATGTATACCCTACCAGAAACTCTAGGCATGATATTTATCTTCCCATTCCTTCCACAGAATTAATAAAAAAATCAATTATTTACAACGCCATAAAACTTTACAACAATCTGCCAGTACATTTAAAATCTATCCCTATGCTTGCACAATTTCGAAAAAACACCAAAGCATACCTCATTGAGAGACCATTTTACAGCGTTAATGATTTTTTTTTCAGTGAGTAAGTCTCTTTAAATTGTCACTAGACTCGCTTGTTTACTTAAATCTTTTGTGAGTCATGTCCTAACTCGTAGCATAGAATTTTGTAAATCATTATATAGGGAAAAGAACTGTCGAACATTCACTTAAAACTTAATTATTTTTGTTAGGTATTGGATTAAAAACAATTTAATTCTTTTTGTATACTACATTCTACACTAGTTCAATATACCTTCTGTTTAACATCACAATTATTTGTATAACTATAATAACATAGAGTTTAAGGTCGCATAGTTGCAATTTTGATTTCAATGTCATCGAAATTATTCACCTCGTACATGTGTGTTTGTTTACTTTTATAAGGTTATCATGATTCATTTACTGTTTGCAATGTTATGTTATATTCTAACGTGTGTTTTACGATTTGGTAAATTGATAATTTACATTTTTAAAAAAAAGCACTGACCTGTCGAAATTATTTTCGATTAATGTTTTGATATGTCTTATTTTTAGGTATATTTTGCTTTGTCCATAAAATTGTAAAATTTTTCTGCGGCAATAAAGCATACTTTTGTTTGTTTGTTTGTTTGTAATAAAAAAGCATTTTAAACCAATTTTCCAAAACATGAACATTAATCCGCGCTAAAGCAAGTCGGCTAGTTTTTCGTTTTCCACTTTATGATGCACTTATCACTCTAGACCAAAGGAGCCAGATTGAGGAAGGATTTTTTTTACATTTTTACTGAAACAGCTGAAAACAGCAGAAAAGCTAAAAGTTCTTCTAAAATTTAAAAAGAGAAAAAAATCAAAAGTTTAATAAAATCTAGTTTGAATAAATATTTTATTGTTTCTCCAATTATTTTTTTAATAAATAAGACAAGTGCACCAAACAACATTTTCGGTAAATTTCAAAGTTACATAATTTCAAAACGCAAAAGATTTTAAAATGATTTTTTCTTTAACATAATTAGTGCAAAGATAATACACAGGTTTGTGCAAAACTAAATGATCAGCATCTTAATAAAATATTATAATTTTTCCGAATCTCCCAATTAATCTGCAAGTGTGACGTAAGTAATTCAAATTTAATGATTACGATACCAGTATTGGGTTCTTTTTTCTAATGTCTTTTGCAATTTAACGCTTAAGGGTTAATTTGCAGCTTCCAGAATTTCCGCAAGGAGAATATCATCTTCGTTTCATATTGATTTATTTTCGATTTCTCGCCCGATTAAAACTTTTTCTAATTCAGATTTAATAAACTAAATACTTGATGTTTTGAAGCAATCATCTTGTTGAGAGTTTAAAGAGTCCGGGTTTGTGACATGGACCATGAGACTCAGAATAAATAGTTATGCGTTGCTTGATTCTCATTCTTAATGCATCTTGCAGATCAGTTCTAAGTATTGTTTTAATCTTGCATAATTCCTTTAATATGAATTTTAAATTTGTTTAAAGCCATAGTCACAATGGCACAGTAATACATTAATCATTCATCATTCATCAACGTGTCACACGCTAGCAAAATTTGTATTGCATCAACAGGAATTTCCAGCGTATAAAAATATCGGGATTAATTCCAGAATAGATCTGTCTAATCCCGGTATTTTCGAGACCGATTTTATTTTGTGACTAGTGCAGCTTGCATTAAAACCAAAAGATCATTTCGAGGGTCCCCTCTATCCAATACTGGTATGGGAATCAACAAATTTTATTTACGTCACGCTTGAAGATTAATGGTGAGATCCAGAAAATTTATAATTCTTTATTAAGTTGCTGATCACTTGGCTTTGACCCACTTTGTGTGTTATCTTTGTGTTAATTATTCTATTAAAGGCATCATTAGACCCTTAATTCACTTATGGGTATGTTTATCTGCAAAAAAAAACCGCTGAGCTAGTAATTAATTTGCCCCGAAAAGTTCTCATTTTCGATTAACCCTCGTATTCGAAAAACAAATGATAGTAAGCAAAATCAGGGAAATCACATGTCTTATATTTATCCTTAAATCATTTTGATATGAAAAGAAATTGCAAATGCACTTTTGCAAATTATATAAGATCGTTCCGATTTAAAATAATTAATATTTTTCAGAATAAAAAAATGGCGACCTGTACCCTTTCTCCTATGTCAACCGGTATAATACGTTTGTTCGCATTGGCAGTTATTTTTAATTTTTAACAAGTGACTTCGTCACGCTAGTCGGTCAATATCATTTCTAGGGAACCCTTTAGACACGTGCAATAAATCTACAGCCGAGTTCAAATTTGACATTTTGATTATGATATGTATCAAAATTTAATCACAAGTGGGGAATCCCCAGTCAAAATCCCCTGATGTATTGACCAATCATGACGTACAATATTAAGCAGCTTTTTCTAATATATCGGAATGTTAGCAAGGATTTGTTTATTATTTATTTGTATACTCTTTAATGATTGCTTTATTGACAAACCTGTTCTTAACCCTAGATGGTATCAAATATTGAATATAAGAGGAGAAGGTTTGACTGACAATTTATTTTAACTTATTTTATCACTGTTGTGTTGAGAGAGGGGCTGTATTTGGAAAATGTGTTAATTTTGTAAAAACCTATGCAAGTTGTCCAAAAAATAAATACATTTAAAACCTGATTCACTCTATTTTTTTAAATTAAACATTTTTAGATTGTCAGTAATTTTATTTATTTATATATATTTAGGATGTTATCTGGAGACGTTCTGGGCGGTTTTCCAATAAATGCCCCCAGGCACAAAATACACTACCGCTGAACGGATTTTGATGATTTTTTTTAAAATGTAGATTTGTTTATCGCTAAAAACGCCGCGATGTAAGTTTTTATTAAATTTTTAATTTAGAGCATATACAGGGGCCAACAATGAGACTAATTTTTCTCCAGAATATTTGAAACACCCTGTGGATCGTTTCAGCCGTAACAGCGGGTATACGCTTGATGCAAATTATAGCCCCATGTTTTCTTAACAATTTGGTTTTTGTTTCATGTCAATATCTCTATTTTTAAATGAAATACAGAGCAAAAGATTAAAGCGCACTAGTTTATTTTAACAATTCAACATCTTAAAATAGGGTAAGCC
This sequence comes from Kuschelorhynchus macadamiae, assembly GCA_030620095.1. Lineage (NCBI taxonomy): Eukaryota > Metazoa > Arthropoda > Insecta > Coleoptera > Curculionidae > Kuschelorhynchus > Kuschelorhynchus macadamiae. The sequence goes on from JAUTXW010002320.1 coordinate 401,445, forward strand.
ATGAAATGAACAAGTTTGACAAACTGAGATGTTTGTTTGTTATGTGTCAATTTTATCTTTGAAAAGTGTTAAAATTTTGGCTATGGAGCGTCAAACAAGGAATTTGTCTCGTGACGAATGCATAGCAGCAATTACATTGGCCGAGGAAGGATTAAGCTACCGTGCTATAACTGGGAGACTGGGAGTTTCTCATTCATCAATATCGCGCGTTGTCCGCCGTTTTGAGCAAACTAACGATCATAACCGACGCGATGGGCAACGAAGGCACCGAGGAACAACAGTGAACCAGGATCGTTTCATTCGGTTACGTGCTTTGAGAGAAAGTTTTGTAACAGCAAGAAATCTTCATGTACAACTTAACGCTACACATAACTCCAAGATGGTTTTTAGCGGGTTAGGAACACAAATCAAATTTCAGTTTTTTAAAAATTGGCCGACGTTTCGACGATTTATTTGTCGTCTTCTTCAAGGCTAATTCCTAAAAATTAGAGGCTCATGTAAAAAATACAACTAATATAATTATACTTCTCCATAGAACACAAATGGTGATTACCACCACAACACATTAAAACACAAGGTGGCAAACAAGTAAAAGAACAAAGGACATTTAGCAGGTCTCGGAGCTTTAAAACATTCAAAAAGGATTATTCAGAAAAACAAAAAACGCAAATAAACAACTCCGGAACCCACTGCGTCTTGAAGAAGACGACAAATAAATCGTCGAAAGGTCGGCCAATTTTTAAAAAACTGAGGTTTGATTTATGTCCCTAACCCGCTAAACACCATCTTGAATTTAAATTGAGGGACGCTACTTTCACACGCCATGCTACACATAACGTCCAAATAATTGTATCCTCTGTAAGACAACTTGCAGAACAGAATTTAAGATTCCGAATTCCAGCAAGAGGACCGAGGTTAAAGGCAAACCATCATAGAGCGAGACTACAATTCGCCAGACAGCATGTAAACTGGAATCTTGAGGATTGGGAGCGAGTCTTGTTCACGAGACGAGTCGAGGTTTTGTTTGTACAGCTCCGACCGACGCGTACGACTACTACGCTGGCCAAATGAGCATTATTGACAGTGTAATATTCGTCAAACCACGCTATTCAATGGAGGTTCTGTAATGGTTTGGGGAGGAATTTCTTTGACTGCCCGAACAGAACTTATTTCTTTACGTGATGGTCCAAGTAACAGGTACATCACTGACATCTTATCCCCCCTGAATATGCTCAAAACTAAAATTTTGATAAAAACTCACATCGCGGCGTTTTTAGCGATAAACTAATCTACATTTAAAAAAAGCATCAAAATCCGTTCAGCGGTTCGCAAGGAAATCCACATTGAAATGTTGTGCAATTTATAGTGGTGCGATAATTTTGATGCATAGTGTAGATTTTTTTTAACAATTAGAAAAAGGATTAATTTGGAGGGTTCAGAAAATAGAAACCAGAAAAGAAATAAATTAAAAAATTGCTCCACTACGTTTATTTAAATCACGCTTTTTCAGATTTTTAATAAAGTATTTTCTCAGTCACAAAAATTATACGTTTGAGGTTGATATCTCGACATGTTTTTGATGGTTTCTCAATGAATACTTCTATACACACAAAAATATTATTTTTCTACAAAATACGCAATCGTTGGGAAGTATTCGGAAAATTTATCAATTTAATACGACCTGAAAAAAACCTATCAATTTAAAGCGATACGCTTTATCGATGTTAGTCTGCTAAAAAGACCCGATAGATGTAAGAAACGGCCCACTACAATTTTTTAAAAATGTCAAATTGTCTATAAGGAAGTCCCAATGCTTTACCATTTATTTTTGCTGTTAGAATCTATCACTTGTGATAACAGATTCTTTAGAATTTGTGGACAGTGTTGTGAATTTTTTAGCAAAAAAATTGCTAGTTAGTTATTAGAAGACTAATTCATTTTTACACTATCCACAGGTATAAAGTTACTGACAAATCGAACAAATCCTGCGTTACGTAAGTATAGATCACTCTTTATGGTGCGCCTAAATGTTGTGTAAATGTACCTAAAAAATAATAGCTTCTTTTCTTTTAACGAGGGCGCGTTTTGATGCTAGTGAATTGTCAAACAGCATAAAGCAAGTTTAATTAATTCATATACATTATATGAAGTTTAAATTATGCTAAAAAAATATAGATTTTTTATGAAAAGATTGCGATAGCAGACAACGTCTCTGCGGATAATCTCTGACATCATTGGTTCAACTAAATCTACAATATCTAGGGAAATGGCTAGCGATCCATTTACCATACGTAAATGGATCTCTAGCTCACCGGTATAGGGGATGGAGCTGTCATGCCAGGATGACACCTGTTCGCAAGGACGATATGTTAGATTATCGGGAAGTCGTCGCCGGACATTTAATGCGAATTGAAGGTACAGAATGAAATATCTTATATTCATGCGATGGAGAGGTAGGAATGGACGATATCTAGAGGAGAATATCGACGCAAAAGTAGCATTTGGAGAGGGTGGCGGGACTGAATATTGGAAACACTGTAGCAGGACTTCATGCCCTAAATATATCCACAAATCGAAAAGATTCTATACCACTGGCATTTTGTGTCCGCCTACGATCGACAAGAAGCGATATAATCAAACGCTTCGTTTCTACATCCGTTAAGGTGTCGAAATCTTCTGAAAGAAGCGTGGTGGTTTTGTCACACATGCGTATTTTTGTTTTAATTCCAAAATTCCGCGTTTAAAGGCAAATGACTGCCATTATTATTTTCGCTTTGTTTATATTGTGGTTTATACATTATTAATTCAATATTGAGAACAATGAGATTTCGTACAGAACACTGGGAATTGTTGTTATTGTGTGTATGAGGAAACCCGGAAATAATTAAAAATCAATTTAATGGCGTGGAAGGAAATTGTTTAGGCTATGGGGAGAAAATTGTTGAGGGTTGTGAGTGAGTGAGTATTTTATTTCCAGGATATTAATTATATAATTATATTAGTATGACTGGAAAGTAACAATATAAGATGTAAATGTGCAAATGTATTATTCAGCTCAACTACAAAATAGTAGAGCCGTTGTTTTCTTTTTTGGATAGACCCTAACAGACTGAAAGTCGAAGACACAATCAAAAGCAGCTGCTTTAAGGCGAGAAAGAAATTAGGGTTTGGAAAGGTAAATATTTAAATATTATACAGCTGTTCCGAACTCGGTAAAAATGCTCTACAATGTATAGAGTCTGTCACCAATATTATAAGTTTTGAAAAAAAATTGTATATGTCATTATTTTTGTATATTCTTTTTCATTTTAATAAAATGTGTACTTCTTGTTTATTAAATGCTTCGCATGGTGTTGATAAGAATATCAACACCAATAACACATGTTTTTATATATTTCCAATTTACCTGTCTATCCTCTAAGTAACCTTTCTCTGTTAGTTGTTTTAAATGTTTTTTCTTTAGTCGGAATCCAGTCGTTTTATTAAGGGTACATAAAGGTAACTAAATGTGCAATCGTCCATATTTTCGATTAGGGCAAACCAGATATAAGCAATTACATGTTAGTAGGAACTCTCCTAAACGGATTATCCTAATATAGAACTATAATTTCTTAACAAGGAATTTCCTTGTATCTGTATCGGATCTGGACCTATTAAAGCAATTATTGGGTAGTTCATGTTTTCGTTTAAAAATAAAGTGAATTTTGATTCATAATAATTAGTTGAGCAGAATAATTTCAAAACAACATTGTAAGACGAAATTATTTTAGTCTCAATTATTCATGTCAAAAACTGAAAATAAAATTGTAATAAATGACAGTAAAAAATATCATCAATATATAATATTCGGCTTCATTTTCTCTTATACTACATTAGCAGATCGAGTTTATTTGCTAAAAATAATACGCAGAATTGCTTTTTTTTTAAGACATATCCCTCGCGATTTCAGAAGAGCGTATATGTTGTAGTGTAACGTAAATAAAGTGTGCCAAGTAGATATTGGACCGCGACGAAAAGGGCAAGATTGTCAAAAACAGACCGTTCCCATAGATACGCCGAGTTTTGCCTCATCACCAGTGAGTAATACAGCACTTCCATAGTTACTTGCATTCTGTTCAGAGCCCCGAGATTCATACGCCGAATTTTACTTTATTTATCTGTAACAGTTTTCGAGAAAATGGTGGTTGAAAATATCATATCGGACTTAAATTATTCCCATTCAGCATAAAACAAATACAAATTTAAGTCATATTGACCTTATATATTGTATACTAATTACTAATACAGTGAAAGTATTTCTTCTGGTTTAAACAGAAGTGGAACAAAAATTTACTTTCACACGTGAGTTTCTGCAATAATTTAAACGGAGCGCCTTGTAGTTCATGCTAATATATATTTTTAAATTATTTATACTTTCCTTAATTAAACATTTAATAGTTTCTGAGATATCAACAATAAAACAGCCAGCTGCATTTTGATTTGCATTTGATATTGGCTTATTTGTTAAAAAAAAAATTTCGAACAAATTTTTTTGATGTTTTGTTGCTTCTTCCCTCTATGGGCCAAAAGTATCAACACAAAAAGGTACGAAAATATACGAATTAGTGGTTTCAGAATACCTTTGTTTTTTAATTATTTACGTTAGCTGCGTCTCCAGATTCTTTTAATGATAATCCAAGGTGGTGTTGCATTACAATTTTATGATTTAATTTGTACTATGACACAATATGCTTTTTAATTTTTTATGGTGTTGCAGGCGGCAATTGCCAATTACGAGGATTTATTTATTTAACTAATATCTTAAAGACTGTTTTAAACAAAATATCACCCCTGTTGGTCATTTCTCCGACGTCACCAAAAACCTGAATCGCGAATAGTTTCTTAAAAGAAATAAAAGTATATACCGAAATGTATGGCAACCTTAGATAAAATTATTACTAAATTAATGTCGGCTATGGTTTATTGTTTTACCTTTAAAACGTAGCTAACCGATTATTATTGCCGTTGTCCTGAAACTAATAAGTTTAGATATAGAGAAGTTTAAAGAAAAATGCATCTCTTATCGTCATTGGAATTTTCGTTCAATTGTTGATAACAAATATTTTTTTTTTAAATAATAATAACCTATTTTTTTTGTCTAGCCCAATAATTTAAAATCGCACGACAAAATATTAAATTTATTGTATAAAAACATGCATCGTTATGCTTAACTATCAGATATAATTTTTTGATTATTTTAACCTATTTAGAAGAAATACTTTTTTACCAAATAACTAAAGTCTATTCATCTTAAACGCAAGTGACGTGTAAACAAACCAGTATCAGGTGAACACTCTGACACAGGATTAATAGGCAGGGTCGCATTCTGATTAAAATAAGAAAATTTCACACAATTTTTACAAATAATTTGATATTTTTCAAAAACAAAATTCTTTTTTTACTTAATAAATACATTACTTACATGAAACAGCATTAGGTTGACAATATATTAGTCGAAAAACCGTTATATACAAATTAGTGATGTAAACTGAAAAAAATACGTTTTTTTAAACATGTTTTTTTTTTAGAAAAAATAAAACGAGAACGGTATGTTTTTTTCAAAAATATTGTTTTTTTCAGAAACGTTTTTTTTTTGAAACAGAAAAGTTTAGCAACATTTTAAAATAATTTTTTTTTACTGGTATTTAAAAACAAACCAAAATTAAAACTTGTTTCTAAAATAAAGATAGACGAGTATCTATGAATATTAAAATAAAAACATAACTAAAATTATATTTTCATTATAAAAAAAATTAAATCAGTATAATCAGTCCGAATCAACGTCAAATGCTTCTAGCCCTTCCCACGTGTCACTGTCGTGTACAAAGAAGTTTTCGAAAGTGCCTGATAGAGAAAACTAGGCTTAAAAACATTATTAATTTATTTTTTATTAAACATTTTTAGATTTTTCAATTATCAGGAAAGTTTTTTATAATTAAAAAAAAAACAATTAACAAACGTATTTTTTCAAAACGTTTTTTTTACGGCACTAATACAAACATTATACTTTCTCTATTTCATGTTAAATAAATGCTAAAACAGTTTGCTACAGCTCTCTATTTTTATGTTTATATTTTCAAAAATGGATTTGTGTAAAATAGAAATTAATATTTTACGCATACCTTATTCCGATAAGATCGTACTACTATCATCAAAGTTTATGACAAAAGCGGTTCAATTTGTACTTCAATCAAATCATCTAATTCCCACATTTTTGGTTCGACTTTCCCTGTAACGTGCTGGACACATTTTTTCCATTTTTTAGGACTAATGGTTGTTACGGCTTCATTAAATAAATTTTTTTAATATCAGGGAATTTAAGAGTGGTGTTTTTAGCCCACACAAGCTTTATCGGATTGAGCTCGCAGTGACAACTTCAATACTATTTTATTTTAGGCTTCAGCTATTTCATCTACTATATATTTATCATAAGCTTTTTTGTGTTCCTATACATGCATTTCTAAAAGTTGTACTCTTAAGAATGACTCTTCATAAGGAATATTTGAGGGCAGCCAGCCTTGAATATCAGACTTCTTAGAAGCAGGGGTAGGTATTTTCTTCAGTTTGTGGGAATGGTATGGTGCTTTGTCCATAACAATTACCGAGTTTTCTTCCAGGGTTGGTAATACTTTTGAAAACCATTTTTTAAAAGATTTACCATCCATTTTCTCGTGGTAATCTCCGCTTTTATTGGATTCAAAAGTCCATAGACCATCGGGTACGAATCCATCTTCACTGTCAATATTGCAAATGATCAGTCTTTTTCCTTTTCCTAAAAGAAGAGAAAATATTTATATTTTAAGATAAATTATACATTTGAATAAATTATTTTTTACAAATAAAATGAACTTTAGTTTAAAATAAAATTGCAATAATTATTTGCACATTGCAATAATTATTTACACATTGCAATAGAGCACATGCTGGTTTTGCAATTTCTAACCAATAATTCTAACGAATGTGGAACCATTCGATGTTTGGTATTCTTATCCCTGTCAATCAGCTATTCTCATTGTAATTCATATTGGAAAAAAGTATTTAAGTACATTTATTAATATCTACTTTATTTATTGCAAAATAGACAATTTAAATTAAACAATTTAAAAATGAGTTAGTTTCACTGGGGGCGAAAACAACTGGGTCTCAAAAGCAACTGAAGAGACGATAAGAGTATAAAATTGAATTTATAAACTTACCCCCGCGTTCCGTGCTAGGACTAGGACAAACCGTCAGTTTTTGCGATGTTTACAAATCCAGCTTAATAGCTAAAATTTTAATTTTTTCAAGTTTTTTTCCTCTTTTAGTTCACTTCTGTGAAAAAGAAGAGAATAAATAAACCCTGAGCATAACAACTTTCTGTTTCTTGAAAACTTATGGACATCTTGGCACACAACAATTATATGGCATGTTTAAATGAACAAACGTAAGCTGGATAATAATTATAAAACATCTAGTCTTAAATTAAAACAAAATTAAAACTGTCAAATTAACTCTATTTACGTGAAAAACAATTTATTTAATGTAATTTGAATAACAGAAATAGTAAGATTATGTTTTTTACAATACTTTGACGTAATCTCTATCTACATGCAAATGCTGTATTGTTAGTAAAAAAATTAATACCTGACGGATTTTTTTAAAGCTGTTAAAAGGCCATCCAGAAAAGCCTGTCTTGAAGATTTGATGGATTTACCAATCCATATTTTTGGCATTTGTCCAGCATTTATCCATGTTTCATCCAAATAATATCTTTTTATGCTTCTCATTTCTATAACGTCTAATTTGGGTCTAATAATTCATTCTCCATATTAAAATCTCGTCCCTGTCCATTAAAATGCTATTTCTTCCACTTTTTTCAAATTTATAATTTAATGATTTTAATAATTCCGTAGAATGTAATCCTTTTAAGGGTCTGTAAGTCTGTGTCGTCGTTGACTTCTTGTCAATGGTAAAAATTTCATTTAAAAAAGATATTTCTTATTGCGTTTTTGTCAAAGTCGCCGACAATAGAGGCTGGTCTTACGATTGCGGCGTGTTTTTGGGCCAGATAATGAACGTGTATCCTTGTTTTCTTTGACTATTTTAAAAACACTACTAGCGGATACTCCGGCTTTATCATCTCTATATCAGCCAATGTTAAGGCTGGATTATCTTGAAATTCATGCTTGTATATATTAAGGATAATTTTCTTAGTTTGAACAGTTAAATTACTTTTCTTGATTTTCTTTTTACGAGGGCTTAAAGTTACTTTGAATGGTTCATCTGCAGAATCCGTGTACGACATTTTTAAGAAGTTCACTTTATAGCTATAAAACGTGAAATAGTGCACCTTAAATATTTCATTTCTCGATAAAACAATACTAATTTATGTTATTTTTTTTTCCTTTGATGATTCTGAATAAATTTCAATAAAAAATGTAAAATCCTCCTTGAATTTTCGTTAAATCGAAGCTTAAATAACAAAAGTCGTAAGATCTTTTAAATGCTCAATTTTAAATGCTTTAAATTTAATCATAAATTTGTATTTAGCAACACTATCAATTATTTTAAGCTGACGGATGACAGAAACTGCAAAAAAAACCGAATCAAGTTTTAATAAAGCAGTAATTTTAATTACTTACTTACCTAATAGATCATATACACAAGAAATGATGTCAAATACTTTTGACATCATTTCATGAAGAAGAACAATAGTTTTTAACAAAAATGAAGCACGTTCAACCACAAAAAAGACGGCTGTCAGTGCTAACTGAATGCGTCCCTGCAGAAAAACTACACTCACCTGGGCAAGCGCTTAGTTAACGGCTGGCCAATAACAGTCAAGTTTTTGCTGGATCAAGTTCGTATAATACTGTTGTATTGCTGGTATTTGTGTTTACGTGTCACTTGCATTTAAGTTAAATAGACTTTAGTTTTTGTTATTTGCATGTGGGAAATCCTATCAAGCAGTCGATGACGTCAATTAATTAATATGTCGTATTAAAAATGTGTTCTTGTTTTGGTTAAATAACTACGACTATTTGATGTTTAATTATATTACTGGGCATTTAATATATAATACATTGTGAACATATAGGATCAGAATTTTGAATCAATAATGAAATAAAAGGAAAACAGATAAATAAATCCACAAAAATGTGTCACACAAAGCCAAAAATAGGCCCTAAACAAATCAACACTCTGTATTTGAACATATTTCTAGGTACCCCAGAATTGTCTCTTTGTTTCTCCATTGCTCGAAAACTGCCGATCTTTTCCCCGGTTTATTACAAAAAAAGTTAAGAGAACCACAGTCCAGCACATAAACATTTTAGGAAGGTTGCTCGAAACCGCTTTTTGACATAATTAGTGCCCGGTGCTCTGTTTCATGGACGTAACAAGAAATAACAGCAACTATAGTCTCCTTATATTTTATATGCTATTCTGATACTAGTACCACTATTAATCTCAAAACATAATAGCTTGAATAAATCTGCGTCGGGTCCCAGTCATATACTCTCTAAATAACAGAAGCCAGTCAACGTTGGTAGCAATGTATGGTCTGACCTTGTGATATTGCGGGCTGCCCTGGAATATTTATTCTAGGTCCTTTCCTATATATAGGGTCGCTGAGTTTTATAGAAATCTCGATTATTCCCAAAACTAACATGACTAGCAAAGAACAGTTAATACAAAGTTTTAAAGTTTTTAAAAATGTCTTGAAGCAAAATTAAATGAGTTAGGCAATGGAATTTATCTTGTTAACATTATAATATAATTCAAAAAGCAAATTAGAGGGTTACTTAATAAGTTTTTTATAATAAATCAAAAAAAAAACAAGGGACCACTAATTCATTTTACAAGATATCACTATAAGTTTTATTTTTTAAATAGGGCAACCTGTATATTATATGTCCCACAAATATGTCTCTTCTTGGAGATTATAAACATCTAGTTTGACAACTTTATCTTCAAGGACACCCGAGAAATTTAGGAGGACCTGTTTTAGGAGGCATTGTATTATAGAAACGGAAAACACTCTTTTAAAAAGTGGGGTGGATGGGAATACATTGCCTCCTATGGCAGAGTTTTGTCAAATTTTTTGAGTGCCTTTGAAAATAAAGACATCAAATTAGATATATTTATAATTTGCAAGAATATATCTATTTGAAGAATATATATTTCTATATATATATATATATATATATATATATATATATATAAATATATATACTTAGAGTGAGTTTCTGGACCATTTAAAATATATTCGTCGGAAGATTTTCTTTGGTTTTTTTGGCCTCAAGTTATTTTTTTGGAAAAATAAAACAAATTTATTTTTCGGCACTAATTTTCATTTTGTTTATTGCAAACGTTTCGGCTAAATGCCTTCATCAGTGCTGTTTGACTGAAACTAAAAACAGTACTATTTTATATTATGCGAAGTCAACATTTTTTTTTTTTAAATGTAGAGACAAAATGTTACATACATATACTTATAGACACATAATTAAAAATAACCTTTTTTTTTTTTATATAATAATAATTCGTTACGCTAACTAAAATTCCTAGTAATTTATACTTTCAAACTCACCCAAGAAGGTAACTTCCTGCATTCAGCAAACCAAAAAAGAATAAAATTTTTGTCACGTCACATTTAGTATACAGTATTAGACGCCAACAAACATGTAAAATTTTTATTTATAAAACTACGGTGGCATGTTAGTCTACCGATATATTTTGACTGGAATTGCACCTCGTTTTGAAGCAGTTGCTTGTCTTTCTGATTGTTTTTACTGAAGCAAAAAATTGTATATTGTGTTGTTGTTGTTTTGGTGTATAGCATGAGGGCCTTTAATTATACTATTTGTTATTATAATCAATTGGTAATTACTGTATTTTTTTTCCGTTTCACTTAACTAAGTAAAAAAATTTTTTTTTTTTTTCTTATTTATTAATCAAGGAGAAAATTTCGGACCATGATAATTATTTTATTACGTTGTGATATATTTGGTTTAAATTTTTAATTTCAGTTCTATCATTTATTGAATTTTTATTTTGCTTAATATAGAGCATTTCTAAGAATTCCCTTTTTCTTTGGTTGGTTTCCGTTTTTAATATTTTTGTGTCTTCATATTTGAATTTATGGGATGTTTCATTTTCGTGCTTAGTTAATGAAGTTTTATTTTTTTTGTCATATTTATGTCCATTTAGGCGGTTTTTAAGGTATTGAGTAGTTTGTCCGATGTATACTCCTGGGCAATCATTACATGGTATTTGATATATAGTGTGTGTTTTTTGACTGGTTGGGGTTGGTGTTTTAAGACAAGTAAAAAATTTCTTTTGAAAAGTGTTGTAGCTTTTGTGGCATACGGTTATGTTTTGGTGTTTGAAAATAGTTTGGATACTTTCTGAAAGACCCTGGATGTAAGGAATAGAGAGGAATTTTTTATCTTTAGTTTTTTCGTTTGGTACGTTTTGATTGGGATTGTTCATTTGCTGTAATCTGGAGTTAAATATTGAATTTATTAATTTTTTTGGGTAACTATTTTGAATTAAGATGTTTTTTGCCTTTTGTATTGCCTGGGATTGATAAGTTAAATTACTCAATTTTATTGCTCTATCGGCAAGACTGATTATTACCGACTTTTTTTGGTTCATTGGGTGTTGCGAAAAGTAATTTATGTATCTGCCAGACCACGTTTTTTTTGTGTACCATTGTGTTTCAATAATATTGTTTTTATTATATAATGTCATATCTAGGAAATTTATTTTTGAGTTGTTTTCAGTCTCGATGGTGAATTTAAGTTTTTCATGGAAGTTGTTAAAGGCATTTAGGATATATTTACATTTATCTTTTGGAATTAGAGTTATGCAATCATCAACGTACCTGTAGAAAAATGGAAGTGATATGTCTAGTTGTCCGATTACATTGCTCTCTAGTTCCTCCATTACTAGTTGTGCAACTACACTTGATATTGGGGAACCCATTGCGCAACCTTCTATTTGTTTATAAAAATTATTGTTGTATGCAAAAAATGTGGATTTTAAAGTTAGTTCAATGGCTATTAGAAATTCATCCAGAGGTATATCCGTGAATTTTTTTATTTAGTTCCATTTATTTTTTATAAGTAGGAGGGCTAAATCAATTGGTACATTTGTGTATAGAGAGATGATCTCTCATCCAGTGAGATTAAAATATGGTTTTGAGGTACTTGAAAATTATTTATTTTTTCTTTGAAATCCCATGAATCTTTAATGTAAGTGGTGCTTTTGTTGACTATATTTTCTAGAATTTGTTTTAAAAATTTAGAAAGGTTATTTAATGGTGATTGTATACACGAAATAATTGGGTCTTTCAGAAAGTATCCAAACTATTTTCAAACACCAAAACATAATTGCCACAAAAGCTACAACACTTTTCAAAAGAAAATTCCATCTTTCCGAAATTTTCTCCTTGATTAATAAATAAGAAACATCCCATAAATTCAAATATGAAGACACAAAAATATTAAAAACGGAAACCAAAAAAAAAAAATTTTTTCGTAATAAAATAATTATTTAGTTGAAGCAAAATAATTTTCTATATTAAGCAAAATAAAAATTCAATAAATGATAGAACTGTGATTAATAAATAAGAAAAAAAAAATTTTTTTTACTTAGTTAAGTGAAACGGAAAAAAAATACAGTAATTACCAATTGATTATAATAACAAATAGTATAATTAAAGGCCCTCATGCTATACACCAAAACAACAACAACACAATATACAATTTTTTGCTTCAGTAAAAACAATCAGAAAGACAAGCAACTGCTTCAAAACGAGGTGCAATTCCAGTCAAAATATATCGGTAGACTAACATGCCACCGTAGTTTTATAAATAAAAATTTTACATGTTTGTTGGCGTCTAATACTGTATACTAAATGTGACGTGACAAAAATTTTATTCTTTTTTGGTTTGCTGAATGCAGGAAGTTACCTTCTTGGGTGAGTTTGAAAGTATAAATTACTAGGAATTTTAGTTAGCGTAACGAATTATTATTATATAAAAAAAAAAAGGTTATTTTTAATTATGTGTCTATAAGTATATGTATGTAACATTTTGTCTCTACATTTAAAAAAAAAAAATGTTGACTTCGCATAATATAAAATAGTTCTGTTTTTAGTTTCAGTCAAACAGCACTGATGAAGGCATTTAGCCGAAACGTTTGCAATAAACAAAATGAAAATTAGTGCCGAAAAATAAATTTGTTTTATTTTTCCAAAAAAATAACTTGAGGCCAAAAAAACCAAAGAAAATCTTCCTACGTAATATATATATATATATATATATATATATATATATATATATATATATATATATATATATTGTAATCGTAACTCTCCGACATTTTTTCAGATCTTCGTGTTTCAGAATCCCTAAATACCGAAAAACAGGTTTTCTCAATTCAGTCGATCTGCCTGCCTCACAGAGGTCATTTTTAAAAATCTAGGTGGAAATAAATCATATATGAGAATATATGTGTAATGATTATTTATACACCTCACTACTCGCATTGAAAATGATGAATGTAGCCTATCCCTACTTTTTTTCTTCCCGCCAATGACATATCCAGGTGGAGGAGGGGAGGGGGGGCAAAATGGGTTTGTTAAATATCTATATAAACATTATAAACCTCAAGTGGTGAATCTTTGATGGATTATAAGACTAAAACTTTAGGTAAATGTAGGTTCTGACTTGTATAATTTGCATGATACAGGGTGTTAAACCATTATCAAAAAAATCAATCACCATTATAATCAAAATATCCCATTCTGTTTTAAAATTCCTAACCACAAAAAAAGTATTTTATTTTTATTATGCTATTTGCTTTAATTTCATTGGAGCAACTATTACATAAAACAAGAAATAAAACATGTAACATAATTTAGTCTTTACCACAAATTATATTATTTTAACTCTGTGTAACTTTTCTTGCTCTAAAATACAAAGTGGACATAGAACCTATAAATCCATAAAAGCTTGGCAAATTTTAAAAGCAAGTGGATATAATTTATGAAAAATTGAATATTAGGTACAAAATGAAGTTATTAAAAATATAAACGTGTTAATTATATGTCTTAATTATTAATATTTGATGCAAACTATAACCACAAGCTCAAACTCAAGCTCCCAGTTATTCATCGTCATTATCCACATCATCCTCATCATCATCAACATCTCTTCCTTCTACATCATCATTATCTAAAGAATTTTTTGATAACTGAGGCTCTTTGAGCAATCTCAGCACATCTTTAACTAAAGGTTCTTTATTGGAACGAGCACCCACACATTTCGATAATGAAGAAATATAAGGATCAGAGGATACCAAAAGCCCACAAAACACATCTTTCATTGTTTTCTCTCTTGAAAACTTTCTCGAATGATGCTCGCGATATCTTCGAAAATCCTTATTGCGGGATTCTAGGGCCTCTTCCGAAAACATTCCTATAGGAAGTGGTGCAGATTTCACAATTGCAGGGCCATGAATCAGTATTCGGTGGAGACTCGAAGGCATGTTGTACCATGGATAAAGGTTGACGAACATTATTGCTGTGCCTTTGCAATACTCAATAAATTCCTCAGAATTCACTTCATACCCAGAACACATTGTTGTCAGGATTACATATAGACGCTTGAGAAAATCTTCATCCATCCCTGTAAAATTCATTAACGGTTTATAAAGTAAAGAATACAAATCATGAAAATTTTATAAATATGAAATTGAAAAAAGAATTACCTGTTATTGATGCTGTAATTTGATATTTACGGAAAAATATTCGGGCTGTATTCCCATCATTGGTTGTTCCATAGCCTTGCTTTGGAATATCAACCAACAAACACAACTTTTCTCTTAGCTTTTTAATTATTTCTTCTTTTCTCTCTTTTACCATTTTTTTCTCGTTCTCATCCCGTATCTGCCATTTTTTTAACATCAACCTGTAGGAAATGTGAAGACAACACTCCAAGCACCTTATCCAGGCATGAAGAGTCGAGATACCATAATCGTACAATGTTTCGTCCGATGGAAGCGCCATTATATAGTCTAGATTATTCATTACTTTAGGTGTAGCACGACAGATGCCACAAGTCTGCGTTGAAGAATTAGAAATCACTCCAAACATTTTTCCATCTATCATAGTTAGTTTAAATGAATGATTAATAATTATTAGACCTTCTTCGACAAAACATTCAGTGGGTTTAATATTTTTTATCTGGGTTTCAATATTTTCTATTTCTTTTTTTGATAGTTGTGGTGTTTCTTTCGCAAAAATTAATTTTATTGGTCTGCAGAATCTGGTAGATGATGGTCGAATATTTTGCCAGAATATACTATTATTCTCTGCGGTCATTTGCAGTGGAACGAGACATACGGAAAATAAACTGATTGAATCACTTCTTGAAAAAACATTTTCGTCACTTAATTGCTGCTTGTAGGTCGAGTGTCCAGCACTGCCATCACATCCCCATTTATACAGGAGATTGAATTTATTTGACAGATTTAACGGAAAAGTAGAAATAACAGTTTTTTGCGACTCACCAATTCTTTTAGCAGTATGATTGACCAGTTCTTGCAAATTTATTTCGCCGGATATTTCTGTGATTAAAATAGAATCTTCAGTTGGAAAACATTTTTTCTTAGCACTCAGAAGAATGTTGTAATTAGGGTAAATGTTGGCATGTCGGTACTTCGCTCCTTGCTGCATTAAAGTGTAGGATTTTTTTGTGAATCGCCCATCAACGTAAAGGGCAAGAGCTTCTTCTGGGGAATACTTAATAATAGGCTTATATTTTTTATTATTAATTGCTTTTTTAATTTTAGTAGCTCTCTCTGGTGAATGTTCTGACACTTCCTGGACTATTTTAGATGCATTTTTACGGCCTGACAACTCAAGACTTTTTTGAGTTGCAAATGATAGTTCCTCAGTAGAATAACTTTCCAACAATGGCATTATTCTCTGTTTTTTTCGTTTGTCGCCAAGGTTTGTGAAAGATTTAGAGGGTCTACCTTTACTTGGACCTGGTTCTTGTAGATCTTCTATGAAAAACTCTATAGATTCATTCAGCCAGTCTAGATGTCTATGTTCAAATACTGTCCGAGTGCGATTACTGTTTTTTCACATTTTAGCGACAGAACTATTAAAGGAATTCACCAATTTCTTTATTAAATTGTATCTAACATCCCGGGATTGGTCTATATTAAGCCTGTTCAAAACAAAATTCAATACGGAAGCGTTTTTGTCGTCCAGCGATTTTTGCTCGCACCAAATGGTAAACATGTCATATTTTCGTATTGACATAGTCTCTGAAAAAAAAAAATATTTCAAATCTTGGCAGTTCTTGGCAACAAAATCTAGCATGAGTCGAAAGGTAATAGACCAAATTAACGATAAAAAATATTGTTGGAACAAACATGCATAAACACCATGTTCTGCAGTAATTTAAAATATTTTTTTTGCGAAAAACACAAAAGATTTACAGCGACTTCGTTATATCGTTTATTTTACTATGTACGTGCGTTCTTTAATAATATTGTTTTAAATAAAATAAGTACTTACCCTCTGATTTCGTACTGCACAATCACAATTTAAAAATTCTTTATAGGATTATCGCAATGAACAAAGCAAATTCGCTAATAAACGGTCACTGAACTGACATGTCACTCATATTAAATATTTTATGCACTTTTGTTTAAAGTCATGGCCATAGTTGATAAGGTATAAAGTTAATTATGCAAAAAAACGATTTCATGCAATGTTTTCTTTGAAATAAGGCTATTAGGGATATATTTTTCGATAAATATTTTCGTGATTTTTTTCCACCTAGAATTTCAAAAATGACTTCTGTGTGCCTGTTTGTTCGCGCGCAACTACTTACCTGATTGACTTCACATTTTGCCTAAAAAAAGGCGAAACAAAACGAAGGCCTAATAAAATGTTAAAATAATATTACTAAAAAATTACCAATCCGATTTACCCCAAATTTTACAGAAAAAATTTCTGTAAAACGAGGATGAACTGGTACAAGTAATCTAGGATGGTTGAACAAAATGGCGGCATTAGAAAATGTATATTTGTTTCTATCTGAATCATTGTCAGGTATATAAATGCATATGTATTGTCATTATTCTTAATAAAATTGCACATGAGCAATATAACTATTTATGAGAACGGTGGCTTTTGACTCGACGAACACTATATAAAAATATAGCAAAAAAAGCAGAACATATATTTCAAAGGAGTATGGAGAAAAAATCGGTAAATTTCCTTTACCTGGAACTTCCCTCGTTATTGTTGTGTTCAGTACATGATAAATATATATATATATATATATATATATATATATATATATATATATATATATATATATATATATATATATATATATATATATATATATATATATATATATATATATATATATATATATATATATATATATATATATATATATATATTAATATATATTACATATACTGACTTTTCGGCATTTAAAATAAATTCAATAGGTAGTTTTTAAATTCACACATACCACCATTTTGTTACGTCATGTTGAATTCGTTCCAGTTGACCCCATTTTCAAATTGAATTTTTCTGAAAAATTTAAAGTCAGTTGAATAAGATTTTTTTACGTTGGTTTCTATATAATTTAATAAGTGGTATTTTAAGGATGATTTTTTAAGTATTTTATTAGCAATTTTGTTTTGCTGTCTTCAATTTACATAAAAATATGACCAGATCATCCCCATTTGACCCTTAATATTATATATATATATATATATATATATATATATATATATATATATATATATATATATATATATATATATATATATATATATATATATATATATATATATATATATATATATATATATATATATATATATATATATATATATATATATTATCTTTATTACGAGGAAAGTTCTATTAAAACCTATTCTTGTATCTAAGTACGCAGAACTAATAGGAAATTACAAATATAATTTATACAATATCTGTAAAGTTGTTAAAAACTTAAAATTAAAGTGGTTGCCAAATAAATATTTGTATATATAAACTGTATTATCTGTGTGTGGACAATTTATCGACTTTTTAAAGTTTGTTACTTCCTTCGTAAAAGGGAAGTATTGTAATTGTGGTGAAAAAATTACCCTCCGAGATTTTTTCAGATCTTCATGTTTCAGGGGGTTCCTTGATGCCAAAAAACATGTTTTCTCAATTCCGTCGGTCTGTCTGTCTCTTCGCGGTATTGCTAAGAACCTACTTACTCGATTGACTTCAAATTTTGGTCAAAAATTAAGAGCCGTAAGGGGATGGCCTGGTAATATTTTGATAAAAATCCAATAAGTTAAAAAAATTATTATTAAAGAACTACTTATCCAATTTTTCTCAAATTTTGCCAAACTTCAAGTATTATGTTGAAATCAACTGGTAACATTTTGGTACGAATACAAGATGGCGGAATAAAATGGAGGCCAAATAAAATGTCTAAAATCGTGAAAAAATCACCCTCTCAGGTTTTACATTGCTTCACGCTTTAGAGTCCCTAGATGCCAAAAAATATCTTTTACCAATTCCGTCAGTCCGTTTGTCGCTCTGTCTGTCAGCTCGTGGCATACCTTAAAGACTACTTACCCGATTGACTTCAAATTTTGATCAAGAAATAAGATAAAATGGGGATGACGTGGTAATATTTTGGTAAAAATCCAAAATGGCAAAACAAAATGCTGGCTAAGTGAAATGTTAAAATAATAATTACTAAAAAACTATTTATCCAATTTATCTCAAATTTTGCACAAACATCAAAATATTATGTTGGGATTCACTAGCAAAATTTTGTTACAAATCTGAGATGACCGAACAAAATGGCGGCTAAATAAAATATTTAAAAATTTAGCCCGTAGAAACTACTTAATAGGGGTCAACTAGTAAACTTGTGGTACTAATTCAAGTTGGCCGCATAAAATGGCGGCCAAATAAAATGTTTGTAATTGTGAAAAAAATCACCCTCTCAGATTTTACATATCTTCACGTTTTAGCGTCCCAAGAAAATATGATATAAAACGTAAATATGTTTTATCAATTCCGTCGGTCCGTCTCTCGGTCTTTCTGTCTGTCAGTTCGCGGGAGAGCTTAAAAACTACAAACGCTATTGACGACTTCAACTTTTGATCAAAAATTAAGGGTCATATGGGGATGATCTGGTCATATTTTGATAAAAATCCAATATGGCAAAACAATGTTACAAAAATTATTAGTAAAAAAATTAATTATCCTATTCTCCTAAAATGTTGAACAAGAATCAGTTGTTACATAGGAATGAACTGATAACATTTTGATATGAATTCGAGATAGCAAAACAAAATTGCTAATAAAATATTTAAAAAATCCTACTTAAAATACCACTTATTAAATTATATAGAAATAAACTGGTGAAGTTGTGGTACGAATTTAAGTTGACGGAACAAAATGACGTTGAAATAAATTTTTTAAAAAATCAACGTGAAAAAATCTTATTCAACTGACTTTAAATTTTGCAGAAAAATTAAATTTGAAAATGGGGTAAACTGGAATGAATTCAACACGATGTAACGAAATGGCGGTATGTGTGAATGTAAAAATACATAGTGAATTTATTTTAAATGCCGAAAAGTCAGTATATAATAAAATAAATAAATAAATAAATAAATAGTTATATTGCTCATGTGCAATTTTATTAAGAATAATGACAATACATATGTATTTATATATCTGACAATCATTCAGATAGAAACAAATATACATTTTGTAATGCCGCCATTCTCATGTTCCAGATACTTTTTCTGTAAAATTTGGGGTAAATCGGATTGGTAATTATTTAGTAATATTATTTTAACATTTTATTAGGCTTCCGTTTTGTTTCGCCATTTTTTAGCCAAAATGTGAAGTCAATCAGGTAAGCAGTTGCGCGCGAACAGACAGGCAGGCAGATCGACTGAATTGAGAAAACTTGTTTTTCGGTATTTAGGGATTCTGAAACACGAAAATCTGAAAAAATGTCGAAGAGTTACGATTACAATACTTTCGTCTTACGAGAAAAGTAAAAAACCATACAAAGCTCCCTCTTAACTACAGACCGTGATTTTTTCATCCATTTATGAATACGATTATTCAGATTTATATTATCACATTTTGAATGATATCGAAATAAAATCCATGACCGTCAATGGTATAACTGAGTATTTAACAATATTTATCTAGTAGTCTTCCAGAACTTTGCAAACTTCATGCTTATACTGGCAGTTTCTTTTTCAATCGAAGGAAAGCTTGTCGAGTCTTAATAAAATGAACCAAGTGTTAAACAGGGCCTCAGTATTAGCATCCACCGTATTCCCTCTCAGCATCATGCCTTCTTTTATCAGCTAGATCTACAAATGAAACTAAAAGCTGAACACGTATTAATAATTAAAACTTTACAAAAAAATATTCCATCACGTCAATTGCCACCATAACTGCAAACAATGTGATTTTTTATTTACTAGCCTGAGACACATTGCTTCTGCTATTTTTTATTATTATTTTTTTGAATAAGGAAATTCTAACTCGGTTTCAAAACTCTTGCCATATGTGGGTGTAAGTATATAGTCAAGGAAATAAATTTATATGCGGAAAAAAACTAAACATTATATTAATATTATGTATAAATTATATTTGTAATTTCCTATAAGTACTGCGTAGGTACAAGAATATGTAAAGCCTTTTAATAGAACTTTCCTCGTAATAAAGTTAATATATATATATATATATATATATATATATATATATATGTATATATGTATATACATATATATATATATATATATATATATATATATATATATATATATATAAATAATGTGTTAATTTATTACTATTATGGATATATAAACTGTGTTATATGTGCGTGGTGGAGCCCGTTACGAAGAAAGTTCCGGGTAATAGCCAATGTTCCGATTTTTTAAGAATAAACTGCAAACAAGTGGATTTCTTATTTGTTGGGAAATATACCACTCACGCAGCGCACTTCGAGTTAGTACAAATGGATAGCAGTTTAAAGCGGAATCTGCGGCCAACTATTTTGCATAAGTCCAAACTATTGCAGTGGACGTAAAGACACTATCAATATGTAGCAGTGTTTCTTGTAGCTATTTCCTTAGGATAATGGTCTTGGAGATTAAATAAATAACCTCTGTAGGAGAAGTTTAATAAGCTAACTGCAGGAATTAGTTAACATGAAGGGTTAGACTCACCAGATAAATATGGTTGAAATTTTTAGGTTAGCTATAAAATATCGAAAAATTAAGAACACTAGTATAGAAAATTATGAAAAGCTTAGGCCTTTACACCGCCTCTCTAATAACCTAGCAAGCACCTTTACATGGAAAACCGAACGACAAAACACTATATCGTAAAAATCTTATACAAGGAATATCCATTACCTTACTATGTTATCTTATTCTGTTTGGAAAGCCAAAAAAATAAAACTAAAAACAACCACTAAAATAAACCAGGCTGTGGTGATTACAACACATGGTTCATGGAATAAACATCTGGATTATTATCCCACGCCTATCTGACATAAGTGTATAGGTTTTAATAAATTAGAGACATTTAACGCATCTCATTACAATTAAACAGCTAGGTACAATGAAAACATTGAAAAAAAATATTAAACTATTACACAGACAAAAAATCAGTAGACAGCTTCAATAATTATTTGTTTGCTTGCTTTTTAATTGGTTTATACAAATATTGTTTATTTTAATTCAAAGTGATTATTTTTGTATATTTTTATGGTTCACTGAGGCGTTGAATCAATCAAAACATATTATTTAGAAATATCTTTTTAATATTTTAAAATGAGTGTATTTGCTAAACAAATAATTATTAGAGTTAATCAATTTGATATTTATATATCCTTTATATACTCCCACTCCTATTCTGCAGAATTATAACGGTCAAGTTTTCAGGTTTAAGCTCGTTTCTTTTTTATT
>JAUTXW010002321.1:0-42555 GCA_030620095.1 Kuschelorhynchus macadamiae
GGCTGAGATTATTTTATTAAATATTTGCTTCAATTAATTTAAAGTTAAATATTTTTATTCAGTTGCGAAAAAGCCAAAAAAAGATTTCTGTTTGACAACTAAATAGTGTCGAAACGTCTCTACTTTAGGTAACGGCAATAAATAATTTTTTCGTTTTCGTACACGTTTCATTGTAATAGAGTTGTCTAATCCTATGATCGAGAGCATCAACATAGCAAATTTTTAAATAAATTGACTGAGGAACATTTTGCGTAAGAGTCCTTTGATGAGCTTTATTTTGAAAATCAAACTTTTAGCACATATATAATCATGCTAAATAATATTGTTTATATTATTTATATTATGTGTTTGAAATATTCCGTAGACAGACTAGTCTATAGGCTGAGATATATAATTTTATTAAATATTTGCTTCAATTAATTTAAAGTTTAATATTTTTATTCAGTTGCGAAAAAGCCAAAAAAAGATTTTTGTTTAACACTAAATAGTGTCGGAATTTTTTCGTCTCTCTACTTTAGGTAACGGCAATAAATGAAACGTCTCTACTTTAGGTAACGGCAATAAATAATTTTTTTGTTTTCGTACACGTTTTATTGTAATAGAGTTGTCTAATCCTATGATCGAGAGCATCAACATGGCAAATTTTGAAATAAATTGACTTAGGAACATTTTGCGTAAGAGTCGTTTGATGAGCTTTATTTTGAAAATCAAACTTTTAGCATATATATGCTTATATTAAATAATATTGTTTATATTATTTATATTATGTGTTTGAAACATTTCGTAGAGAGACTAGTCTATAGGCTGAGATTATTTTATTAAATATTTGCTTCAATTAATTTAAAGTTAAATATTTTTATTCAGTTGCGAAAAAGCCAAAAAAAGATTTCTGTTTGACAACTAAATAGTGTCGAAACGTCTCGACTTTAGGTAATGGCAATAAATAATTTTTTCGTTTTCGTACACGTTTCATTGTAATAGAGTTGTCTAATCCTATGATCGAGAGCATCAACATAGCAAATTTTTAAATAAATTGACTGAGGAACATTTTGCGTAAGAGTCGTTTGATGAGCTTTATTTTGAAAATCAAACTTTTAGCATATATATGCTTATATTAAATAATATTGTTTATATTATGTGTTTGAAACATTTCGTAGACAGACTAGTCTATAGGCTGAGATTATTTTATTAAATATTTGCTTCAATTAATTTAAAGTTAAATATTTTTATTCAGTTGCGAAAAAGCCAAAAAAAGATTTCTGTTTGACAACTAAATAGTGTAGAAACGTCTCTACTTTAGGTAACGGCAATAAATAATTTTTTCGTTTTCGTACACGTTTCATTGTAATAGAGTTGTCTAATCCTATGATTGAGAGCATCAACATAGCAAATTTTTAAATAAATTGACTGAGGAACATTTTGCGTAAGAGTCCTTTGATGAGCTTTATTTTGAAAATCAAACTGTTAGCACATATATAATCATGCTAAATAATATTGTTTATATTATTTTTATTATGTGTTTGAAACATTCCGTAGACAGACTAGTCTATAGGCTGAGATATATAATTTTATTAAATATTTGCTTCAATTAATTTAAAGTTTAATATTTTTATTCAGTTGCGAAAAAGCCAAAAAAAGATTTTTGTTTAACACTAAATAGTGTCGAAACGTCTCTACTTTAGGTTACGGCAATAAATAATTTTTTCGTTTTCGTACACGTTTCATTGTAATAGAGTTGTCTAATCCTATGATCGAGAGCATCAACATAGCAAATTTTTAAATAAATTGACTGAGGAACATTTTGCGTAAGAGTCCTTTGATGAGCTTTATTTTGAAAATCAAACTTTTAGCACATATATAATCATGCTAAATAATATTGTTTATATTATTTATATTATGTGTTTGAAATATTCCGTAGACAGACTAGTCTATAGGCTGAGATATATAATTTTATTAAATATTTGCTTCAATTAATTTAAAGTTTAATATTTTTATTCAGTTGCGAAAAAGCCAAAAAAAGATTTTTGTTTAACACTAAATAGTGTCGGAACGTCTCTACTTTAGGTAACGGCAATAAATGAAACGTCTCTACTTTAGGTAACGGCAATAAATAATTTTTTTGTTTTCGTACACGTTTTATTGTAATAGAGTTGTCTAATCCTATGATCGAGAGCATCAACATGGCAAATTTTGAAATAAATTGACTTAGGAACATTTTGCGTAAGAGTCGTTTGATGAGCTTTATTTTGAAAATCAAACTTTTAGCATATATATGCTTATATTAAATAATATTGTTTATATTATTTATATTATGTGTTTGAAACATTTCGTAGAGAGACTAGTCTATAGGCTGAGATTATTTTATTAAATATTTGCTTCAATTAATTTAAAGTTAAATATTTTTATTCAGTTGCGAAAAAGCCAAAAAAAGATTTCTGTTTGACAACTAAATAGTGTCGAAACGTCTCGACTTTAGGTAAGGGCAATAAATAATTTTTTCGTTTTCGTACACGTTTCATTGTAATAGAGTTGTCTAATCCTATGATCGAGAGCATCAACATAGCAAATTTTTAAATAAATTGACTGAGGAACATTTTGCGTAAGAGTCGTTTGATGAGCTTTATTTTGAAAATCAAACTTTTAGCATATATATGCTTATATTAAATAATATTGTTTATATTATGTGTTTGAAACATTTCGTAGACAGACTAGTCTATAGGCTGAGATTATTTTATTAAATATTTGCTTCAATTAATTTAAAGTTAAATATTTTTATTCAGTTGCGAAAAAGCCAAAAAAAGATTTTTGTTTGACAACTAAATAGTGTAGAAACGTCTCTACTTTAGGTAACGGCAATAAATAATTTTTTCGTTTTCGTACACGTTTCATTGTAATAGAGTTGTCTAATCCTATGATGGAGAGCATCAACATAGCAAATTTTTAAATAAATTGACTGAGGAACATTTTGCGTAAGAGTCCTTTGATGAGCTTTATTTTGAAAATCAAACTTTTAGCACATATATAATCATGCTAAATAATATTGTTTATATTATTTTTATTATGTGTTTGAAACATTCCGTAGACAGACTAGTCTATAGGCTGAGATATATAATTTTATTAAATATTTGCTTCAATTAATTTAAAGTTTAATATTTTTATTCAGTTGCGAAAAAGCCAAAAAAAGATTTTTGTTTAACACTAAATAGTGTCGAACGTCTCTACTTTAGGTAACGGCAATAAATGAAACGTCTCTACTTTAGGTAACGGCAATAAATAATTTTTTTGTTTTCGTACACGTTTTATTGTAATAGAGTTGTCTAATCCTATGATCGAGAGCATCAACATGGCAAATTTTGAAATAAATTGACTTAGGAACATTTTGCGTAAGAGTCCTTTGATGAGCTTTATTTTGAAAATCAAACTTTTAGCATATATATGCTTATATATTATAATATTGTTTATATTATGTGTTTGAAACATTTCGTAGACAGACTAGTCTATAGTTAATATTTTTATTCAGCTGAGATATTATTTTATTAAATATTTGCTTCAATTAATTTAATGTTAAATATTTTTATTCAGTTGCGAAAAAGCCAAAAAAAGATTTTTGTTTAACACTAAATAGTGTAGAAACGTCTCTACTTTAGGTAACGGCAATAAATAATTTTTTCGTTTTCGTACACGTTTCATTGTAATAGAGTTGTCTAATCCTATGATTGAGAGCATCAACATAGCAAATTTTTAAATAAATTGACTGAGGAACATTTTGCGTAAGAGTCCTTTGATGAGCTTTATTTTGAAAATCAAACTTTTAGCACATATATAATCATGCTAAATAATATTGTTTATATCATTTTTATTATGTGTTTGAAACATTCCGTAGACAGACTAGTCTATAGGCTGAGATATATAATTTTATTAAATATTTGCTTCAATTAATTTAAAGTTTAATATTTTTATTCAGTTGCGAAAAAGCCAAAAAAAGATTTTTGTTTAACACTAAATAGTGTGGAAACGTCTCTACTTTAGGTAACGGCAATAAATATTTTTTTTGTTTTTGTACACGTTTCGTTGTAATAGAGTTGTCTAATCCTATGATCGAGAGCATCAACATAGCAAATTTTTAAATAAATTGACTGAGGAACATTTTGCGTAAGAGTCCTTTGATGAGCTTTATTTTGAAAATCAAACTTTTAGCACATATATAATCATGCTAAATAATATTGTTTATATTATTTATATTATGTGTTTGAAATATTCCGTAGACAGACTAGTCTATAGGCTGAGATTATTTTATTAAATATTTGCTTCAATTAATTTAAAGTTAAATATTTTTATTCAGTTGCGAAAAAGCCAAAAAAAGATTTTTGTTTGACACTAAATAGTGTCGAAACGTCTCTACTTTAGGTAACGGCAATAAATAATTTTTTCGTTTTCGTACACGTTTCATTGTAATAGAGTTGTCTAATCCTATGATCGAGAGCATCAACATAGCAAATTTTTAAATAAATTGACTGAGGAACATTTTGCGTAAGAGTCGTTTAATGAGCTTTATTTTGAAAATCAAACTTTTAGCACATATATGCTCATTCCGTAGACAGACTAGTTTATAGGCTGAGATATTATTTTATTAAATATTTGCTTCAATTAATTTAAAGTTAAATATTTTTATTCAGTTGCGAAAAAGCCAAAAAAAGATTTCTGTTTGGCAACTAAATAGTGTCGAAACGTCTCTACTTTAGGTAACGGCAATAAATAATTTTTTCGTTTTCGTACACGTTTCACTGTAATAGAGTTGTCTAATCCTATGATCGAGAACATCAACATAGCAAATTTTTAAATAAATTGACTGAGGAACATTTTGCGTAAGAGTCCTTTGATGAGCTTTATTTTGAAAATCAAACTTTTAGCACATATATAATCATGCTAAATAATATTGTTTATATTATTTATATTATGTGTTTGAAATATTCCGTAGACAGACTAGTCTCTAGGCTGAGATATATAATTTTATTAAATATTTGCTTCAATTAATTTAAAGTTAAATATTTTTATTCAGTTGCGAAAAAGCCAAAAAAAGATTTTTGTTTGACACTAAATAGTGTCGAAACGTCTCTACTTTAGGTAACGGCAATAAATAATTTTTTCGTTTTCGTACACGTTTCATTGTAATAGAGTTGTCTAATCCTATGATCGAGAGCATCAACATAGCAAATTTTTAAATAAATTGACTGAGGAACATTTTGCGTAAGAGTCGTTTCATGAGCTTTATTTTGAAAATCAAACTTTTATCACATATATGCTCATTCCGTAGACAGACTAGTTTATAGGCTGAGATTATTTTATTAAATATTTGCTTCAATTAATTTAAAGTTAAATATTTTTATTCAGTTGCGAAAAAGCCAAAAAAAAGTTTTCTGTTTGGCAACTAAATAGTGTCGAAACGTCTCTACTTTAGGTAACGGCAATAAATAATTTTTTCGTTTTCGTACACGTTTCATTGTAATAGAGTTGTCTAATCCTATGATCGAGAGCATCAACATAGCAAATTTTTAAATAAATTGACTGAGGAACATTTTGCGTAAGAGTCCTTTGATGAGCTTTATTTTGAAAATCAAACTTTTAGCACATATATAATCATGCTAAATAATATTGTTTATATTATTTATATTATGTGTTTGAAATATTCCGTAGACAGACTAGTCTCTAGGCTGAGATATATAATTTTATTAAATATTTGCTTCAATTAATTTAAAGTTAAATATTTTTATTCAGTTGCGAAAAAGCCAAAAAAAGATTTTTGTTTGACACTAAATAGTGTCGAAACGTCTCTACTTTAGGTAACGGCAATAAATAATTTTTTCGTTTTCGTACACGTTTCATTGTAATAGAGTTGTCTAATCCTATGATCGAGAGCATCAACATAGCAAATTTTTAAATAAATTGACTGAGGAACATTTTGCGTAAGAGTCGTTTCATGAGCTTTATTTTGAAAATCAAACTTTTAGCACATATATGCTCATTCCGTAGACAGACTAGTTTATAGGCTGAGATTATTTTATTAAATATTTGCTTCAATTAATTTAAAGTTAAATATTTTTATTCAGTTGCGAAAAAGCCAAAAAAAAGATTTCTGTTTGGCAACTAAATAGTATCGAAACGTCTCTACTTTAGGTAACGGCAATAAATAATTTTTTCGTTTTCGTACACGTTTCATTGTAATAGAGTTGTCTAATCCTATGATCGAGAGCATCAACATAGCAAATTTTTAAATAAATTGACTGAGGAACATTTTGCGTAAGAGTCCTTTGATGAGCTTTATTTTGAAAATCAAACTTTTAGCACATATATAATCATGCTAAATAATATTGTTTATATTATTTATATTATGTGTTTGAAATATTCCGTAGACAGACTAGTCTCTAGGCTGAGATATATAATTTTATTAAATATTTGCTTCAATTAATTTAAAGTTTAATATTTTTATTCAGTTGCGAAAAAGCCAAAAAAAGATTTTTGTTTAACACTAAATAGTGTCGAAACGTCTCTACTTTAGGTAACGGCAATAAATAATTTTTTCGTTTTCGTACACGTTTCATTGTAATAGAGTTGTCTAATCCTATGATCGAGAGCATCAACATAGCAAATTTTTAAATAAATTGACTGAGGAACATTTTGCGTGAGAGTCGTTTCATGAACTTTATTTTGAAAATCAAACTTTTAGCACATATATGCTCATTCCGTAGACAGACTAGTTTATAGGCTGAGATTATTTTATTAAATATTTGCTTCAATTAATTTAAAGTTAAATATTTTTATTCAGTTGCGAAAAAGCCAAAAAAAGATTTCTGTTTGACAACTAAATAGTGTCGAAACGTCTCTACTTTAGGTAACGGCAATAAATAATTTTTTCGTTTTCGTACACGTTTCATTGTAATAGAGTTGTCTAATCCTATGATCGAGAGCATCAACATAGCAAATTTTTAAATAAATTGACTGAGGAACATTTTGCGTAAGAGTCCTTTGATGAGCTTTATTTTGAAAATCAAACTTTTAGCACATATATAATCATGCTAAATAATATTGTTTATATTATTTATATTATGTGTTTGAAATATTCCGTAGACAGACTAGTCTATAGGCTGAGCTATATAATTTTATTAAATATTTGCTTCAATTAATTTAAATTTTAATATTTTTATTCAGTTGCGAAAAAGCCAAAAAAAGATTTTTGTTTAACACTAAATAGTGTCGGAACGTCTCTACTTTAGGTAACGGCAATAAATGAAACGTCTCTACTTTAGGTAACGGCAATAAATAATTTTTTTGTTTTCGTACACGTTTTATTGTAATAGAGTTGTCTAATCCTATGATCGAGAGCATCAACATAGCAAATTTTGAAATAAATTGACTGAGGAACATTTTGCGTAAGAGTCGTTTGATGAGCTTTATTTTGAAAATCAAACTTTTAGCATATATATGCTTATATTAAATAATATTGTTTATATTATGTGTTTGAAACATTTCGTAGACAGACTAGTCTATAGGCTGAGATTATTTTATTAAATATTTGCTTCAATTAATTTAAAGTTAAATATTTTTATTCAGTTGCGAAAAAGCCAAAAAAAGATTTCTGTTTGACAACTAAATAGTGTCGAAACGTCTCTACTTCAGGTAACGGCAATAAATAATTTTTTCGTTTTCGTACACGTTTCATTGTAATAGAGTTGTCTAATCCTATGATTGAGAGCATCAACATAGCAAATTTTTAAATAAATTGACTGAGGAACATTTTGCGTAAGAGTCCTTTGATGAGCTTTATTTTGAAAATCAAACTTTTAGCACATATATGCTCATGCTAAATAATGTTGTTTATATTATTTATATTATGTGTTTGAAACATTCCGTAGACAGACTAGTCTATAGGCTGATATTATTTTATTAAATATTTGCTTCAATTAATTTAAAGTTAAATATTTTTATTCAGTTGCGAAAAAGCCAAAAAAAAAATTTTTGTTTGACACTAAATAGTGTCGAAACGTCTCTACTTTAGGTAACGGCAATAAATAATTTTTTCGTTTTCGTACACATTTCATTGTAATAGAGTTGTCTAATCCTATGATCGAGAGCATCAACATAGCAAATTTTTAAATAAATTGACTGAGGAACATTTTGCGTAAGAGTCCTTTGACGAGCTTTATTTTGAAAATCAAACTTTTAGCACATATATGCTCATATTAAATAATATTGTTTATATTATTTATATTATATGTTTGAAACATTCCGTAGACAGACTGAGATTATTTTATTAAATATTTGCTTCAAATAATTTAAAGTTAAATATTTTTATTCAGTTGCGAAAAAGCCAAAAAAAGATTTCTGTTTGACAACTAAATAGTGTCGAAACGTCTCTACTTGAGGTAACGGCAATAAATAATTTTTTCGTTTTCGTACACGTTTCATTGTAATAGAGTTGTCTAATCCTATGATTGAGAGCATCAACATAGCAAATTTTTAAATAAATTGACTGAGGAACATTTTGCGTAAGAGTCCTTTGATGAGCTTTATTTTGAAAATCAAACTTTTAGCACATATATGCTCATGCTAAATAATGTTGTTTATATTATTTATATTATGTGTTTGAAACATTCCGGAGACAGACTAGTCTATAGGCTGAGATTATTTTATTAAATATTTGCTTCAATTAATTTAAAGTTAAATATTTTTATTCAGTTGCGAAAAAGCCAAAAAAAGATTTTTGTTTGACACTAAATAGTGCCGAAACGTCTCTACTTTAGGTAACTGCAATAAATAATGTTTTCGTTTTCGTACACGTTTCATTGTAATAGGGTTGTCTAATCCTATGATCGAGAGCATCAACATAGCAAATTTTTAAATAAATTGACTGCGGAACATTTTGCGTAAGAGTCCTTTGATGAGCGTTATTTTAAAAACCAAACTTTTAGCACATATATGCTCATTGAATCCCAACTGATGTCAAAAGCCATCCATCTCGTCTTATCAATCACTTCTCAGTAGCACCTACTGCATTTTACCCGCATAATAATTATCTACTTAACATATTTTGAATCGCACCTCAATCATATTATGCATGTTTCTTTCGACAAGAAGAACTTGTTTTATTGTGTGACTAGAGAGATAACGTTCGCAGAAGCATTCAATTAATTAATTAAATATACACCTGGATTTATCTTTGTTTCAGATATGGCTGTCGTCTATTCGGGGGACTTAGGTAGGCAGTGCTCTTCGGACTACACCGCTATTTGTAGATAGGAGTACTATATTTATCACGTCTTATTGTACCGGAGTGGTAAATTTAAATTAATGAATCGGGGCACCCGGAAAAAAATTACTTCTGATATTTTATTAGCTTTTACTGTTTTTGATATTAAGATTTCGAAAGAAATCGGTAAATTTCCTTTACCCAAAACTCTCATCGTTCTGATTTTTTTTTTATTTGTTAGGAATAATAAAGATCAGACCATAGTCACATTTATATGTGTTAGATATACTGTTTTTTCCTACCAATATTCTACTCCTTCCTATCTACGCCACACTTGACTTTTGGGCATAATTTAAAAAAAAAATTAATAAAAAGTTTTTACATTGACACATACCGTCATGTTGAATTCGTACCACTTTGTCCCATTTTCACATTTGGTTTTTCTACAAAATACAGGGTGTCCCACGAGGAACTGCGGGTTTGTTTTAACGCTGTTCGGTGACGGTTTCTGTTTATCTGAATATCTATCAGCAAATATCTGGCATGTTCTTGTTAAAACTGTGTTAGATTCCCCATAGATAATAAACAAATTCAAATAATCCTCGTGTGTGTAATTTAATCGCCCCGGCATGATTATTAGTTTAATAATTATTATAATTACTGTAATAAATAAATAATATTTTAGTAGGTAATTGTCAATCGACAACAAATATTACGTTTCTATAGTAACCAATTGGTTTTGTTCTCGCCAGGCCTCCCTATCATGGCCAACTAACAAGAAAACTTAGAAGCCGTCTGGCATTATTAGAATAAAAAATGTTAAATCGTCAATAACTCAAAAACTACAAATTTTTGGAATAGACAACTTTATACAAAGTTATCCCTATTTTAAGTGTTAAATAAGATAAAATTATAAAAATTGGGTTTTTTAAAGTATATTTATAATGTCAGTTTTTGATCACCCTATATTTATTTATTATAAAAATATCAGCACAGATCACTAAAGTGGATCCTTTTGGATAAGAAGGCCACCCGCAAATAAATAATAGAGACTTCGATAAGCAGATATTTATAGTTATGTCTAGACCTGCAAACGTCATTTTTTACATAAAATTCAAAATATTTCAAAAACGATTCAACTTAAGTATAGAATATTATACACGAAATATACCTATAATTTTTCGAGGAATCCAAAAATTCGATAATATACAGGGTGTTCTATTTAAAAAAAGAAAGTTGACGTCTACTTCCGGTATAACCAGAAGTGCCGCCATCTTGAAAATATTTTGCAGGAATTGCCCCCATCAACTTTGGTTAGCTGCCAAAATTTCAAATTTTTCCAAAGCCTACTTTCTGAGAAATCGATCGCCGCAGTTCATCGTGGGACACCCTCTATAAAGTTAATTGAACAAGGTTTTTAAAATTTGGATTTGGCTGCCATTTTGTTTCGCCCACTTAAATTGGTACCACAAGTTTACCCATTTATATCTATATCACACTTAATTCTTCCAGAAAAATTAAAATTAAATAATTGGTATTTTCAGGCTGATTTTTTAAATATTTTACTAAGCCGCTATTCGGTTTTGATATCTTGGATTTATATCAAAATGTTGTCAGTTCATTCCTATGTAATACTTGATTTTTTTTGCAAAATTTGAGTTTTGAGATTTGAGACCGACAGACG
This sequence comes from Kuschelorhynchus macadamiae, assembly GCA_030620095.1. Lineage (NCBI taxonomy): Eukaryota > Metazoa > Arthropoda > Insecta > Coleoptera > Curculionidae > Kuschelorhynchus > Kuschelorhynchus macadamiae. The sequence goes on from JAUTXW010002321.1 coordinate 10,929, forward strand.
GACCGACGAATTTGATAAAACATATTTTTTGGCATCTAGCGACGCTAAAATACGAAGACATGTAAAACCCGAGAGGATGATTTTTTCACGATTACAAACATTTTATTTGGCCATTTGGCCACCATCTTCAATTAGTAACCCAATTTTACTAGTTGACCCCTATACCACAATTAGTTATGGCACACAATTTGAAATAAATCCATTAAGCAGTTTTACAGGCTAAATTTTTAAATATTTTATTAAGCCGCCATTTTGTTTCACCATCTTGGATTCGTTCCAAAATGTTACCAATTGATACCAACATAATATTTGATGTTTGTGCAAAATTTGAGATAAATTGGATAAGCAGTTTTTACTTCCCTCATAAAAGGGAAATATTGTAATAGTGAAAAATTCACTCTCCGAGATTTTTTCAGATTTTCACGTTTCAGGGTCCCTAGATGACGAAAAACATGTTTTCTCAATCCCGTCGGTCTGTCTGTCTGTCTGTTCGCGGCGTACCTAAAAACTACTTATCCGATTGACTTGAAATGTTGGTCAAAAATTAAGGATCATATGAGGATGACCTGGTAACATTTTGGTAAAAATCCAATATGGCGAAATGTTAAAAAAATTATTATTAAAAAACTCCTCATACAGTTTATCTCAAATTTTGCAAAAACATCAAGTATTATGTTGGAATCAACTGATAACATTTTGGTACGATTCCAAGATGGCGGAAGAAAATTGCGGCTTAATAAAATATTTAAAAATTCAGCCTGAGAAAACTGCTTAATGATTTGATTTCAAATTGTGTACCATAACTAATTGTGGTATAAGGATCAACTAGTAAAATAGTGGTACTAATTAAAGATGGCCATGTTTGTCAGTTCGCGGCATAGCTTAAAGACTACTTCAAGTTTTGGTCAAAAATTAAAGGTCATATGGGGATGGCCTGGTAACATTTTGGTAAAAATCCAATATGGAGAAACAAAATGGCGTCTTAGTGAAATGTTAAAGAAATTATTATTAAAAAACTCCTAGGATTTTGATAAAAATCAAATATGGCGAAACAAAATGGCGGCTTAGTTGAATATTATTATTATATTATGAGGTATTCAAATGGAATCAACTGTTTACATTTTGGTACGAATCCAAGATGGCGGAACAAAATGGCGACTTAATAAATTATATAAAAATTCAGCCTGAGAAAACTGCTTAATGGTTTGATTTCAAATTGTGTGCCACAACTAATTGTGGTACAGGGATCGACTAGTAAAATCGTGGTACTAAGTCAAGATGGCCGAACAAAATGGCGGCCAAATAAATTGTTTTTAAGCGTGAAAAAAGTCACCCTTTCACTTTTACACATCTTAACGTCGCTAAATGCCAAGAAATATTGTCAACTCCACCGGTCCGTCTGTCGGTTTTTCTGTTTGTCTGTCAGTTCGCGGCATAGCTTAAAGACTACTTACTTTGGTCAAAAATTACTTCAAATTTTGGTCAAAAATTATGGGTTATATGGGGATGGCCTGGTAAGATTTTGGTAAAAATCCAATATGGCGAAACAAAATAGCGGCCTAGTGAAATAGATAGATATTAAGTTTCTAAATAGTTTTGGTTAACAACAAACCTCTTGTTGTTATGTTACAGTGGTGTATTATTTTGGGGTTAGGATCCAGTAATAAAAACAAAAGTCTTTTTTTAAATTGTCGACGTTTCGCAACTTTATTGTTGCATTCTCAGAACATATTGATTTTATATCCTGCATGAAACCCATATTATCAGTCTTTACCTACTCCGTTACAGATATTTCCTACATATTAAGTTTCTAAATGGTTTTCGCTAACGATCTTCTTGTTATTAGAGTGGTGTATTTTTTGGGGTTAGGAAATATCTGCAGACCAACGGAGTAGGCAAAGACTGATAATATGGGTTTCATGCAGGATATTAAATCTGCGTCCTGGGGATGCTACTATAAAGTTGCGAAACGAAGACATTTTAAAAAAGGGCTTTTGTTTTTTTACTGGTTCCTAACCCCAAATAAGACACCACTTTAACATAACAACAAGAGGATCGATAACGAGAACCAGTGTAAAAAAATCTTGTTCAATTGGTTTTGCAGAAAAATTAGATGTGAATATGGCGTAAACTGGTACGAATTCAATATGACGTAGCAAAATGGCGGTATGTGTCAATGTAAAAACTACTTATTAAGTTTATTTTATTATGCCCTAATATATTAGGTGAGTCAACGATTGAAAAAAGTAAATTTAGGTTGAACAGGTACAATTTGGAAACAAACTGTTTATGCTGTTATGGGATACATGTAAATCGCGCTCATTCTAAAAATATTTTGAATTATACGGGGTGCGTCAAAAAAGTAGGGCTACTAAAAATTGTATTTTTTTAAATGGGGGACCCTATATTTGACTTGATTTTTAAATTCTACATACAATTCTAACACTTTTTTGTATAACATGTTATATGGCTAAAATTGATACTTTCTTAAATATTTGGCTTTAAACGAAAAAAAATATAAATTTGATGCACATCTATGATTAGCAATGTAACGCCTAGTTGTGCCACTAAAAATAAAATATTATCAAATATAGGGTATCCGTATAATTTAAAATATTTTTAAAATGAGCACGACTTACATATATACCCCACAGCATAAACAGTTTGTTTCCAGATTTTACCTGTTCGACGTAAATTTACTTTTTTCAATCGTTGAATCTGAATGTGGGTAAAAAAAATTTACCGATTTTTTATTAGTAATTTTTTTAACATTTCACTAGGCCATCATTTTGTTTCACCATATTAGATTTTTATCAAAATGTTACCAGGTTCTCCCCATTTGACCCTTAATTTCTGACCAAAATTTGAGGTCAGTTGTTTTTTAGCTATGCCGCGAACAGACAGACAGTTTTATTTGTTTCATTTTCTTATACATACAGTTTATAAATATTTATGTACGTACATATACTATAATATATGTAACCATTTTTTCTAATAAACTTAAAAACCCTTAATTTAGCGTATTTTTTCTCGAATTCGACTTTCGGTCCCTTGCAAATTCGAGTTAGGGAAGTTCCACTGTACATTATATTTAAAGAGAACAAAGTTGGTACTTGCCTTGCTTTTTTGACTCACCCTGTATACATTTAGATATACCCATATTAAAAAGCAGATCAAACCGAACCACTTTTGTTTGAAACATTTTTTCATAATATCAAAATTAAAGAGTTATCTGGATCACCCTGTACCTATATATGAAGCAGGCTAATAAAAGCGTGGTAAAACGGAATTTTTATTGAAATTAAGCAAAATATTTAATACAATATTAAAGAATCACTATTACGACTAATTTAAATCCTGTAGGAGGTCCGCTGTATCTCAACTTCTTGCAAGAAATATGTTAGCGTAAAATGACTGAAATTCATGCTTCACTAATCTGACCATCTGAGACCATGACTTAATATTTTTGAAATGATAAATATCTAGTTGTGTCTTACAATGTACCGTGGTGAGTGAAACTCACACTTAAATATTTTCTTTTATTTGGGTGAACTAGGAAGAAACTGGCATATTAATATTATGTGCGTTTAATAGACCGTCAGATAGTGGCAGATTTAGGTGCCCCATTTTCACACACAAACATCGAACAGGGTCGAAAACTACATCGATGCTGAGTAGAATGAAAGAAAATTTACAATTAACCCCTAGATATGGAAAATTCGATTTTCCTTAACAGAAATAAAAGGTACATGTTACCCTTATTTTCACGCAAGCTTTGTTCACTAAATGATTAAATAATAGAACCTGGTTTTAGAAAACCAAAGCTTGTCTGGAAAAATCGGTCAATATTTCGATTTTTCCCAACAAGATTGCGCCCTTATTTCAACCCTTTACTTACTTGCAACACTCAAGCCTTTAATTTTCCCAGCCAGTTTAATTAATCGTTTAGTGAACACAGTTTGCGTGAAAATATGGGTAACTGACACTTTTATTTCTAAATCGGTGAAAGTAGATACAAAATTGAAAGTAAAAAGATCAAAAAGTTTAAAAATCTACCCATTCCGGTAATGAGTATACAAAATTTAATAGTACAGTTCAAACATTGACTTAATCAGTAACGAAAATGAGAATTTCAAAAGTCGATAACTCCTTTAGAAGAACTTGTTCAAATTTACACCTATTAATCAAATAAAAACGGTTCAAAACACAATAAATAATCATCGTATTGTTAAAATACAACACCGTTATCATATATATGTAAAATATACGTAAAATATGATACCAGGATATTATTAATTGCAAAACTTCGATTTTTGTTTCAAAAAAATTAATAACCAGACATTTACATTATAAAACGGAGATGATGGTCACTTCATAGAAACTGCCTGGGCAGATACCTGGAACCACTATAATATAAACTATTATATTATCTTCGATTTTTCAATAACTCAGACAATTTCTCATTGGAAAATACAGTTTTCTTCTCACAAGAGAGTTCTCTGAACATAATGAAAATACACATACACTTAAACTCGTAAGTTTAAAATACAAACCGTGAAAACGTAAAAACAATCAGAGAAATATTTGCTTTAAACAAACCAAAACTCAGCCGTGACATCTATCATAACTAACATGTCAAATATCCCTGTAAATGTTATATCACCCTAATCCAAGGCCACCTATCATTTCGCATCCTATATGGATCGGTACCTATCGATTTTTGACCGATAAGTGCACTTTTTTCTTTAAATCGAATTTTCACCCGTTTGCTGACTAGTTAAAAAGAAATGTTATTTGAGCTTTTTTAAATGCTCCATCCGTGGGTCAGGAAATCATTTCGATTACTATTCGCAGTAAGCGGCAAAATGACGTTAAAGTTGAAATTTAAATTATCAACTTTAAAAAATTACAGTAATCTAACTGTTAAAGTTATAAACTCGAAATTTGGGCACGGTCTACCTAAAAATAATCTTGTTTTGTAAAACAAATACCCTGCGGGCTTAGATATATTAGTTTCCTTGTAATACCGGATAATGTTAAAAAATATATCCATTCTTGGGAACTTTGGAGCAAACTTCACCTCGTTAGTGCACCCCCTGTATATAATCCAGGACCCTTCCTAAATAGTCCATTTTTTGTAGCTTTTTAAGCAGTTTCCGGTACCGTAATTAGTTTTCTGACCTTCTTTGGAAAGTTTCGTCAGAATAAAATTAAAATTGCGACGTCAACCGGGTTATATCGAAGTTGACTTTTGGTCAACTTTGCGGTACCATACCTTTTTATCAAAGGTGGTACAGAAAAATATTCGAGATCCACGTCTCCTCTAAAAATACATATCAAATTCAATCTCTAATAGTTTCCGAGACATGCCCGCCGAAATGTCGAAAAACAAGATTTTCTGAAATGACACGCCCCACACCAGATTTTCGTCCCTTAGTACGAGAACCGTAGAAACAAACGGCCGCGAACCGGACGTTTGTTAACAATATATATTAGTGTGGGTTTGCTATGCAATATTTCGGATTTATTTGCACTTTTCTGCAGTTCACTTGTGTCCATTTTTAAATTAACAGAATTAAAGTAGTTTGGAACTTTTTTAAATTTTGCTAGAGCCAAAAAAAGGATAGAACTTCATTCTATTTATAGCCTAATTCTCAAGTTTTAAAACTTTACAAAATTTTACCGCTTTGCTGTTCCGCGTGTCACTTCTTTTTTAATTTTTTTAAGTATAACCCCCTATATATCGTATTAAATTTAAATAAACCATTAAACAATGATTTTGAATATATACAGGGAGTTTTTAATTGATGGCTATAAATTAAGGACGTAATTTTTTGTCTTATTTTAGGATTATCATTACATATAAACATGTGCCCGCAATGTTTTTGTTTTTGAGATGCAGAGTGTTAAAATATTGTTTTTTTTTTAGTTTTTTTTTCAGGGACATCCCAACTTTTAGATATAAATCGCTCAAATTTGACACACACTACACTTTAAGCAACAAGTCTACGAAGTACTACATTTTTTCAAAAATCTACAAGATGTTACTTTTTTCGAGATCGCGGTCCTGTTTACTCTCTCCGGAACTTTTACTGCGACATCACTGGCTGTCTTATTTAAAAAATCAGTTGTCTCATTTTGTTTCCGAACTTCTTGGTTTCCTACATGAATCCTATATTTTTAACCGTTTAGATATTAGCAGAATACGAAAGCCCTATACTTAAAATTTTATAATATTATTTTTTGTGTTTATTTTGATTTCAGAATGTAATTTTTTTACTCTTTAACACTATGTATGTCAGAAACTAAGGCTCCTCGAGTATATGTTTATCTGAGCTTTTAGTCCTATAATAATTAATCAAAATATTTCAACCTGCATTTTTAGCAATCAAAATAAAAACCGAAAATAATTACTTACACTATAATGCCACCCTTAAAGAGCTGAAAAGGGGTGAATTATATTTGTAATTAATATCTCTAAGTAAGTTTACAAAAACAATTCTTTTACCAATGGCATTCAAAAATAATTATCAAAATAATTATATAAAAATGTTTCTGGAACTTTAAATTTCATCCTTAAAGGGGTGAAAAAGGGTAAATTGTGTTTTTACTCTTTTAACAATATGTTTTTAACTAAATGAGTTTTTAAAACAATTCTTTCGTCAAGAATAATTTATGTATTTAGGCACCAAAACGGAAGACTAAAAATGTAGTTTATAACTTTGTAAAACATAAATCTCAAGTTACTTAAAAACTTGGAAGACTTTGGTGACTTTTATATCTAGGACTTTAACTGAATTTAGGTGAGTTTTAAGTCCTCTATGGGAATTTTAACTAACTAAAAGTTGAGTCAGTTTTAAGGACTTTAGCCGACTTGTAGGGACTCATAAGTCCTTTTTCTAAGGCCTTTGGTTAGTTTGTACACAGACTTACGGGAGTTATCCGCCCTTCGTGACTAACTTTATTTAAAGGCGCATTGCGCGCACACTAACTTTTGTTTACAAGTGATCTATCTTGACTTCAGTGTGTAATTGTCATATATAATACCACAAGAGACAAAATTTTGTCGGTAACATTTTCCGATTGTTTATGAAAGTTTGTTGCTTGTAATTTGGCGAATGACATTCTTGTAACTTGGTTTTATAAAATGTCATGAGCGAAATTACCAAAAAGCAACAAACTTGAATATACAAGAGGAAAATTTTACCTTCAAAATTTTTTCTCGCGTGGTATTCGACATGACTATATCACGAGAACAATGTCTTACGATATATAATAACATATAAAACAGTGAAATCAAAAGAAATAAAATATAACAACTTTATTTTTTAATATCCATGAAAATAATTTTATTTATTATTTACAATACTGAAAGTGAAGTTATTATAATAGGTATTTGTTTGACCATCTTTATTCCAGCTGATGTCGTGAAGTTTGTAAAGTTGAAAAGTGAATCTGTGGCTCAGAAGGTAGTGCAACGTTGATCTCATCTCTTGGTAACTGAGTTTGTGGCGACGAAGGTGGTGTAGCGTCGACGTCATTTTCTCTTAAATTTTGTACCAAGTTCTTGTGGTGTTCGGAGCCGAGCTGTAGGTAGGCACTGATTAAATGAACACTAGAATGACCCGTCATTTTTATTATTTGATGTTCACCTACCTTTTTTGCAAGTGCAGATATTGCGGTTGATCGATGTGAATGATTGGCTACCTTAAACTTCTTATTTTCCAGGTCAATTCTTTGTGCAGAGAGTTTTGTCCATTTTGCCAAGGTGTTTACGCTCAAAAGGCATATTTTTGTACCAATGACCTTTTTGCCAATTCGGGTGTACCGTTAAAAATAGTCTGTCTGTGGTTATGGTAGATCCTCTTTTGTAGTAAATCATCCATTATTCACTAAGAGACCTGTTTCTAAATTAAACAGTTAACAGACGCTAAGTCTCGGTCTCAGTCAAAGTTTATAATAAAATAAAACTGGTTACATGTGTTTCTCCCGGTCGGGCATCATCAGACCTATCAGAAAAAATATATCCTAATTACTAACTAAAAGCCTTTAAATTAAATAAATAAATAGTATCTCTAAAATTAAACAACACGTCACACATACAACGTTAAAACAGTAAACAATCACATTACATAGTTCGACGGATACTGAAAAAGGTTGAAACGAAATGTGGTCAAATGAATGTATAAAAACTCCTTATGCTTAAATTATAAATAAATAAGGTAGTAATACAATAATGAAAAATTAAAAAAAAGAGGTATACCAGTGATGAGATTTGAACCGGTATCTTCTAGGTGAAAGGCAAGAATAATAGATTTACTGCTATTCGGGGACTATAATAATATTTCGTTTTGGGTTTTTAGTTCTTAGGTAAATTATTAAAGATGATGTTCGGTTCAAAATTAAATATAACTCTCCACTAGAGTGTCCTGCCACGTACATAGGACAGTCAGGACGAAAGATCTCAACCAGGGTCCAAGAACACGTTCATTTGGTCAACAAACATAAAAATACGGATGACGTAACAGTTATCCATGAATGTCAGAAGGGTAAAAAATTGGATCTTTTTTGGAGAAGATGGAAATAACCAAAGCTAAAAAGAGCCCTGTTTTATGTTGCGTGAATGATATATTTAATTTTGAACCGAACCTCATCTTTAATAATTTACCTAACAACTAAAATCCCAAAAAGAAATATTATTGTAGTCCCGAATAGCAGTAAATCTATTATTCTTGCTTCTCACCTAGAAGATACAGGTTCAAATCTCACCACTAGTATACCTCTTTTTTTAATTTTTCATTATTGTATTACTACCTTATTTATTTATAATTTAAGCATAAGGAGTTTTTATCCATAAATTTGACCACATTTCGATTCAACCTCTTTCAGTATCCATCGAACTATGTAATGTGATTGTTTGTTTACTGTTTTAATGTTGTATGTGTGACGTGTTGTCTAATTTTAAGTACTATTTATTTATTTAATTTAAAGGCTTTTAGTTGGTAAATAGGATATATTTTTTCTGATAGGTCTGATGATGCCCGACCGGGCGAAACACGTATAACCAGTTTTATTTTATTATAAACTTTGACTGAGACCGAGACTTAGCGTCTGTTTACTGTTTAATTAAGATCCTCTTTTATTCATTAGTTTAATAAACAATCTTACAGGACATAAATTTTCATTGGCGTTATTTTTTATCAACCACTTACTGCTTGCTAGCGCTTTTGCTCCTCCCTGTGTTGTTTTAGAAAAAATCGTGTTATATTCGATAGGCCCATTTCATATTCAATTCTTTCTTAAAGTAAAACACTTTACAGTTTGCCGCTTCATTCTCTCTGCAAGCAAGTTCGAATGAACATAGATTGAAATTTTTTTTGTAGGCCATCTGGGTTATCTTCATCGTATCAACCTGCCATCGAAAGTAATTCCTCAGTAGTGAAAGCCTCTGAACTTACTTTCCTTTTTTTCTTGGGAAGCTTGGATTAGTTTTCGCTTAGTGCCTCGGGCTAAACTTTGCTGCTTTAAAGCGAATATCCCTAAAAGGATCAATTTTAATTCCAAACTCTTTTAAATAGTTTTCTTGAATAATTTAAGCGGTAGTGTTCCATATTGATTTTATGCTTGATTCTTTGTAATCTTCACCTTTTTGTTTTTTCATATTGAAGCCGCAATCCTCCAATGTTTGCTACTTCTTCGGGAGTTGTGCCTGGGAAAACTGTTCCCAAACGGATTTTTTAGTTTTTACGGTATTGATCGGTATATTGTTAGCAACTATATTTTCTGTATTTTTTAACGATTCTTTTCCAAATCTGGATGAACCTGCGTCCGAACTCATTTTAAAGAATAGAAATGCTTAACTTGCGCACTGTCAAAAGCGGGCCTTTCTATTTCTTTGTATTGTAATAAATAGAGTAATTAAATAGGTAACCAAGGATATTTGACCTAGGTGAGACTTATCAAAATCACAAGATCAATTTTTTACTTTAATCCAACAAAATTTTGTCGCTGAAAAACCATCTTGTTGATTTTGTCCAGGTAGCGAGAAATTTGTCCATGTATGAGTTTTGACAGTAGAAAACAGGCCGTTGCGATGTCATTTTTCCATTGTAAAACAATAGAGTGGAATAGTCAGTAGAATTCGGTGAAAATTGCATTTCTCTTATGGCGGTTTCTGCATGTGAGGGAAATTTTCAAAATAACTGTATTTTAAAAACTTAAAATCTGTACTATAATCATATACGAATGGGATTCGGAAACGTATCTTACAGATAAAGCTTTTCCTTTGTTGAAATATACCTACTATCCTCGCACTTAACATAAAACCAGGAATGTTCAGACAAACAGGAACTTGAGGGTAATTCTTTATTTACGTTCTGCATTAATGAGGCAAGGTACATATAGACAAAGTACTGAACACCATAACACAAAACCATACACACATAAACCTATCACATTCGTAATGAAAAGACACCAAATAAATTATCCGTAAACTGGTCTTTGTCGCCATTAAATAAATTCCTATTATAATGGGCCGAAAATATTAACTTGCAAATGATATTCATACGAGTTGCGAGCTTCGTTTATTTATTGCTATTTCGAGGTGTTGTCTTTCTTCGGTTGAGAAAAAGCACTGACAACTTACTTCACCGTGAATTATGAATTATTTACTATATAGGATTTCTTTGAGATTGATAGACTGAACTCAGATTACGTAGATATTGTTTTTTACTTCCCTCGTAAAAGGAAAGTATTGTAATCGTGAAAAAATCACCCACCTAGAGTTTTTCGGATCTTCACGTTTCAGGGTCCGTAGAAAAACATGACAGAAACATATTTTCTCAATCCCGTCGCACTCTGGTCCGTTTTCCCGAAAACATGGCAATAATTGTTGTTATTATTTCGTAATATTTTGAAATGAAGTGACGCTTGCAGTAAATCTAATACTCCATACAATTAGTTGGCCATGGATTTGACAAATTGAAAGGCGTCTATTCTCTGACAGCAACTGTCAAAGTAGCAGAAGGTTTTACACACGTGAAGTAGCAATTATTTTTGGCAATTTATCTTTTTAATGACTCCGCAGGTTTTAAGTTTTTTTGTTTGGATTTTTATATGAATAATAATATGGCAGGTACGTTGTTAGTTTTTAAGTATTTATATAAAATTTTTATTTAGTTTGATGGAAGTTAGAAGCAGCGAAAAAACAATATGCGCTTTCCTGTTGATGACAGTTTTGCGATAAGCTTCTTTCACCTAATAAAATAATTTGCAATTCGTCGGAGCTTTTTTTAAAGAGAAATATGATTGCTAGTTTCCTTTAAACTTTTTTTAATTCCGATATATTACCATGAATGGTCGTTTACAGGATGCAAAAACTAGTTTTTCGAATTTTAAAGCTAAAATTACGGAAGCGTAGAAGGGCTACAATTTTTTTTATTTTTCAATTCTTAGTTTAAAGTTCGAATTTAACAAAATTCTGAGTTTAAAGTCAGAATTTAACATAATTCTGAGTTCAAAGTCGGAATTTAACAAAATACTGAATTCAAAGTTGAAATTTAACAAAATTCTGAGTTTAAAGTAGGAATTTAATAAAATTCTAAGTTTAAAGTACGAATTTAACTAACTTCTGAGTTTAAACTCAGAATTTAACTAAATTCTGAGTTTAAAATCGGAATATAATAAAATTCCGAGTTTCAAGTAAGGATTTAACAAAATTTTGAGTTTAAAGTCGGAATTTAACAAAATTCTGAGTTTAAAGCTAGAATTTAGTCCGTACGATTGCATAAAAAACTGGAACCAAAAAAACAAGTTCAATATTTTTGTTTGAATAATGGCAAATGCGATATGAATTGTTCCACCAAACTACAGACAGTTAAAAAGTGATAAAAGGGGGAGGGTACAAAATAAAAGTTTCCTATCTTGAGTGTTAAATAGGTCTCTAACAAATTAAACATATATTTAATTAGTTCATTTTATATATTTTTATTTATTTTTATTGCTGAAAAAAAAAACAAAATTAATTTTTATTAAAAAACCACATATACAATACAAATAGATTAAAAGGTTCACACAATAAAAAAGGTAACACAAAACGATAAATAAGTCTTAGGAAACGGTATAAATAGGTATGTTTCAACGATGTAAAGGTGTCTCGCTTCTAGAAGTAAAAACGAAGCATACTGACAGATCTCCCGCTCTGTTTCAGGATGACTCAAGTTGATTGTTTTATTAGCAATATCTGGAGAACCAACGAGTAGGATGTTTTGAAAATTTGGTTTTGGCCACAGATGAACATAATATACTATCGTTGTAAAATATTTTAAATTACGCGGTGTTGCCGCTTCTACCTCAAACCGGAGGCATCATCCCTTTTTTAAAGAAAATGCCCTGTATTTTATTAAATGTTTATATTTTGCTAAAAAAATCCAAACATTTATTGAGTTACCTTTTTTATGCCTACATTTAACTGTTTTCGAGAAAATGGCGTTTGAACTTTGATGCTCGGTAAATCTCAAACGAGATTACTTGCAACGAAATGGATTTGACTTATATGTCTTAACATTTAATTATGTATCTCCTGATACCAATTTTAGGTTTGACATGAGATGTCATAAATGCATTTCGTTAAACTCTGACTTTAAACTTTAAGAATTTTATTAAATTCCAACTTTAAACTCAGATTTTTTTAAATTCTGACTTTAAACTCAGAATTTAGTTAAATTCCGACTTTAAAGTCAGAATTTAGTTTATTTCTGACTTTAAACTTAGAATTTAGTTAAATTTCGTCTTTAGACTCAGAATTTTGTTAAATTCCGACTTTAAACATAGAATTTAGTAAATTTCTGACTTTAAGCTAAGAATGTAGTTCAATTTTGACTCAGAATTTTGTTAGATTCTGACTTTAAACTCAGAATTTTGTTCAATTCTGACTTGTTTTTGTAACAGTGTTTTTTATTTATAAGAGCACACTGTATTGTTTAATGTTCACATGTCAACTCAAAAAGAACCCACAAAAACCAGATTTCTTATTAAGGTTTTTAAGTATAGAGTGTTTGTATGTGGAAACTCTGGTTTCCCTTACTACAAAAAATTAAAGAATAAATTTTCGGAAAGCCATATTGTTAAATGTAACAAGCTGCATGGTTTGTGTTAGTTTAAAGCCTTGGAGAGGCAGTGTGTTATTTGTTCAATTTAATCTGGCTTAACAACATTGAAAAAAAAACATTCTGCATAAATTAATTGTAATAAATGTGCGTAATGTTCTATCGGTTTTTCTTTCTACTTTTCTAGACGAAAATGAACACTTCTTGGTATTAAACCACGGTGAACTCTTTGAAATGTTGCACAGCGATAACGAAAAGAATATTTACAATAAATATGTTGTTCTTCAGTCCAAGATGCCTGAAATGACGAGGTTTAAAAATTTACCCAAAGAAAGTAAAGGAATTCTTTCTAGATTCTTTAGTAGTTTTAAACAAAGATGGGAATTAGCTCAAAGAATTAGAAGTCGATTTGTAAAAAACATTACCTTATGGCTTAATGTAAAATTAAGCTTTACAAAGAAACCTCGTAATAAGGGTATGAAAAAAAACAAGAGGTTTTAAAAAGTATCGAACATTCCATCGAAAACATTAAAATAATTTTTATTTGCAAATGGGGGTTTGATGGCTCTTCGGGACACTCGGAGTATAAGTAGCGATTCCAGACCCCAGAAAATTTAGAATCTAGTGTTTTTTTAACGGCACTTCTACCAATTCGACTTACAAATAGGAAAGGAAGAAAGCCAGATATTATTGTACGGCAGAACTCCAGACCTTCGTCAACACGATATTGCCGCCCTATAAAACTACAATTTGCTCGTGAAACAACTGAATTAATTTTGCGTGAAAAGTGTAATTTAGATAATCAAATATCTAATATTGCTCCGCTTAAATGGAGTTGTGAGCAAATAACTGTTGAAGTGTACTATGAGCTCTGCTTCACAATGATTGACGGTAAGGTTGAAAATGCATTATCAGAAACGAAATCTGCTCAAAGATGTTTCCTTTGTGGCGCTTCATCTAAAGATTTTAATAATATTGATGAACTTTTAAAAAGACCTTTATTTAAACAATGCTTATTTAAAATTGGGTTTATCTCCGTTACATGCCTGGATACGTTTTTTTCAGTGTTTGCTAGATTTAGTTAAGATAAGATTAGATAAGTTAAAGGTAGCAGAACGAAAAAAGCGCATCCAGGAACAACTACATTCTAAACTAGGGTTAATTGTGGATAAGCCAAAACTGGGCTTTGGTACAACAAAGGACGGCAATACGGCTCGTAAATTTTTCAAAATGCAGAAATTGTCACCCAAATTCTAAAAATTGATGTACGCATCGTCAAAAATTTTTATACAATATTGCAAACTTTATCATCTTGGTACCATATTAATACCTTTGGTATCCGATGCCTTTTTATTATTTAATTTAATATTAGTAATTTGATCCCTGAATATCAGTCTGGCTTCCGTAAAGGTTATGGTTGTGCAACCGCATTATCTCAGGTAACGGATGATATATTTAAAGCCCTTGATAATAATCTAGCTATTGTTTTGGTTCTTTTGGATTTTACTCAAGCTTTTGACATGGTCAACCACGAAATATTATTGGCTTTGTTGCAGTGTATGGGTTTTAACGATTCTGCGGTGGCACTGGTGTCTTCTTTTTTGTCAGACAGAAAACAAAGAATAGTACTTGATGGTAAAATGTCGAAAGCCCTTAATGTTGCCTCTGGGGTGCCTCAGGGTAGCATTCTGGATCCATTACTATATACTCTCTATACGTCGCAATTAATAAATAAATTTCGATATTGTAGCCATCATTGCTACGCAGATGATACCCAGGTATGAAACTCAAAAGCTCCTCTTAAAGATTAACCCAACCAAATCAGTAGCTATTCTTTTTTGTAGTGAAAACAATCGAATGAATATTTTAGATAACTTAAATCAACACATAAATAATGATCCAATAGATTTTAAAAACTCTGCCAAAAATATGGGACTCATAATGGATCATAAACTTAGATTTAAAGAACGTGTTACTCTTAAACTAAAAAGTGGATATTCCGCCTTAAAAACAATATTTTCGCAGAGGCACTTTTTGAGCTATAACATTAAGAAAATGCTTTGTCATGCACTAGTGTTATCACCATTAAACTTCTGTGACACCATCTATGAACCTTGTCTTGATAATGCCGATGCTAATAGATTACAAAAACTCCAAAATTCCTGTCTAAGGCTTATTTTTGGTATAAGAAGACGTGAACACATTTCTCATAAGTTAAAAGAAGCAAATTGGTTAAATATGCACAATAGACGAGTCTTACATGCTCTTGTCCTTTTTTATAAAATTCTTAAGTTTAAGACTCCACTATATTTGCACAAAAAAATAACTTATCGTACTGATGTGCACAATCTTAATATAAGACGAAGAAATTTATTAAATATACCGTCACACAACAAAGAATTTTTTAAAAGGTCTTTTTCTTATTTAATTGCACATTTAATAAACAAATTCAAAATAAATAAGTTTACTGTCTCAGAAAAAGTTTTCAAGAGAAAAACCAAACTACTTCTTCTAAACCATATTTAATTAATTGTCTATGCCACAAAATGCTAAATTTGAAACTTAATACTTTCCTTTTTCCCTATCCTTATCCATCTTCCATTTTCCTTTTAGTGTGTGCTTTTTTGCTTCTATGTTTTTTTTTTCTCGAAACTTTTAAAAAAAATTTAGCTGCTAGCTGTTTATGAATTTCTTTTCCATTTCTTATATTTTTGGCATCAACAGAATCCGGGGAATGAACATCCCCTGAAATCTGAAAACAAGGCCCGTTAGTTACCATGATTATTATCATAATAATAATTGTTATTTGAAGTTAATTCGTTAACTGTATTTATTGGTAACTAATAAATATCTTATTATTATTATTATTATTATTATATAAATTCACAAAATACTGATCCACGGATCTGAAATTATCGCCCCTTTTGTTCTTCCTATGCTGCTTTCTCAAGAAACACAGGAGGCGAGAAATAAAAATATTAAGAAGTTTCGCCTTAATTTCTCAAAAAAAACATCAAGAAAGCATAATTTAAGACATACTTTTAATCGCCTTCTTATTTCTACGGATCCATTAATATCTAATTTTAGAAAATTACCTCCAAAATAAAGTAAGCATCTTTCTCTTGAAGCAATAAACCTCATTAAATCACCAGAAGTTAGATACAGCAAAGAACATAATTTAATTTTTCGTCAAGATTCGTCGTCTTCGGAGAGTGATGATAATTTTATTATTGTATTAATATTAAAAATGAGTAGTTTCTTCAGTTTGGGTTAGTTTAGGTGTCTAGTTTTTTTAACTAGTTCTGATAATAAAGGATATGTGGGAAAATAACGTCATCCCACTACCAGTTTTAAAAATTTTATTAACTCGTAATTAATATAAATTAAACACAGTGGTTACTGCAGTTGATTTTATTACTTAACATAGCCTAGCGTAGTGGAGTGGTAGAAAGACAATTTTTTATTATTCTTGTTTAGCAATATTTAATTCTCTAATACCCTGTATATATTTAGTTTATAATTCAATTTCATTGTCCTTTAAGCTTTGTTAAAACCTGTAATATGAATATAAGTTAATAGGTCGATACTACTTGTACTGAAATGCTAACTATCTAATTTGCGCACCGCAATTTCTTTAGTTCCCCATAATTTTACAATTTTCATCTTAGTTTATTTACTTTTCTGAAAAATGGTTTTATAGTTTTAATAATTAAAACTTATTTTTTTTTGCTTCACCTTTAATATGTAGGTATAATAAAATCAAAATATATCATCTTCAACTTTTCATTAATGGCGCCATCTTGAATTTAAATAAAAACTCATTTAATCGCAAATATGACTTATTAGCTATATAATATCACAAAAATGATAGAAATTGGTTTAAAAAATTATTTTTACAAACATAATGAATTTGTTTTTTTATTGAAACACTTATATAACTCGCCTATATACCGTATAACCTAATTGTTAGCTCTATCTCGTAATTTGTGACGTGTAATGGGGATTACCTGGTAAAATTTTGGTAAAAATGTATTTTAATTCCCTGTAATGACCTAAAGATAATAGCCGAATTTATAATGTGTCTTCCGGGAACAAATGCTTCTGTGGAAAGAATTTTGTCCAACATGAACCTTATATGGAAAGACGAAAAATCCAGAATGAAGGTAGAAACAGCGAAGGGAGAAAGCAAATTTCCAATTAACATGCGAAACATTTAGCGAATGTCTGGCAAGAAATGAACTCATTTTAAAAAACTACACTCTTGGGAGAAATACACTAGGACATAATAGTTTTTTTAATTTCTTTTTATATCCTGTTAGTTCCCTATATTTTGTAATAAACGTAAATATAGATTTTGCCTTATTTTTTTATATTCTGTAGTAATGTATATCATATTAAAAAAAATTAAAGGGTACAAATTGTGTATTTTTATAGAGAAAATTCCATAGCGCTCTTCCAGTATGGCATATTTAGGATGAAAGCAAAAAAGCCATTATTTTTTTTTAGTTGCCAAAGAAAGTCAGCCTCGACCTTTTCAATATCTTGTCCCCGGATTGAATTTTAAAAATATGCTCACCGTAGTTTAACCTCTACGTGCACACAGCCACTTTCCTCATTTTAATTACATTAAGTTTAATCAAAACAAGAGATCGAGACACAATTAAGATATACTGCCCGCAGATACCCAAGCTGACACTAATAGCACTCGCCCAACCATTCATGAAAGACTACATTTTATAAAATCGTGCAAAACCTTAGGTAAATGTTAAATATAACATGCCAACTCCGTCATCATCTTTTCTTAAGAAAGACCACCCTATGGAAACAATGGCTGCCTACGCACATAATTTTATTAAAACATCCGTTTATTAGCTCACAGTATTATATAAAACGTTGTCTAGTTAACCTAGGGCCAGTAATTTGGACTTTTATTAGAGAATTTAACCGTTCAGTTTTTTTATTTAAAGGATCAGCATGTTGAACGTGTCACTGTCAACAGCGTTGAATTCAGAAAGTTTTCTCCTGGAAGAGGAGGAAGGGAACAAATTTTAAAATGAGTTTTATGTCATAAATAATAGCATCGAAAAAAGTTTGATTTTATTAAAACATTGCACCAATCTTAAATGTAAATGCGCAAAAAAAGTATGCAATGGGAAACGTTTTACGAGATTTTTTCAGATCTTTACGTTTCAGGGTCCCTAGAAGAAAACATGTTTTTCGATTCCGTCTATCTGTCTGTCTGTTCGCGGCATAGCTAAATAACTACTTACCCCATAGAGTTCAAATTTTCGTCAAAAATATGGGGCTGGCTAAAAAACTACTTACCCTATAAAGTTCAAATTTTCGTCAAAAATATGGGGCTGGCCTGGTAATATTTTGATAAAAATCCTATTTGGAGAAATAAAATGGCATTCAATTATTTACTTTTACCATGGCTGAGGAGCTGAAGACCAGGGTTACAGAATGTTGACAAAAGTTCTCACAAGTGAAAACCAATCCTAATATATCTACCCAATTTAGGATTAAATATCTGTAAGTACTCCTTTTCTTCCAGTTATGATTTTGCAGTTGGTTTGAATTGTTTTCGTGGATTTACGATGTTATGCGAGAACAAGTCTGATTCCTTAATGTTTCTGTTTCTGTTCTCAGGATGTAACTAGGAATGTAGTGTTACGATATCACTCTGCTCTATAAAAAGCGACTCTAGTCAGATCAAGAAGAAGACTTCCAGGTAGTAGACCTGTGGGGCACCCAGAAGCGAAAGCCTACTTGTTAGAGAGTTACGAGTACGGTAACCCAGACGAAGACCTCCAGGTAGTAGACCTGAGGGGCATGCGATAGTGAAAGCCTGCTTGATAGAGGAACTACAATTACGGTGTTCAAATAAGAGAATCTTAGAAGAAGATCTCCAGGTAATGGGCTTGTAGGGCATATTTCGGAAGCGAGACTCTGCTGTTAACGACGGCAGAAGATAATAGTTTCTATGGTCGGGAGGTATCGTAGTGTTTTTGTATTTGTAAAAATTTATATTTTATTTACACTACCTATTCCCTTGGTGACACAGGAAACAGGAAGACACCATCGAGGGTGTGTAGTACCTGTAAGTGCGAAGGGAAACATCCCCGAGTTTTTGGCTTAATCTTGAAAAGCGAGTGGAAAAGATAAATAGGAATTACAATTAGGATTGACAAGTGCTAATAGTGTTTTCTCTTGCAAAGAATCAGGGTTACACTGCCAGACATCCCTGAGGTGAACAGGTCAATTTGAATAATCCAGGGAACCGGGGTAAAGTGGGACTCACCTAGGTCCGACACTCCGGTGCACCAAGTCCCCTAATATCCCCGAGCCACGAGTGCTATCGGTGTTTCCTCCCGCAGGCCATCGAGGGAAAATCGACGAACATCCCTAAAAAGAGAGTGTCCCGATATCCTTCCAGGACAACTCTGGAGATCGGGATAACCAACGTGAGGAAATTAAATTTGAAAATTTATGCTCACTTGAAATAAAAGGGGCAACAGAAGACAGGGAGTCGAGTGCTAACAGGTTTTCATGTGGGAATAGACGTAAGAGTCCTGTGGGAGCCCATTTCGACACGAAAGTCCCGTAAATCCTGAGAGCACAACCAGGAAAAGTGAATTAAAAGGACCAGACTTAGAGAAAACTGATTAATAAGAATCAAAAGCATAGAAAAGCCAGGCAGCAGTGCTAATCGGTATTCCTTCAGGAAACGATCCAGAAAGTTCCCCAAGATCACTCCAGAGTCCTGTGATCACGGAAGGTCTATAGCACAACCCGGATACCTAACTGAAGTTGAAAAAACCTGTCCAGAGTGAATACTTACCTTGTGCGCAAGTTTGTCCCAGAAAATCAACGTTTTGATCAACATACGACCATCATCAGGTCATATTAATATAGAAACTACTAACAAAGGAGACCAACCGCCAGCAAACGGGGCTGTGCCCGTAATAACACAGATGGCGCCCTTAGTACCGGAAGAACAAAGAGCTAAAAAGAACATGGTCGTTTCCCTACACAGAGAAAAGAGACAGAAGGATGCAGGACCACCTGGGGGTCAGGCGGGGGTCAAGGGTTGCCTGCATCCAAATCAATCTCGTGATCCCGAGTCTCTCGAGAGACTTCCCAATCTAACATCATTGGGACATGCTCTCGATGAGCGCAGAGTTGCCGGAGCCAGCAGGTACCTAATACAAAATTTATTGAGTCCTAACACTGGAACCTGTGGTGGAAGATAGATCAAAATACAAGAGTTCTAACCACACTACACCACAACTTGTTACGTTCTGAACGCGCGTTTCGCTAACCAAGTTAGCATCATCAGCAGATGATATAAACTGATGATATAAACAGTTTATATCATCTGCTGATGATGCTAACTTGGTTAGCGAAACGCGCGTCCAGAACGTAACAAGTTGTGGTGTAGTGTGGTTAGAACTCTTGTATTTTGAACAAAATTTATTGGTGCCTGAATAAGTCCAAATTGTAGCAAGAGACGCAGAAGAGACTACAGAAGGGTTAGGGGTAGCTGGGGTGCACGATAGGCCACGCCCCGCTCCCCTAACAAGATGAGATGATCACCAGGTCGACAGTAGGTATATAAACACGTTAATGGTATAATATTTATAAAATATATACATAGGTAATGTTTGACATTTCTTTTGTACTGCTTTGTTTGATATTGAATCCGCTAATATGAAAAATAAATTACATAATATAATCTTCTTTTGAGATTGTTACTTTTTCTGGTTGCCTAGAATTTAGCTGTAATTAAATAAGTTTATTTTTAGGATATTGTTTATTTAGTATTTGTATTGATCAGTTCCTAGTGCGTAGGGTGGTGAATATATATATATATATATATATATATATATATATATATATATATATATATATATATATATATATATATATATATATATATATATATATATATATATATATTTATAGTTCACACATTTGGTGTTCATTTTTAGTAAAATAATTATCTGGAATGAGAGTACTACAACTTAAAACAATGCAATTTGATATAAATGGTAAAAATAATAGCATTTCGCCTTTTTGGTAGATTTTTTTTTGTATAAATACCTTACTTATAACTTTCTAATTTAGCAATGAGGGAACGAAGGGGACATACTAGTCTTTTACGTCTTTGGTTCCTTTTTTCTATTTCCGCAAAATCAATTTTTTCTATTACTTGTGACTAAAAATTAACTGTTGCACATTTAAATGTACGTTCGCTTTTTATAGATTTTCAAGAGTTTAGGACTCTAGTGGAAAAACGTGACTTTGATATTGTTTGCTTATTATATTGAAAATAATCTAATCTCAGAAGAACTTACTTTTGGTTTTCACAGAAATGATTTTGACAAAATACCCTGGTCTGTATCTCGAATTTGATGGGGCGATTTGCCTGCGGAATTTTAATATAAATGTATTAAATCTCAAAAATCTCTTTTCTAATTTGTTTAAAAGTTATAGCCTATTTCAAATTGAGAGTGAATCGACAAAAGTTACTTCAGGCTCATCTACCCTCTTGGATGTTATCTTCGTTAGCGATGTTACTTTGGTAAGTGAATTGATGTGAAACAATATATTATATACAAATAACATTGACACTAAAATTATTAACCTTAATTAACAAACATGCGCCAGTTCGTGAAGCTAGAGTGACTAAGCCCAGAGTCCCTTGGCTAACGACAACTCTAAAAACATTTATGAAACAAAGACAATCGGCTAAAAAAAACAAAAAATATTAATGACTCGACTTATAATATTACAAATTCTTACGTAATTTTACTTTATTTATGGTTAGAAGAGAAAAAAAGCTTATATAGATTCGCTGCAAATGGGCTTAAACCCCCGAAAAACTTCATGGTCATTTTTAAAAAATCTAAATATATGTCCTACAAAAAACATGTGTGTCCCAAATAATTTAAACGATCCTAATAAAATAAACAATTTTTTTCGTACCTACATATGTTCAAGATGTCTCTGATTGTACAAATAAAATTATTTTTTATAGCAATAATTTGTTTAAAAACAACTTAAATTTTTCATTTGCTCTAAGTCACATTTCAGAAATTAATAAAATATTAAATAATATTAAAACAAATGCTTGTGGTCATGATGGAATTGCTCCATTAATGATAAAAAACTGCTGTATTGAGTCGCATTATTTTCTAAGTGAATGGCAATTATCAGTTGGTCGACCTCTGCCGAAAATACCTAATCTCACATGTCTCAATGATCTTAGGATTATAAGTAATTTGCCCGCTTTGTCGAGAATTCTTGAGGTTTTACATAATCAGATGTTTATACAGGGTGTTAATTAATGTCGTGGACATGTTTCAGGGGGTGTATTCGACAAAATAGGAAAAAAATGCCAATATATACATGGTCAAAAACGCACCATTTCCGTTAAAAACAGGGTGTCAAAGTTTCATTTTTTTTCTCGTTTTTTGCGTTTTTTTCCAGTTTCATCTAAGACAATTAGTTCAAATTTAGAACATGTATTATTCTTAAGAACCTCTACGATAAAATATCAAAATCGTCGATGGTAGTATACAAGGTGTTACATTTTTTTGCACCACCTACAAGTTTATCTTACGAAACTTTTTTTTGGAGCACCCTGTATAAATTCTGAATAAAATTTAAACTCTTTGTTCATTTCTTTAGCTCTTTCGTATTTTGCATTATTCTCGTATTTATCACAGTTTTCGACTTATTTTGCAATAATCGATGCATTGCATCGATGGCATGTAGGCGAAATTAAGCAAAACATTAAAAAACGGGTTTATTTTAAATCAACCGAAATGATAATGAACAATCAGATAAAATGATTACAGTTAAATAAAAAATAAAACAAAATTATAAAAGTTGTTGAAAATGTTCGCCTCTTGCTAGAATGCAAGAATCAAGTTTTCGCCTCATGGACTGATGGACTCAAATATTCCAGGAGTATTACGAATGATGTCGCATGAAACTATTATGCTGTTTCTTAAATCTTCTTCTGTCTGGATTGGGGTCTGATACACCAATGTTTTCAGGTGTCCCCAGAAAAAGAAATCCAGGCTATTCAGATCTGGAGATCTAGGGGGCCATGGCTGAGGTCCACCTCGCCCTATACAACGGTTGTTAAAATTATTATTTAGGAACTCCCTCACCTCTATGCTGAAAGAACATTTCACCCGCACATGGTGCACCATCGTGCATGAACCACATTTGATTTCTAAGAAGAATTGGCACGTCTTCTAGCAATACCGGAAGTTTGTCTTCGAGAAAATGACGATAATATCGTCCGTTTAGCCTTACTGGCAGGAAAAATGGACTTATCAAATAATCTCCAATAATGCCGGCCCACAGATTTAGTGAAAATTGTTGCTGGAAATTATTTTCATGTATAGAATGCGGATTCTCTTTTGCCCAAAAATGATTGTTATGAAAATTACTAGAAATCCTAGAAAAATTTGCCTCATCGCTAAATAAAATTCTGTTTCCAAATATTGGATTTTAGGCTAGCATTTGTAAGAACCACTGTCACACTGGAGTGGAAAGTCACGTGGGAGAAGAGCTTGAGCCCTTTGAATGAAATGTTAAGTGTTGCTGCAATTTTCCTGGTACTACATTCAGGACTGCTTCCTCGACTCGTACTTTCTACTGCATTCAGGACTGCTTCCTCGACTTCAGGAGTCCTAACCCTTCTATTTGCTCCTGGTAAATGAGTGGATTTCTTGAATGATCCATTTTCACATAGCCGATTATGTACAATGTTTGTCTATTGGGCACCATGCGATTTGAATATTTCTGGCAAGTCCATAAATGAAATGAAGTTCTGCATATTCTTGATTTGTGAATTCAACCATCATTAAACAACTCAAAACAACGACGGAAACGTCAAACAAAAAAATATTTCTTACAAAATGTCAGATTAAAGAACAGAATTAACACATGACCTGCCTCAGCCTACCACCTTTTTTTCCAGTTTCATTATTTAGCTACACTTAATTTACATCTATGGCAATTATTGCAAATAATCGAGAATAATGCAAAATACGAAAGAGCTAAAGAAATGAACAAAGAGTTTAAATTTTATATTAGAATTCATACAGGGTACTGCAAAAAAAAGTTCCGCAAGATAAACTTGTAAGTGGTGCAAAAAAACACCCTGTAGAGTTTCTTAAATATGATACATGTTCTAAATTTGAACTAATTGTCTCAGAAGGAACTCTGATTGTCAAATTTCGTTTTCGATTATATTTTTTAAAAAAGGTGTTCAAAACGAATGTTTTTCAAAACTACGAAAAGTTAAACATGTTTTAGTGCTATATTCAGAGTAATAAAAATAAAGACGAGACCTAAATTTTGAGCGTTACCCGGAACCACGACAGCCAGACCAACAAATATTTCAAAGATTATGACAATTTAATTGCGTATGGATCCTTCCCAAAACCAAGAGGTAAGAGTTACAATAAGGAAAATAGAGAGAGAGAGAGATGAAATAAATATATTGGCTTGTGTTGCTGCCGGTAGTATCTAGCCGTAATATTGACAAAGATATTGGCACAAGTAAATCTAAAGTTCTAAAAACGTTAAAAAGCATATGTGTAAACCATATAAAATAAGACAAGTTCATGACTTACATCATGGAGATGAAGAACAGCGTTTAGAATTTCGTCATTGGTATTTGCAACGGATTAATCGGAATTCCAATTTTTTTCAAAATGTAATATGTACTGACCAAGCTTTTATATCTAGCGATGGAATTTTTAACCGACATAACAATCGATATTGCTCAAACATAAATTCTCATCAGACCGCCGCTAGGGTACAACATGGACGCTTTGGGTTCCATGTGTGGGTGGCACTAAATTAAAATAGAGTCCTTAACTACAGGATTTATAAATTTCCGCGAAAATTAACTTCAAACATATGGACCAAACAAGTGGCCTCCGCGTTCCCCCGACCTGACGCCACTAGAATTTTATTTTTGGGGATTTACCAAGAATGAAGTATATAAAACCCGAAGTAATACTTTAGAAGAATTTAGAGCAACTTTTATTAATTGCATTCGAAGAGTGCCAAATATTCATATTTATAACGCCACTCGTTCAGTTACAAGCGGAGTCCAAAAATTCATCGATTATTCATTGATTAAACAACTATGCTAATCGTTAAGTATTCAAGAAAATTGTTGAGTTGTTATTATAATTTTTTGTTGTTTTTTTGTAGATGTTTTGATTTATCA
This sequence comes from Kuschelorhynchus macadamiae, assembly GCA_030620095.1. Classification (NCBI taxonomy): domain Eukaryota; kingdom Metazoa; phylum Arthropoda; class Insecta; order Coleoptera; family Curculionidae; genus Kuschelorhynchus; species Kuschelorhynchus macadamiae. The sequence goes on from JAUTXW010002321.1 coordinate 36,297, forward strand.
ATGTTTTGATATTCTTGGTAACTGAGTATTTAAGATACCTATTATAAAATAAAAAAATAATTTCAATCCATGGCCAACTAAAGAAAATTGTTTTTTTTTTTGGTATTTTGGCTATTTTTTGTTTTTCTTTTTTTTTTCTTTTTCTAGATACTTAGATATAGGGTGTCCCAGAAAATGCTACTTTTGATAATATCTTAAAAATAAAAACATCTATATTTTTTTAAGTACGCCACTGGATTCTACGTAAAAATTCATAAAACTTTTGTATATTAAGTTTTTTTTTATCTCCATAAATAACCGAGTAATAAAAGAGAATAAGAAACGGAAGATTTTGATAATCACCCTATATTTTCTAAACCAATCCAGTTAGCGTAGATCTGACCACGCTATTAAACTAAACACTAAAAAAAAGAGAACGGGACACGTATCTTATTTTTCTTTGTATCTCTTACCGTTCAGCCTATACCCCTATAACCCTATACTATCAATGAAAAAACACCGTGTACACAGCTGACATTCTTCTATCTGCAAAAAAATTGTAAAGTTCAAGCCTATTCGGTTTTAAAGGTATTAGATAGTAACAGACATGTTTTGAATGTAGCAATGAGGAAAATTTTGTGCAAAACCTTAGCCTTATCTAATTTTTAATCGACATAATAATCGATGTTGGTCAAGCATAAATCCTCATCAGACCGCCGCGGCCGCTAGGGTACAACAAGAACGCTTTGGTTCCATGTGTGGGTGGCACTATATCAAAATCCTCCAGTCCAGTCCTTAATTACAGGATTTATAAATTTCGGCGAAAATTGACTTGGTAAGCCACTAGACTTTTATTTTTGGGGATTTATATGTATGGTGGTGAGAGTCGTTTGTGTGCGCAAAGGGTGCAGAATGCTTGTGTTCGCTTTATATATGGTTTTAGAAAATATAACCATATATTCCATAATTTTCGTGATTTGAATTGACTAATAATTTCTGTATATTTTTGATAAGTTATTAAGGATACAAATTCACCCACCTCCGTTAAATAACGTCTCATTTTTCGTAGGGATTCCCTTAATATTCGTGCTCAGGAGGGATTAAAAATGCCACATCATCAGAGTACCATGTTCCAGAGGTCCTTTACTTTTAACCCTGTGCGATGTTACAATGCTCTTCATGATAACTTTTTAGCTGTCAACGTTAATACATTCAAATTAAATTATCTTTGGTTAAGCATTCTTATTTTACAGATTATTATTGCAATTCATATACCTAATTTTTCATACATAATAACTCTTTTTTTAGTATTGTCTCTCTTTTCGATCCCTCTTTAAGTACTCTAATTAATGTCAAATATATTTTTATACATCTATTGTAAATTACAAACTTATCAACTTTGGTCGGATCTAGTTCAGTGGAGTAGGTAAAAAAGCTAGACTTCGTCAGGCATTGACTACTAACTGCTACGTATTTCTAACAATCTATGTTATAATACTACGTATATCTATTAATACTTATTTATTTATTTATTCTATTGTCACATCCATAGAGCAGTGGCGTAGGAGACCACAGGTAGTGGTAAACCATGTTAGAGTGCGGGACACGAAAGAAAACCGAGCGGTCCTTAAAATAAAGGTTCATAGTCTTAAGCAAGCGGAAAAGTAAAATTTGTGTACGCAAATAAATTTTATGTTATTTTATTTGTTGTAATAGTTAGCCGCTTCACTTATAAAGTGCGCTAGCTAAGCGGTACGGAAAATTAATCGAGGATTTAGTAAATTTCGTATTGGTCCACTTGTAATTGGGATGTGCCTAGAGTCTCCATGCACTTGCCGCTAGAAGGTTCTAGCTATTTCCAGTGGCGCCCATACATTTCAAACATTTGAATTTGAATTATTATTTCGAAGTAACGATGGCGAGCAAAAGAGGAAAAACAATTCGAAGCGGTGCGCGTGAAGTTATTGCGAGCGTTATAGAAGTAGGATAGAATAGGAATGTGGTGTAAGAAAAATTCAAAGAGAACATAATGATCGCTCATGTTCTACTTCACCTTTAAAATCTTCTGGTAAAAAAAGACCCCGATTATCATACAAAGATAAAATTGACTTTAGTGATTTTCAAGTAATTCGACGAACAATAGAGGATTTTTATATAAACTTGAAGAAGTTTCCGACCTGCAAACCCCTACTTCGTGCTGTAAAGAACAAAATAGATTTTCCGTACGAGTATAAAACCTTAAATCAGCTTTTACGATAAAATGGTTTTGTTTCGCGCAAGTGCTAAAATAAACGAAAACTGCTCATTGAAAAGTGGTTGCTCGAGAAGCTTCTACCTAACATTCCTCCCAAATCAGTCGTGGTAATGGATAATGCGTCTTATCATTCTCATGTAGAAGATAAAGTGCCTAAACTAAATACTCTACAAAAGCTCATATGATATCGTGGCTTAAATCGAACAATATTGTATGTGATCCAACATGGAGAAAATATTAATTATATGAAGTAATATCGGCCAACAAGCCTAGAGAAAAAAAGTATAAAATTGACGGTCTTTTACCTAACCTCGGTCATACACCTTTAAGGCTGCCTCCATACATGTGTGACCTCAACCCTATTGAACTCTCGTGGGCAGGAGTAAAAAAATATATTCGAGAGCGCAACGCCGGTGAACTTTAAATTAAAGATTTAAATAAAATAACATTAGAAGCGATTGACTCAATATCGGCTGAAAATTGGAAATAGTATGTTAAACATGTTCGTTCTATTGAAGATAAATACTGGGAAGTAGATGGCAAAATTGAAACGGTTATTGATGATTTAGTTATCACACTGGGATCTTCAAGTAGTGACGACGAAACCTCATCATTTTCAGAGGAAGACAACGACTTAGAAGGAATCGAACCATTAGAATCACAGCCGTCAACCTCAAAAATGGTTTAGTTTTTTTTTCATATTTTTTGTAAAATTGTTCATAAAATAGCTGTCAATAAACTGCTTCAATATAATTAGTTTTCTGTTCAATACCGGGTGTCAAAAAATATCTAATATTGCAATTAATATTTGAAAAACTACAGAACTCATATTTTTCCAAAATTAACACATCAATGATTCCAGTGAACCAAATTTTAACTTATGCAGTTCGACTTTGGGCTATTCGGGTATGCCAAAAGTGACCGTTTGTCTCCGTCTGTCATTTTACTTTGTACAGGGGGCGTCACTGTGAAGTGCTATACAAGGCGTTTCTTAATTGCGTGCTAATGTTAAAGGGGGTGATTTTTGGACCTTTTTAAGAAAAAAGTTTAATATGAACCTAAAAGTCTTAACTTTGGAGATACAAGGTTTTAAAAAAACATTTTTTTTTAATCCTAATTCTGATGCTATTATAGATAAATAACTGTATGAAATTTGATACACGTCTTTTATGCATAAAAGGGCATTTTTTATTAGCAATCAATTTTTGAAATTTCTACCAGTGGTGTGCATATGTAATTAACCAAATTTCATGCAGTTATCTACAATATAATCAGAATTAGGATAAAAAAAGAGTTTTCTCTTTAAACTTTACCATCCTGTATCTCAAAAGTTAAGACTTTTAGGATATAAAAACACCCCCTTTAACATCAGCACGCAATTACGAAATGCCCTGTATAGTACTTCACAATGACGACCCCTGTATAAAGTAATATGACAAACAGAGACAGACGGCCACTTTTGGCATACCCCGGTAGCCCAAAGTCGAACTGCATAAATTATAATTTTGATAAATCTCCTTCACTGGATCTGATGCTGGCTGCCCTTGTAAAATCTGGACTTGTAAATCGTGTATCACTATACTGGGTGGTCCAATAATAGTGGACGTAGGCAGTATACGGGGAACCGTTAATGACAGAACTCAAGAAAAATATATTTATAGGTAAAGCGATCAAGAAAAATCAAAATTAAATAATTTTAAAATTCGAAAGTTCGCCGTTTTTGCAACACAAAAGAGATATAGAAGTGCGGTACACGAAAAAAACAGATAAATATAGATAAAGCTTCATTAAGCATAGTTACATTTTTTAATTATCTGAAGTGCGTATAGTCAAAAAGGAGTGCCATATTATTTAAAGAACGACGGGACCCCACTGGTTTAAAGGGATTTCTTGGCCGACCTTCCTAAAGCGATTGACTTCGCCCGGTTTTCTTTCGTGCCCCCCACTTTATGTCCGTAAATATAATTAAGGCAAATGATGAACTAGTCAAAAAATATCAATTTCTAGGTAATAAAAAACGATAAAGCCAATTTTAAAATATTATTCCTTTTTTTCAGAAGGTCCCAACTAATACGACCTACTTTGGTGAAAGTCAAAAATTAAATAATATATTTAAAAATTAAAATTAAAATTGTCGCATACATATTGTTGCAAAAAATTATTCCGATCGGAAAAACTAAAAAAGTTATAAAGGAGTGAAGAAAGACTATTTTAATTTGGCCCATAGAGTATAATAAAAGACGTAAGATTAAAATGATAACAGACTTATTGGTGATGAAAACTTCAGTTTCACATAACTTTATATACGCTAATAATATATATTACTCTAGTACGTCATTCAGTATTCCAGGCTTCGAAAAAGCTAATACAATGGACAAGAGCTAAGAAAAATTCAAAATAGGACATGTCTCGTCGAAGCACCGACAGTAGATCTGATAAAACTCGGGCTAGAGCCTCTTAAGTCTGCGCTTCGGAGCAAGTGGCTGTCAACATAATAATTTCATTACAAAATACCAGTATTGGCAACTCTTAATACCGTTCGTGTTCGGCAGACAAGACCGTTTTGACCTGTCAAATGAATAGCGCGGATTTTAATCTGATTATGTGCGGCAAGACTGAATGTTTATGCCTTTCTTGTCGCGGTAGTTTTGCCAGTTTTAGCTGTCGGAATGCATAAATTTCGTTACTTAGATCGGTTTAGCGTCGTCGAGTTGATCCGTGAAAGTAAATTTACGTACACACACTTAACGTTTTTTATTTCATTTGTTGTTACAATTCTTCAAGTACTTATCAAAATAAGAGCGTTAATCCGACGTTGCGCTTGTAGAATTTATATTCTCATTACTTTGAATTATTGAATTGTAGGTTTTGAACAACGATGTATCCCTAATCATTATCTGAATTAAATGCTAATTTTTCTAAAAAGGCGTCTCCAGAAACATCTAAAATACAGCGATTCTAGGTTTGTTGATTACTTCTTTCAGTTTAACTTTCTCACAATATGGTTTCATTTTCCTTTTAAGTGTTTGCTCTTTAAGGACAAGAGAAAATTGTGCGAAGGCTATGCGGTGTCCAGTATCACACAAGAAGATACGGATGGTCCTCTTTACCGAGAATTGGATAGGCATCTCTAAATACTGAAATAAATTTTGTAATAGCAATAGAGACATTTTACACCACGCTAGATTCAAATATTTATTTAAAAGGAACAACAAACGTACATTTCATAGCATCCGGCTTGTAGGATCATGTGAAAAACTTGTCGGAAACCTAAATCAGTAATGTCGCTGGATTTCGGGATAGACGAAGGGTAAACCAATTTTAGCAAAGCTTAAACTTAGCCAACGATATATGGTTGAATGATTTAACACAACCAGTGTACTACATACTGAGAGCCATTGAAATAATGCTACTTTCCTCCATTGTATATTAACCTGTGTGAGGTACCTTTACTATACCTATTTTTAAACATGCATTAAAAAGGAAAAGCACAGGCTATGGCAAGGGTCTTCAACCTTTTTTAGTGCAACTGCCACGTCAGTTTACCACCATATCAATAAAATAAAAGACATATAATTTCAAAATATAATAATCTTTATTGGTTAAAAAGTTCAATAAATCAATGCGATTTCTGATATTGTGTGTCAACATTTGGTTTTATCTTTGTAGTTAATTTCCTTACAGATATGCGTCTGTAACTCTTGATCTTGTTTTAGACTTCACATTCTTCATACAAGTAAACAGCTGGTCGCACACATATGTGCTCTCAAACAGAGACAACATTTTCTGGGCATGTTTTCGGATTTTAGGAAACGAGTTTTGATTGACATATTTTGATTAAAAATCAAGAAGACCCATGTCGAACTTGTCTTTCAGTTCCGAATTACAATACGCAAATCGATAAGCTCCATCTGAATTTTCTGGCATGTCTTCAACAGATTCACTGAATGATCGGGCAAAGAGACTGATGTAATTTTCATTATAGCAATACGTACTCGTTCCAGTAGAATAACATAACAACATAAC